>OZ007522.1:2543238-3143238 GCA_963931895.1 Eupithecia pulchellata
ATATGTGAGTTTCCTTTTGTTCCTATAATAGATTGGTGCGTTCTTAGACGAGTCACCGTCTCGAGCACTTATACATCAGAACTTCAAGAAAACTAATATTCTAATGGGTTCTAATACAGAAGAGGGATATTACTTCATACTGTATTACCTTACAGAACTATTTCCTAAAGAAGAAAATGTTGGCATAACAAGAGAGCAGTATTTACAAGCTGTGAGGGAGCTGAACCCGTACGTGAATGATGTAGGAAAGCAAGCAATCGTCTTCGAATACACAGATTGGTTAAACCCCGACGATCCTGTAAAGAATAGGAATTCCCTTGACAAAATGGTCGGTGATTACCATTTCACGTGTGGAGTGAATGAGTTTGCGTTACGTTACGCTGAAACTGGAAATAAAGTGTACACTTATTACTATAAGCATCGAAGTAAGAACCACCCTTGGCCGTCGTGGACAGGAGTGATGCATGCTGATGAGATAAACTTTGTGTTCGGAGAGCCATTGAACCCTGGGAAGAACTATTCGCCTGAAGAAGTGGAGTTCAGCAAACGGCTGATGAGATACTGGTCTAACTTTGCCAGGAGCGGGTGAGTACCTCCGTAGTTTGTAGGCTGGTAAGACGATAGTCATGCGATTGGAGACACGCGATATACAAGTTTATTGTAATTTTCAATTTCAATATATTATGTAATTCAAATACATTTTTTGTACACAATGTCGTGGCCTCGCAGTACGTCGCATTATAAGTAGACAAAACCTAACATTTTATTCGAATTCGCCGAACATTATTATTACTTTTTTCTTTTCAGGAACCCATCCCAGAACCCTGGTAATGAACCCCCGGACGTGCACTGGCCAGCTCACACCGCTATGCACAGAGAGTACCTGTCTTTGGAGGTCAACTCCAGCTCTGTGGGCTACGGGGTGAGAGTCAAGGAGTGCGCCTTCTGGCAGAAGTACCTGCCGCAGCTGATGGCAGCTACAAGTAAGCTTATCTTTTGGATGCATCGCATGCATATCTCATGCATATAGTGTGTCTATTGTGTCTTCCACGTCAATCACATTTGCCAAGCTAAAGAATGGAAAAATATCAGCATCCGATAAAAGAGCAAGGCGAGGCTGATTATTACCTATCTTTTCTGAAGATTATCACCTTAATAAGCGATAGTAACAGGCATTAGCCCGCTAGGCTGCTGACGATTGCTAACTAAAATCAAATTCGATTAATGGCAAAAAAACTGGCACATTTTAAGTTTTATGACGCGATCCTGCGTATGACCAAAATATTTGATCACATAGCAGAAGTTATCTTTACTTTGCTAAGCTATTTATTACTTACTAATGATAACTGAAATCAAAACAAATAACACTAATCACATTGTTATTATAAATGAGTGAGATTGGAATTTATGTAAGTTTAGCTTTGGGCTGTGGCTTCGCACGTTTCCGGAGTTAAATATCCCGAAAGATTACGAAAATATTACTAATTGGTAATAATTTTGTAATTCTAGAAGTTAATTCATGATATATTATAGTAAAATAAAGACTCACTGTCATATTTTATTAAAATAAATAATAAAAAAACTATATAAATGTAATATACAAAGTTTCACGTTACATTAGTAGGATTAGCGTCATACTCATAACAACTAAAACTTCAACTTCTTTTTTTATGGCTTATAACAAGCAAAATATTAGAATGAGGAGTGACATATTTATTATCTACGTCACAACTACATTCTTAATGGAAAAAAAATTGATTGTCGCCTCCTATTTTTTCAGCTAAGCCGGAGATGCCCCGAAACTGCACCAACAATGCATCCCCTCTCTGGTCCATCAACGAGTGGGTCAACTTCATCATCTTCATCGGGTCCGGCTGCCTCTGCAGCAAAATCTGCAAGTTCATCACATGAACTCTTCACCACATCTTCGTGACCACTCAAATCAAAACAGTCTTTCAAATTATTTACATGTTTACTTTCATGTAATACTTTTGTTATTATTAGTTGCATAAGTCTATCTGTTGCCGTCAAGTTTATGGATTTTATTTTTATATGGTATAGTTTTAATTGTATATTAAGTTTTAATACTCAAATTATATTGTGCTAAGTCCATTCACTCTAGTAAATTACTATGTTCAGTAAAATTTAAGTATAAAATTTATATTAACTTAAAATTAACATTATATTACAAGGAGTGATGTCTCCAACAACATATCACTTGTTAATAACTAAATATAGGATAGTAGACGTAATATCGTCTTAGATTTAAGTCATTACATATCTTTGTGAGTAGGTATTTCTGCCAGATGAAAGTGACAATGATAATGAAATTGTAAACTTTGTCTTCGTTTATTATAAGAATTTACTTAAACAAGCATATAAGCTTTTTGATGGTATAACTTTAATAACTTAAGGGTCGTGTAGGTACCGTGTTTAGGATGGCGTAGAGGATGATAATTATGATAATGTTAGCTTTAACGCGCCTCTAACGCAAGACATATCACGCAAAGCTAGAGATGTTTAAGTTCATTCTAGGATAAGTTACGGATAAGCTAGGTCATTTCACAACTCTGTAGCGGACCAATATTAGAAAGTTGTACGTGTATGTGGTTCGATGTAACAGAATTAAAAATGGAAGGAGGTATGCAATAACGTTCGAAGAAAATATCAAATCAGAACTAACTAGGTTTGATGATATGATTCTAAAAAGAAAACTTGGTTTTGAGAAAGAAAACAATGACAGAGATAAGATGTATGTAAAAAAAGAAGTTGAAATGTTTTGTAGAATACTAATGGGTATAGCGCATACTAATTAGTGAGTAACGTTTTTTAGGGTCGACGTACATACATCTAGATTAGAAAACGTAGTGCCAGAGCGGTCAGCTTTCGAATATTGGTGTTATTAGCCCTTTACAAGTCCCTCAAAAATAACGATAATTTTTATAAGATCTCTCATTATGGATCAATGAATTTAAAATGACAAATAATGACAATTATCAAAACAAATTATCCAATATTTGTAAAAACTATGATTGATATACGCATTACTTATCGTTTGAGTACGAAAAAATAGAATTTATTCACAAGATTTTGATGAAAAAAAGGAAAAGAGATACATAAATGAGATATCTTGTAAAGAACAACTGACATGTAAATAAAGTATTGAGTGTTAGTATAAGTAGAAGCCCGTTATGTCGAGGGTGGTTCGTACGGGTGCCTATAATGGTAATTATTATATGAAAAATATAACCTGTTGTGGAAGACGATACCTTATGAGATAATAGTAAAGCTAAATGTAATTAGACTCTCTTGCTTTTGTTTTTTTTTTACTATTTAGAAGTATTTCTGGCAGACGTTAGTCTGTAGCATCAGCATATGCTGATGTCGCCAAACTTACTTGACAGTTTATAAAATAGAGTTGAAATCTTCGTGTATTAAACGAATAATTGTCATTGAAGGATTATACGATGTAGAATTGTAGATACGAAGATTATCTTATTATAAAACTGTGAAATAAGTTTTGCGTATAGTTAGATCCACGATGTCTAGTTCAAAATTCGATGTTTCAAGAACTACGCTTATTTTAATCTGCGTATAAACCTATATAGTGCCTCTTGTTCACTTTTATATATATTGATACACATAGGTGATTAATTAGATGTAGACGTACCTACTGCGTTATTTACGATGCACTGATTTCTTTTAGAATAAAGGCCAACGATAGTCGCGTAGTGCCAAAGATATGCGAAGTGAGAAGAATGATATCTACTGAATTAAAATATAAAGATTTGTAAAAATTCTCATAAATTATCCAGATTATATAGCTTATTGCTACCTGTATTGGGTCCGAAATATAGCAACACTGCAGTTTTGAATTCCTCTCACATTCTTTGTAAAGCTCTTTTTTGTTTTTTTAATTATGGGAATAAAATACTTATTGTTAGTTTAAGTATTTGTTGATTATTTATACTTAAATGGAAATAAATTAGAAACTTGATGTACGAAAATGTATTTATTTCGTAGGCTGTAGCACTGTTACTGTATTAGTGTATAGTTTACTGTTTTACGTGAATAAAGATATTTTTTATCATCTTGCTAAAATAATTAGCTCCAAATCTGCTTGGCTATAAATTCTATGAATCAATGTATAAGGGATGGCCTAAAACTAAGCGTTTGGTGACACTCTTGAAGGGCCTACGCAACACGACATATTGTTTTATCTATTGATCTGTCTTACCATGGCTCAAATACACAATACCCAACTTTATAACTACGGAAAAGCTCCTCACTGACATTATATAAAATGGGAATATCTGAAGACTGTTCTGTTAGAGTAATAGTTTTAACAGGACAATGAAATCGTCGCAGAATAGAGTGTCATTGTCGTAGTAAAGCGATCGGTTTAGCAGAATAATTGATATGATAGCCTCCTGTCAGTTAACTCAAACTATTATAAATATATTATATTATATAAACTATTCTTTAGTTAATCTCGAATTTAAATTCAAATGTTTAATGACTTTTCTAGTAGAAACTTGAAGGAAACTAAATTTAAATAACAAAGTCAAAAAGTTTTGAATCATGGTAGAGCAAATCATTGCTCTTTGAATTCTAATAGCGAGAGATGTTTCAAGTAAGTTATTTATAATTAGTGCTGTAACCGCATTATTGAATGTTTGCAAAATTTGTGTTTCATTATGAAAATAAACGCTTGTATATAAATTCATTTGTTTTCCTTACGTTCTCATTTTAATTAACAAGTTTTGTTTTGTTTCACTCTACTATTTCGCATGTACCTGATTGTATTCCGATATTATAAATTCTGTCTTAGTTGTCTGTATCTGTTGATAAATTTTCCTACTTTTATCTGAAACTAGCGGTCCGCCTCGGCTTCGCACGGGTAAATAACAAACATTTTATAAAATTATTGATTTTTACACACAGATACGTTACATTATAGAAGTTTTCATACGGATCCCTACTTGTTGAAACATTTCGATAGCCTATATTCATTGGGAATAATGTAAGATTCTGAGGGTGAAATCGTTTTTCAAATATATTCAGTACTTTCGGAGCCTATTCAATCCAAACAAATAAACAATTTAATCTTCCCTCTTTATAATATCAGTATAGATATACTTATACGAAAAAAAAGCATGAACAAACCACACAGCATTATCTAACCCCAACTTAAGCAGAGTTGAAGAAGTAGCATCATATGTTAATATTAACCTAACACTTCACACTTATTATTGACTATAATCAATGATAATGTTTTTGAAGATCACAGGTGTAAACAGCGTAAGTATATGTACAGTAGGAATGCGATTAAATTTATTTCATGTCATCATCACTGCTATCTAAAAGAGAACTCATAATGAGTACACATTACAAAAGACAAGACAAGGCTAAGCAAGATGACGATCTGCGAAAGACTGCAGGCAGCTGTTTGCGGCAAGCTGAAGGGTGCTATGGCGGGTATTAGGGTATGTCTATGTCCATCAGTGGAATAATCTAAGCTGATGATAATGGCCTGAAGGATAGGATTCGTAACGAATACATCCGACAGAGAACTAAAGTCAACGACACAGCTCAGAGAATTAGCAAACTGAAGTGGCAATGGGCCGGCCATATTTCGCGAAGAACCGACAACCGCTGGGGTAAACGTGTTCTTGAGTGGAGACTGCGACTCGGTAAACGTAGTGTAGGACGCCCTCTGGCAAGGTGGGATGTCGATCTGCGAAAGACTGCAGGCAGATGCTGGATGCGACAAGCTGAAGACAGGGTGCTTAATAGGGGAAGCATATGTCCAGCCGTGGACTAATGTGGGTTGATGATGATGATGATTACAAATTAACTCAAAGGAGCTAAAAAGTTTTGTTATTATTGTGAAATAAGAAAGTAACAATAATATTAGAAAAACAGGTACAAGTCATAAAAAACGTTCAACAATGCTGGACAATCCACACAGCATCATCTAGCCCCAGCTTAAGCAAAGTTGAAGAAGAAGAAGCATTTCATATTAATTTTCACCTAACATTTAACCAGGTCTAATATAGATCGTAACCCAGGAGTAACGGTAACATTATGGAACACCTACTGCACCTATAAATTAGGTAAAAAAATCACAATATATTATTCCTTTATAATAAATTTAACTAAACGGTAAGATAAATTCTAGAGTTGTGCCGTTGATGTATGTGCTCCCTTATAACCAGCACCGATTATAAATTAAGTAAACGGATTAATTGATAAACAAATGTTAATCAGTGTCGATAATACTATAAAAGAATAATCAAAACATGATTTGATAGTAATTGGAGTCGCAAAAGGTAAGAAGCAATTTTATTTTATACAATCATGAAAAAAACCCTACAAAAAAAACATGATATGATTACGTACCTACATGCATGTACAGAGTCAAAACATTTTAAAATTTTATACGTACCTGCTGTATGTATCATCATCATCATCAGCCTATGTTAGTCCACTGTTGGACAAGGCCTCCCCTAATGAGCGCCATAGCGCCCTGTCTTCGGCTTGTCGCATCCAGCATCTGCCAGCAGTCTTTCGCAGATCGTCATCCCACCTGGCTGGAGGGCGTCCTACACTACGTTTACCAAGTCGCGGTCTCCACTCAAGAACACGTTTACCCCAGCGGTTATCGGTTCTTCGCGAAATATGGCCGGCCCACTGCCACTTCAGTTCGCTAATTCTCTGAGCTATGTCGATGACTTTAGTTCTCTGTCGGATGTATTCGTTACGAATCCTATCCTTCAGAGAAACTCCGAGCATAGCTCTTTCCATAGCTCGCTGAGCGACTTTGAACTGGTGGACCAACCCTATCGAGAGTGTCCACGTCTCAGCTCCGTAGGTCATGACTGGTAGGACGCACTGATTGAAAACTTTCGTTTTTAAACATTGCGGTATGGATGACGAGTAGGGCATGCAATATCGGAAGGTTTTCGATTCCGGAATTGAGTTCCGATATTGGAGGCCCAATCTCGGAATTCCGAAACTGGTTCCGGTATTGGCACTTTTTATTTTGAGGAAAGGATCGAGTCAAACTTAATGTGTTTTATATTGTTAGCGATTTATATCTGCTAACGGTTTTCACCTCAAAATAACGTTACTTTATAGTGCCAAAAGGTTTTTACAGCTAAAATAATAACAAGGTAATACTCACAATTTTTATAATCACCACGGTATATATATATATAAATTTCACAATAGGTACTTAGTTTACTAATTTAGTACTTCACGCTTGGAGTGTCGGGAATCGAATGCGCTTCGTCGCGCAGCCACTCCCCGCCCCGACTGAGATCGGCAATGGTCGGTAATAGTCGGTAATAGTCGTGCCGGCACCTGATTGGTTGCGGCCAAACGCGTAGGCTGGAGTCAAAACACTGTTTCCGTACAAAATTATGAAACAGTGTTTTGAAAATTAAATAGGTACAATTTTAATTAACTAATTTTAATTTAAAAATATAATAAATTAATAACATGTATTTAAATTGATAACAAATGCTATATTATATTTAAGAAAAAATAATACAATTACAGTAATAGACATGTTTGTCCGGAAAGTAATCTAAATAATAGTAATTACATTGGTATGTTACGTGTATAAATAAGCACATAATTGCGTTCAACTAATTTACAATTATAAAGAAAAATAAAAGCTTTTTATACATAATGTTCACTATCTTGGCATGCAAAATTAGAAGGATTTTATAATCTATATACAATGGATTATTCGCTTTCACTAGAGGAGTCAGGGGGCTGAAAATTAAGCCATGGTTTAATTTTATCTACTGCCACGACTGTTGAATAAGATCGATTCCCCTTTTTTGTAATAGGGGTGTCTTCGATCTCATACCTATCACAGTCAAAAACTTTTGTTATTCTGTACGGGCCCTGATACTTGGGAATGAGTTTCCTACTGCTGCCTGTTGTAGGGATTTGTCGTTCGACTCTTACTAGATCTCCTACTTTATATTTGGTGCATTGCAGATGTTTCTTGTCGTACGCAACTTTTTGGGCTTCTTGATATGACTTAACGTGATCATTGATTTGTTCCCTTAACTCAACCAAGCTCTGATTAGACGTCGCGACGTCAGTAGCTAATTCTGCTCTTATCCTACAGTCGTTGGTACCATAAGGCCTAGTTCCAAATAAGGCTTCAGATGGGGTACAATTTATACCTTTGTTAAAAGTGTTATTCAACCCCCATTGCACATCGGGCAAGTGTTCGTCCCATTTGTTCTCAGCTGAACCAATACATTTAGCAGTTAATGATTCAACGAGAGTACGATTGTAACGTTCCACCTGCCCGTTTGCTCTTGGGGTGGCAACAGCATTAAGAATATGTTTAATGTT
Organism: Eupithecia pulchellata; assembly: GCA_963931895.1. Taxonomy (NCBI): domain Eukaryota; kingdom Metazoa; phylum Arthropoda; class Insecta; order Lepidoptera; family Geometridae; genus Eupithecia; species Eupithecia pulchellata. The sequence continues at coordinate 2,551,618 of OZ007522.1, forward strand.
GCGTTCAGTTACAAATCTTTTAAATGATTCACTTGTAAAGGATGTACCTCGTACTGTGATAATTCTACGAGGAACGCCAAATATGCCGAAGAATTCTCTAAAGACCCTAATTGTTGTGAGAGACTTAGTGTTTTTCACGGGTTTAAGAAATATGTAACGAGTGAAACCATCGATAAGGGCCAAAACATACATGTTGCCTCTGGCGCTACGGACAAAAGGACCTACATGATCAGCATGAATAGTGTCAAATGGTATGTCAATTTTCTCGATGGGATGAAGAACACCCGGTTTTTTCCCACCCGTAGATTTTGCATAAGCACATTCAAGACAAGAGTTGATGTATTTTTTGATGAATTTACGCATTTTTGGAAACCAATATGTAGCTTTAATTCTCTCCATCGTCTTGTCAAGAGCAAAATGGCCTATGTCGTCATGGTTTTGTTTTAAAATCTGCCAGCGTACACCCTTAGGTACCACCCATCGATCACCGTCAACAGTGACCCTGAAAAGCTTTTTGTTTTTAACCTTGAAGTTGGTTTTAATATCTACTACATCATCCATGTCTGGGTCATTAAGTATGCCAATAATGCGTTGGATCTCATCGTCAGCATTTTGTACTGTTGACAGCCAATCTGTTTCGTTAACCGATAACACGGATAGATCTATTGGGATGGGGTTGCGACTAAGGGCGTCGACATGGGCCATGCGATCACCGGGTCTATATTCAATGTTAAAATTGAATTCCTGCATCTGCTCCCACCAACGAGCTACGCGAGGAATCATGTCTCTCTTCTGAAAGGTAGCACGCAAAGAATTGCAATCTGTAACGATCTTGAATGGAACCCCAATCAGGTAAACACGAAATTTCTGCAGAGACATCACAACGGCGAGAGTTTCGAGATCATAGGACGTATAATTTTGTTCTTCAGGCGTGGTTTGCCGACTAAAATAGGCTATTGGTTTAAGGACGCCGTGATCATCGTTCTGTAATAAGATGCCTGCGACTCCGATCTTACAAGCGTCAGTGTGAAGCTCAGTATATGCTTTAGGATTGTACAGTGCCAATGTAGGTCTTTGGGAAAGAGACCGTTGTAATTGCCGAAATGAGTTCTCCTGATCAGACCCCCAAACCCAATTGGAATTCTTTTTGAGTAGTTGCGTCAGTGGTCGTGCGATAACCGCGAAATGTGGTACAAACCTCCGAAAGAAACTCGCTAGGCCTATGAATTGACGGACATTGTGCTGATTTTGTGGAACCGGAAAGCGTTCAACAGCTTCGACCTTTCGTGCGCCTGGTCGAATACCTTCGGAAGACACTTCGAACCCCAAGTACTCAACTGAAGTACCGAAAAAAACACATTTCGACAATTTTAGTGTTAGGTTAGCTTGTGACAGTAGAGTGAGGACCACTTCCAACCTCTCCATTCCCTCATCAAACGAACTACTGGGAATAATTATGTCATCTAAGTATGCCAAAGCTTCCTTGTGACGAAGAGACCCTAGAACCTGGTTCATGATTCTTTGGAAGGTGGCAGGCGCATTTGCAAGACCAAACGGCATTCGATTGAACTCGTAGTGGCCGTCTGGTGTCACAAATCCAGTCTTATGCTTGTCAGTTTCGTTGATTGGTATTTGATAGTATCCTGAAGCTAAGTCCAGGGTTGTATAAAACTTATTTCCAGACAGAACATCCAACTGGTCATCGATTAGAGGCATTGGGTAGTTTTCTTTTATAGTTTTCTTATTCAGGGCACGATAGTCAATGCAAAGTCTGAGTTCACCAGTTTTCTTTCTAACAACAACAATCGGGCTTGCATAGGCAGATGTAGAAGGCCTGATGATGTTATTGTCAAGCAATTCGGTTATCATTTCCCGGACTTTCTCCTTTTCACTAAGGGCAAGGCGATAAGGCCTATAGACAACGGGCTCATTATCGTGAAGATCAATCGACATCTTACCTACTGTTGTACTTCCTAGTTCTGATAGTGAGAACGCGAAACAATTCCGAAACCTGTGAAGCAGGTTGAGAAGCTTTGTCTTCTGGTGGAAGCTAACTTCATCACCGAATTTGACATTGGAATCTGAGAACTCTTCTATCGAACTATTATCGTGGATGGTATTCCCAGTAATAGACATGACTTGGGGAGAGCATTCTTCATGAGCAATCCAGCCGCGAGCAATGAGGAAATTTTTTTGCAAAACCAACGGTGTTGATGAAAAATTGTTCACGACAATCAGTCCCCGTCCATCGTCTCCTATTTGGAATAGCCCTGATGGAACACAGTAACGGATATCATTGAGAGACCTAACACCTCCTTCGATGTAAATTTCACCAGAAACGAATGCATCAGTACTAACAGGAATAGCAGTAATTCCAGACACTTCGATTGTGTCAGTGCAGAAAATATTGACTTTGCTGGTCACTGCAATGTCTAGATGATCAAGCTGTGAAATTTCTAAGCTATCACTAGACTTCTTGACGACCACATGCTGTTGCTCAGTAAACGTCTGACCAATCAAAAGGGGGTACGACATCGAGTCATCCGGGACAATAAGCAAGTCTAAATCAGCCTCTACATCATCAATCTTTACATGAACCCGCTGTTTACCCAAACAATTTACGACAGCATTGCCGAAACCCCTTAACGTGGGAAGATCACAAGTAAAATAGTCCGATTGGATATGTCGAAAATCAGAAACGCGCATCATGGAACACTCACTGCCAAAATCTATGTACGCAATGATTTCATAACCATTAACGTAAGCAGTTTTGAAATATTTCCTATTGACTTCTGAGACTGCTGTGGGAATCTTTGGAACAGAGAGCAAATGAGAAGACTCGATTGGGATGAGACCAGCGGATAAATCAACGCGCAATACAGTTTTCTCATTGGTCTGTGCCTGGGGTTTCTCTTTAGCGTAACAATTTTCAACCTCGTGACCTACCCTGTTGCACCGTGTGCATCTCTTAAAAGCTTGTGTGCATTGTGCTGTGTAGTGACCATCTTTCTTGCAATTGGCACAACGGGGGTTCCTACCTTTACTTTGAGGGTTGATTTGCTGTTTGGAGTTTGGATCGATGGGAGTCTTGGGAGGACGACGCTCGTTATTGGGTTTGACATTACGAGTATTGCGTAGATAAGATAACAACTTATTGGGATCTTCGAACTGAGCTGCTTCAGCGCCAAGCCTAATCGATCGGTCATCGATCCCATGGAGTACACATTCTACAGCGCGTTTACCGTGTATGCCACACCTACTGATGAGAGCAAATTTTTCATAAAAGTAATCTTCTAGAGAGTCATTAAAGCGAGCTCGTTTGGCCAACATGTCGCTTAGCATTTGACCATAGTTTTCCTCAGACGGGAAAGCAGCAGTAAGCTTTTCCTGCCATTCGGCCCATGTAAATAAGACAGACGGAAGACCCTCATACCAGCGCTGTGCAACGCCCTTCAGCTTTGGTAGGGCAAAATGAATTATTTGTTTATCTGTCCAACCATAAATAGTTGCACATTCATTGACTTTATGGATCCACATGGTCATCGTCTGCTCTTTTTTAGATGGGTCGAACTCAGGTACTGTATTATTTATGGAGCCTACCCTGTCTACATTATTGTTCGACATTGATCTTAAAATAGACACAAGTTCAGTCAGACATTGACTATTATCATTTACAGGTTGTGGCATACCTAAATCATTAGATAACCTACTGCGAGAACGATAATCTCTATACTGGGAGTGACAGTGAACATTCTGACCTTCAACGCCAAGTGGGCTGCGAGACCTGTGGTGGCTGTTAGGGTGAGAGCGACCAGAAGTGCTGTCGTGTCGGCTGGTACGCTGCCAGTCACGCTGGCTGTCACGCCGGTAGTTGCGATGGCTGGTGCTCCGACTGGCGAGCTCACTGGCATACCGGCTGGCACTTGGACTGCCATGCCGGCCTGCACCCGGACTGACGTACCGGCTTGTGTGCCGACGTGTGCCTGGACTGACCTGCCGGCTTATGCGCTGACGTGCACCCGGACTCACATGCCGGCTAGTGTGCTGACGTGCGCCCGGTCTGTCATGCCAGCTGGAGTACTGATTTGCGCCCGGACTTTCAAGGCGGATAGAGCGCTGGACGGCGTGGTGGCTGGCGTGCTGGCTGGCGCGCTGACTGGCGCGCTGACTGCTGGCTGGTCTGCTGCCTGGTCTGCTGCCTGGTCCGCTGGCTGGTCTGCTGCCTGGTCTGCTGCCTGGTCCGCTGGCTGGTCTGCTGCCTGGTCTGCTGCCTGGTCTGCGGCTAGAACGGCTGCGAGGTCGTAAGGTAGCGTGCTGGTTGCTACTCGGAACGGCGCGCTGTCTGACTGCTGGATCTTCGCGCTGGCTTGTGCGCAGGCTGGAACGGCTGCGGGCGAGCCGACTGGCACGTGGACTGGCACGTTGGATGGCATTCGGACTGGCGCGTTGGCTGGCACGTGGACTGGCGCGCCCGCTGTCATGTTGATTTGTTGAGCAGCGACTGGTACGCCCCCAGGAATTCCGGCTAGAGCGACTGCGTGAGCGCCGCCTCTGCGTGCCAGTCCTTGTGGCAGCCCGTGATGGTCGACCACCAGGAAGCGTTGGGCTAGCAGGTGGCGTTGTAATCACGGGTTCCGTACTATCCATGGAGAATCACTGAAACAAAAACGTCCACGAGTATTTTTGTTTTTATTTGCAGATTGAAGAAAATAAACTATATTGCTATTTCTTGAACTATGCGAATATACATTTTCTGTGTACAGTTTGTAATATTAAGTAGAAGTTAATTACAATGATAGCTAATATCTACCTATAATATGCATGCTAATATGCTACCGACTATAATACCTATGCATGTATTATTCTTGGTAAAAATGATAGGAATAACGGGTAGGTGAAAATAATAAAAATATGCAACAACTTCGCAATATTTTTGTTCGAATCACCACTTCTGAAATGTTAGCGATTTATATCTGCTAACGGTTTTCACCTCAAAATAACGTTACTTTATAGTGCCAAAAGGTTTTTACAGCTAAAATAATAACAAGGTAATACTCACAATTTTTATAATCACCACGGTATATATATATATAAATTTCACAATAGGTACTTAGTTTACTAATTTAGTACTTCACGCTTGGAGTGTCGGGAATCGAATGCGCTTCGTCGCGCAGCCACTCCCCGCCCCGACTGAGATCGGCAATGGTCGGTAATAGTCGGTAATAGTCGTGCCGGCACCTGATTGGTTGCGGCCAAACGCGTAGGCTGGAGTCAAAACACTGTTTCCGTACAAAATTATGAAACAGTGTTTTGAAAATTAAATAGGTACAATTTTAATTAACTAATTTTAATTTAAAAATATAATAAATTAATAACATGTATTTAAATTGATAACAAATGCTATATTATATTTAAGAAAAAATAATACAATTACAGTAATAGACATGTTTGTCCGGAAAGTAATCTAAATAATAGTAATTACATTGGTATGTTACGTGTATAAATAAGCACATAATTGCGTTCAACTAATTTACAATTATAAAGAAAAATAAAAGCTTTTTATACATAATGTTCACTATCTTGGCATGCAAAATTAGAAGGATTTTATAATCTATATACAATGGATTATTCGCTTTCACTAGAGGAGTCAGGGGGCTGAAAATTAAGCCATGGTTTAATTTTATCTACTGCCACGACTGTTGAATAAGATCGATTCCCCTTTTTTGTAATAGGGGTGTCTTCGATCTCATACCTATCACAGTCAAAAACTTTTGTTATTCTGTACGGGCCCTGATACTTGGGAATGAGTTTCCTACTGCTGCCTGTTGTAGGGATTTGTCGTTCGACTCTTACTAGATCTCCTACTTTATATTTGGTGCATTGCAGATGTTTCTTGTCGTACGCAACTTTTTGGGCTTCTTGATATGACTTAACGTGATCATTGATTTGTTCCCTTAACTCAACCAAGCTCTGATTAGACGTCGCGACGTCAGTAGCTAATTCTGCTCTTATCCTACAGTCGTTGGTACCATAAGGCCTAGTTCCAAATAAGGCTTCAGATGGGGTACAATTTATACCTTTGTTAAAAGTGTTATTCAACCCCCATTGCACATCGGGCAAGTGTTCGTCCCATTTGTTCTCAGCTGAACCAATACATTTAGCAGTTAATGATTCAACGAGAGTACGATTGTAACGTTCCACCTGCCCGTTTGCTCTTGGGGTGGCAACAGCATTAAGAATATGTTTAATGTTGCGTTCAGTTACAAATCTTTTAAATGATTCACTTGTAAAGGATGTACCTCGTACTGTGATAATTCTACGAGGAACGCCAAATATGCCGAAGAATTCTCTAAAGACCCTAATTGTTGTGAGAGACTTAGTGTTTTTCACGGGTTTAAGAAATATGTAACGAGTGAAACCATCGATAAGGGCCAAAACATACATGTTGCCTCTGGCGCTACGGACAAAAGGACCTACATGATCAGCATGAATAGTGTCAAATGGTATGTCAATTTTCTCGATGGGATGAAGAACACCCGGTTTTTTCCCACCCGTAGATTTTGCATAAGCACATTCAAGACAAGAGTTGATGTATTTTTTGATGAATTTACGCATTTTTGGAAACCAATATGTAGCTTTAATTCTCTCCATCGTCTTGTCAAGAGCAAAATGGCCTATGTCGTCATGGTTTTGTTTTAAAATCTGCCAGCGTACACCCTTAGGTACCACCCATCGATCACCGTCAACAGTGACCCTGAAAAGCTTTTTGTTTTTAACCTTGAAGTTGGTTTTAATATCTACTACATCATCCATGTCTGGGTCATTAAGTATGCCAATAATGCGTTGGATCTCATCGTCAGCATTTTGTACTGTTGACAGCCAATCTGTTTCGTTAACCGATAACACGGATAGATCTATTGGGATGGGGTTGCGACTAAGGGCGTCGACATGGGCCATGCGATCACCGGGTCTATATTCAATGTTAAAATTGAATTCCTGCATCTGCTCCCACCAACGAGCTACGCGAGGAATCATGTCTCTCTTCTGAAAGGTAGCACGCAAAGAATTGCAATCTGTAACGATCTTGAATGGAACCCCAATCAGGTAAACACGAAATTTCTGCAGAGACATCACAACGGCGAGAGTTTCGAGATCATAGGACGTATAATTTTGTTCTTCAGGCGTGGTTTGCCGACTAAAATAGGCTATTGGTTTAAGGACGCCGTGATCATCGTTCTGTAATAAGATGCCTGCGACTCCGATCTTACAAGCGTCAGTGTGAAGCTCAGTATATGCTTTAGGATTGTACAGTGCCAATGTAGGTCTTTGGGAAAGAGACCGTTGTAATTGCCGAAATGAGTTCTCCTGATCAGACCCCCAAACCCAATTGGAATTCTTTTTGAGTAGTTGCGTCAGTGGTCGTGCGATAACCGCGAAATGTGGTACAAACCTCCGAAAGAAACTCGCTAGGCCTATGAATTGACGGACATTGTGCTGATTTTGTGGAACCGGAAAGCGTTCAACAGCTTCGACCTTTCGTGCGCCTGGTCGAATACCTTCGGAAGACACTTCGAACCCCAAGTACTCAACTGAAGTACCGAAAAAAACACATTTCGACAATTTTAGTGTTAGGTTAGCTTGTGACAGTAGAGTGAGGACCACTTCCAACCTCTCCATTCCCTCATCAAACGAACTACTGGGAATAATTATGTCATCTAAGTATGCCAAAGCTTCCTTGTGACGAAGAGACCCTAGAACCTGGTTCATGATTCTTTGGAAGGTGGCAGGCGCATTTGCAAGACCAAACGGCATTCGATTGAACTCGTAGTGGCCGTCTGGTGTCACAAATCCAGTCTTATGCTTGTCAGTTTCGTTGATTGGTATTTGATAGTATCCTGAAGCTAAGTCCAGGGTTGTATAAAACTTATTTCCAGACAGAACATCCAACTGGTCATCGATTAGAGGCATTGGGTAGTTTTCTTTTATAGTTTTCTTATTCAGGGCACGATAGTCAATGCAAAGTCTGAGTTCACCAGTTTTCTTTCTAACAACAACAATCGGGCTTGCATAGGCAGATGTAGAAGGCCTGATGATGTTATTGTCAAGCAATTCGGTTATCATTTCCCGGACTTTCTCCTTTTCACTAAGGGCAAGGCGATAAGGCCTATAGACAACGGGCTCATTATCGTGAAGATCAATCGACATCTTACCTACTGTTGTACTTCCTAGTTCTGATAGTGAGAACGCGAAACAATTCCGAAACCTGTGAAGCAGGTTGAGAAGCTTTGTCTTCTGGTGGAAGCTAACTTCATCACCGAATTTGACATTGGAATCTGAGAACTCTTCTATCGAACTATTATCGTGGATGGTATTCCCAGTAATAGACATGACTTGGGGAGAGCATTCTTCATGAGCAATCCAGCCGCGAGCAATGAGGAAATTTTTTTGCAAAACCAACGGTGTTGATGAAAAATTGTTCACGACAATCAGTCCCCGTCCATCGTCTCCTATTTGGAATAGCCCTGATGGAACACAGTAACGGATATCATTGAGAGACCTAACACCTCCTTCGATGTAAATTTCACCAGAAACGAATGCATCAGTACTAACAGGAATAGCAGTAATTCCAGACACTTCGATTGTGTCAGTGCAGAAAATATTGACTTTGCTGGTCACTGCAATGTCTAGATGATCAAGCTGTGAAATTTCTAAGCTATCACTAGACTTCTTGACGACCACATGCTGTTGCTCAGTAAACGTCTGACCAATCAAAAGGGGGTACGACATCGAGTCATCCGGGACAATAAGCAAGTCTAAATCAGCCTCTACATCATCAATCTTTACATGAACCCGCTGTTTACCCAAACAATTTACGACAGCATTGCCGAAACCCCTTAACGTGGGAAGATCACAAGTAAAATAGTCCGATTGGATATGTCGAAAATCAGAAACGCGCATCATGGAACACTCACTGCCAAAATCTATGTACGCAATGATTTCATAACCATTAACGTAAGCAGTTTTGAAATATTTCCTATTGACTTCTGAGACTGCTGTGGGAATCTTTGGAACAGAGAGCAAATGAGAAGACTCGATTGGGATGAGACCAGCGGATAAATCAACGCGCAATACAGTTTTCTCATTGGTCTGTGCCTGGGGTTTCTCTTTAGCGTAACAATTTTCAACCTCGTGACCTACCCTGTTGCACCGTGTGCATCTCTTAAAAGCTTGTGTGCATTGTGCTGTGTAGTGACCATCTTTCTTGCAATTGGCACAACGGGGGTTCCTACCTTTACTTTGAGGGTTGATTTGCTGTTTGGAGTTTGGATCGATGGGAGTCTTGGGAGGACGACGCTCGTTATTGGGTTTGACATTACGAGTATTGCGTAGATAAGATAACAACTTATTGGGATCTTCGAACTGAGCTGCTTCAGCGCCAAGCCTAATCGATCGGTCATCGATCCCATGGAGTACACATTCTACAGCGCGTTTACCGTGTATGCCACACCTACTGATGAGAGCAAATTTTTCATAAAAGTAATCTTCTAGAGAGTCATTAAAGCGAGCTCGTTTGGCCAACATGTCGCTTAGCATTTGACCATAGTTTTCCTCAGACGGGAAAGCAGCAGTAAGCTTTTCCTGCCATTCGGCCCATGTAAATAAGACAGACGGAAGACCCTCATACCAGCGCTGTGCAACGCCCTTCAGCTTTGGTAGGGCAAAATGAATTATTTGTTTATCTGTCCAACCATAAATAGTTGCACATTCATTGACTTTATGGATCCACATGGTCATCGTCTGCTCTTTTTTAGATGGGTCGAACTCAGGTACTGTATTATTTATGGAGCCTACCCTGTCTACATTATTGTTCGACATTGATCTTAAAATAGACACAAGTTCAGTCAGACATTGACTATTATCATTTACAGGTTGTGGCATACCTAAATCATTAGATAACCTACTGCGAGAACGATAATCTCTATACTGGGAGTGACAGTGAACATTCTGACCTTCAACGCCAAGTGGGCTGCGAGACCTGTGGTGGCTGTTAGGGTGAGAGCGACCAGAAGTGCTGTCGTGTCGGCTGGTACGCTGCCAGTCACGCTGGCTGTCACGCCGGTAGTTGCGATGGCTGGTGCTCCGACTGGCGAGCTCACTGGCATACCGGCTGGCACTTGGACTGCCATGCCGGCCTGCACCCGGACTGACGTACCGGCTTGTGTGCCGACGTGTGCCTGGACTGACCTGCCGGCTTATGCGCTGACGTGCACCCGGACTCACATGCCGGCTAGTGTGCTGACGTGCGCCCGGTCTGTCATGCCAGCTGGAGTACTGATTTGCGCCCGGACTTTCAAGGCGGATAGAGCGCTGGACGGCGTGGTGGCTGGCGTGCTGGCTGGCGCGCTGACTGGCGCGCTGACTGCTGGCTGGTCTGCTGCCTGGTCTGCTGCCTGGTCCGCTGGCTGGTCTGCTGCCTGGTCTGCTGCCTGGTCCGCTGGCTGGTCTGCTGCCTGGTCTGCTGCCTGGTCTGCGGCTAGAACGGCTGCGAGGTCGTAAGGTAGCGTGCTGGTTGCTACTCGGAACGGCGCGCTGTCTGACTGCTGGATCTTCGCGCTGGCTTGTGCGCAGGCTGGAACGGCTGCGGGCGAGCCGACTGGCACGTGGACTGGCACGTTGGATGGCATTCGGACTGGCGCGTTGGCTGGCACGTGGACTGGCGCGCCCGCTGTCATGTTGATTTGTTGAGCAGCGACTGGTACGCCCCCAGGAATTCCGGCTAGAGCGACTGCGTGAGCGCCGCCTCTGCGTGCCAGTCCTTGTGGCAGCCCGTGATGGTCGACCACCAGGAAGCGTTGGGCTAGCAGGTGGCGTTGTAATCACGGGTTCCGTACTATCCATGGAGAATCACTGAAACAAAAACGTCCACGAGTATTTTTGTTTTTATTTGCAGATTGAAGAAAATAAACTATATTGCTATTTCTTGAACTATGCGAATATACATTTTCTGTGTACAGTTTGTAATATTAAGTAGAAGTTAATTACAATGATAGCTAATATCTACCTATAATATGCATGCTAATATGCTACCGACTATAATACCTATGCATGTATTATTCTTGGTAAAAATGATAGGAATAACGGGTAGGTGAAAATAATAAAAATATGCAACAACTTCGCAATATTTTTGTTCGAATCACCACTTCTGAAATGTTAGCGATTTATATCTGCTAACGGTTTTCACCTCAAAATAACGTTACTTTATAGTGCCAAAAGGTTTTTACAGCTAAAATAATAACAAGGTAATACTCACAATTTTTATAATCACCACGGTATATATATATATATAAATTTCACAATAGGTACTTAGTTTACTAATTTAGTACTTCACGCTTGGAGTGTCGGGAATCGAATGCGCTTCGTCGCGCAGCCACTCCCCGCCCCGACTGAGATCGGCAATGGTCGGTAATAGTCGGTAATAGTCGTGCCGGCACCTGATTGGTTGCGGCCAAACGCGTAGGCTGGAGTCAAAACACTGTTTCCGTACAAAATTATGAAACAGTGTTTTGAAAATTAAATAGGTACAATTTTAATTAACTAATTTTAATTTAAAAATATAATAAATTAATAACATGTATTTAAATTGATAACAATATGTATTAACAGTCTTTTCAAATAAATTTTAAAATCTAACGAAAAAAACACAAATAATATTAGTTTCAAATTTGAAAACTTACATAAACTAATAATTAATCAGTGATAGGTAGTGAAACTTGCCGAGAATTCATAGGGTTATCTTAACATGGACATGCCACAAGTCGCGGGAATTGAATGAGAAATTATTATTTATATTATTTGCACTATGTAAAATAATATTTTAAGTATACAATAATAAGATTGCTATTATCAATTCATCATATTATCAACGAAGATAAACTTGCCGCCATATCGGTATTTACTTTTAGTTAAGGGTCCGGCGACACGTTATATTTGGGAAATTCATCATTTCCCAAATATCAGATCGTGGCGAAGATATGCTCAAAATACAAATCATTTTGGTATTACATTTGTATGGGAAATTCATCCATCGCCGGAGCCTCAAACCAAAAATATTATGGAATGCATTGTTTCGACTTCACGAAGGCGGCGATAAGAGAAGAAGGGGTTTAGACAGTAACGAAGTTCCATTGTTTTGTTTATTCTAAAAATCTAACTTAAAGTTAGTAAAATATTTACATTTTATTGAAGGAACTTACGAAATACCGACGGTCTAACATAATCGATTCTCGATCTTTTTCCAGGAATTCCAGGGCGTATCCATACTATTTATAATTTTTGAGGTCATTAACCCTAAATTACACTACCTATTCCTATCTCTGCTAATAATAAACACAACAATATTAATTTGGTAAACTGAGAAAAAAATTAACACAACTTGTAGAATTTTCACTTTGAGAGGAAACGCTATTCTTGGTAGTGCGTTTTCAAGAATAACAATGCATCTAGCATTTTGTCAGAGAGCAAGCTTCTAAGTCTGTTACAAATGTAGCTTGCACTCGAAAATAATCTTTCACTCTCGACACACAAACGCTACACGCAGAACACACAAAATATATTTGTAAGCTTCTGTCAGATGCACACCACGTTCTCCTCCGTTATAATACATTTGTTTCTCTCCTTTCATGAACCCTCATGAAGGTCAAAATTGGTAGTTAGATTCTTGTGACTTTTTTTTGCATCTATCCAGTTTTTTGTCTAGCTGCTCTTGCAGAGTTGGTTCATCAACTGCAACGTCTTCGTCAGCAGGAGACGATGAATTGTTTTATTAAAGAATATTTATCGGGTATTTATCGCGTACCTTTTGTTTTATTTTCCCCGGTACGCGATAAATACCCGATAAATATTCTTTAATATGTCAACAAATCGTGGATGAATTGTTTATTTCGAGCTCGGAGGACACGGCATTAAGGTAGTTGGGATCACTGTTTTTGTTAATATCGGAATTACGATATTCGTCTCAATTCCGGAATTGAAATATAGTAAAAAACTATCCGAAATTCCGGAGTTGCGAAATTCCGGAATTTCGGAATGCATGCCCTAATGACGAGAAGACTCGACATAGTTTTCCGAACGCTGCCCAGCCTAGCTGGATCCTCCTCTTGGCTTCCTTCTCGAAATTGTTTTTACCCAACTGCAAAATCTGCCCGAGGTAAGTGTACTCAGAACAGAAACAATTTCGAGAAGGTGGCCATGTACGATCACCGGTCTTGGATCAATGTGGGCATTGATCATGACTTTGGTTTTATCCAAATTCATGCCAAGACCGATATGACCGATATGACCGATACATCGGGAGGCTGAAGCTAGACTGTCCAGCATCCGGTTCAGCTCCTCTAGCGACTCCGCCATTAAGACTATGTCATCAGCGAATCGCAGGTGTGAGATGTAGTCGCCGTTTATGTTGATGCCCTTGTCTTTCCAGTCCAGCGTCTTAAACATATCTTCCAACGCGCTCATGAACAGTTTCGGGGATATGACATCCCCCTGCCTCACTCCTCTGCGCAGTTGGATCGGTTTAGTCTGCTGGTCCTGTACTCGGACACTCATCGTAGCGGCTTCGTAGAGACATCTCAGCACCTCGATATAACGATAGTCTACTTGGCATCGCTGTAAGGATTGTAGAACAGCCCAGGTTTCAACGGAGTCAAAGGCCTTCTCATAGTCCACAAAAGCCAGACACAGGGGCTGATTATACTCTTCGGACTTCTGTATAATCTGCCTCACTGTGTGAATGTGGTCTATGGTACCATATCCTCCGCGAAACCCAGCCTGCTCCGGTGGCTGAAACTCGTCGAGTCTCCTGGCAAGACGGTTCGATATAACTCGTGAGAAAAGCTTATAGACGTGACTTAGGAGCGAGATGGGTCTATAATTTTTAAGAAGGGTTTTATCTCCCTTCTTAAAAAAGAGCACCACCAAACTCCCACTCCACGCCTTTGGAGTTCTCCCACTGTGAAGGACGGCGTTGAAGAGGCTCTGTAACTCCTGTATAACAGGGTATCCTCCAGCTTTCAAAAGCTCTGATGTTATTCCGTCCTCACCGGGGGCTTTTCCATTTTTAAGCTGCCTCAGAGCTAACACAATCTCGTCTTGACTGATGTCTGGCAGTTCGTCGGTATAGTGGCGTATCAAGGTGGCTCTAGAATCGTGGTCGTCTCGTTGGGAACAAGGAGCATGTGCAGCGTATAAACGGCCATAAAAGTCCTCTATCTCGGCCGATATCTCCTGCTTCGACAATACGGTCCTTCCGTCGTGCGTTGAAAGCTTCGTCAGGTGGCTCCTTCCAAGCTGCTGAGTGAATACTTTGGACCCTCGGTTTCGCTCTATCGCCTCGTCAGCGTCATCAGTGGGTTCCAAGGCAGCGAATCTATCCCCGAGAAGCTGCTGAAACTTCTCGGTGCCCGCCATGATTTGGATTGGGTTCGGTCGGAGCGTGGACTTCATCAGACGGTTTCTTTCAAGCTTCAAATTTATATTCAGAGAGCCTCGAAGGAGTCGGTGATCAGATCCGGTATTGAACCTGTTGATCACTGAGACATCTCTGAATATATGCTTGCTATCCGTCATGATGAAGTCGATCTCATTTTTTGTCACAGAATCGGGACTCCGCCATGTCCACTTCCTTTGGGGCTGTTTCTTAAAGAAAGAGTTCATTAAGAACAGCCCCTCTTTCTCAAGGAAGTTGACGAGCATTTGTCCCCTGTGATTTCGAACACCAAAACCATGCGGGCCTATTCGGGATTCGTTGCCAGTCTGGGTTCCCACCTTGCCGTTAAAGTCCCCCATAACAACGTTGAAGTGAGCCTTGGTGGTGTGATGTAAGGCTTTGGATATGTCTTCGTACATATCCTCCACTTCATCATCCGAGTGTGCCGAGGTCGGTGCGTAGACCTGAATGACCTTCAAGCTGTAGCGCTTAGACAGCCGAAGGATCAGGTACGCTACCCTGGTCGACACACTGGAGATTTCTTCGACGTTGTTAGAGAGGGCCTTATTGACGAGGAAACCTACGCCACCCTGGGATGTTTTATCACCCTCGCGAAAGTAGAGAAGATGGCCCGAGTCTAAGGTTACAGTGTCCTCCCCCTCTCTACGGACTTCACATAACCCTAGAACATGCCATTTAATGTTCTCTAGCTCCACTTCCAACTGCGCTAGATGGTGATCAAGCCTCAGAGTGCGTCCGTTAAACGTTGCCAGGGTCAGTGTGTGTGGGGTGTGGTAGCCTAATGTAGCCCGGAGATTCCTAGCACCCCCTGCCCCGCCGTTACCGTGGCCGCTACCATGGCCAGGAATAGCGAGGCGGCCGGGAACTGGGGGCCATTTTGTGGCGGTTCTTATCATTGGGGCCCATAATCCCCACGCTGGGCATGCGGGTTGGGGATCGCAGTTTAGTGGAGTAGTTCTGCAGAGGGCGCTGCTGCCCGCCCCCGGTGTGTTTCCCTTAGTCGCCTCTTACGACACCCACGGGATGAGTTGGGGTGGTGAAATTCTATATTATGCCGTCACCACACGGCTGTATGTATGTGTATAATTAATTCAGTCAAAATAAGTGTTTGGATGTCAAAAAATTATTACAAAATAGGATCTTCGTTTTTAAATTATAATTATTTTCCTTTCCTGGTAACAATAAAAATGTCTTAAATTTTCAGCCAAAATATGAAAAGCTTCATAGTGTTCACCCTTATCATCGCGGGCATCAGTGCTCTGCCACCGCAGCTCACAAAAGGTACTATATTTTATAGTTTGAAGTTCTATAAGTAACCAAATGGCTTCCTATTTGGAAGCCATTTGGTTCCAACAAGAACCGAGAACCTATGTACGGGGTTCTTGGTTCTATCCTTGCAGAATAGGTGATTCCTAAGTTTTTGAAGGAAAGGTATTTAAAATGTCCGTCTAGAAATTATAGAACAAGCTGCTGAGAAAACAAATGAACTAATGAGTTTGAGAATTAATTTATTTTACTTATTGCTGCTTAATCGGACAATATTTTATCTTTTATTACATGTTATAAACATAACATGTTTGTGTTGCAGGACTATTAACGTCCGACGAGCGACTGGTAACAGACTCCATTGCTGGTATCATCGAAGAAGTAACTCAAAGCATCAAGGACGCCGGGCTAGACCCCGTGCATATTCCTCTTGAGGAAGCCAGGTTCACCCTGCCCGTGCCTGTGTAAGTACATACTTCTATAAAGTTTGTAGCGACATCTAACCAACACTATCTAAACTACACAGTAAACGTCTACAGAAGCGCTACATAAAGTGACATCCGAACTAGCTTCACTAAGTCACAGTCCATCTGATAGATGGCGCTATTTATTTATTTATTTAGATCTCAATAAATCACAAAACATGAAAAATACAATTTCAAAAAGGACTTAGGTCTAGTGTTTTTTAATTTAAGGGTGCCACAGCATGAGCAAATTTTTTACTTAATCTAAAATAATAACAAATCGCTATCCGAAATGTACAATTATGTGACCAAGGCAAGATAAATTAGAGGCAAAACTCAAAACCAGAAATAAGAAATAAGAATAAACTTGCTGTGCCCACTACTAGGCTACACAAGATTAATGTATCATTTAAGGGCAATGTATAATCCTCTACAACAAAACTCTAAGTGATTAACTAGACCCTTTACTTAACCTTAAAAAGATTGAAGTGTCCTGAGAGGGGATTCGAACCCGATTATAACCTATATAAATCTTGACATGTATCTAAATCATATTTACCTTAGATTTATATAGGCAAAACAAACGTGTATGAGACACATAAGTGATAAATATGAATGTACTAGTAATTTGTCTTTCACTTATTCCACAAGTGGACAAAGTTTGAAGACGTGAAGAAAAACTCCATAACATCTTATTTCTTATTCCATAATTATTTACTGTATAAAATTTTACTTGTCTATGTGAAATAAAGTTATTGAAATCTGAAATCGATGCTGATGAGTTATATGTTTTTTTTTATGTTGTTTTTATATGTTTCAGGCTGTTCAATTACGTCGGCCAGGTCAAAGAGTTCCGTCTGAACGGCCTCAGCGACATCCTGATCACCAGGTTGACCTTCACCACGCTGACTTTGCGGCTGCGTCTTAACTTGAAACTGCCTCTCATTGAAGCTAGTCTTGGTAAAATTCTTACTTTTTTATGTGGGGAAATCCTTTTTGATATCTCCAAGACTGAAGGGTCCTGAAGATTATGTCGGACTCGAGATACCGACTAAAACCACCACGTGTGAGCTTTAGCCAGTTTAGCTTTTGAACGCAGCTTCGCGCGCAGTTTTCTGGGTAATTATTTTATTCACAGGGTCATAGTGAGAAGGTGAAAAGAATGAAATCTTTTGAGATTAGTACGCTGTAATTATTACTACACTAGTAGTGATAATTACAGTACCCTAGTAGTGATTATTACAATGGGCCGATGAATAAATGATACCTAATAAAATAATACAAATAACAGGCGATAACAAGATCATAATAAAATATAAGCTTTAGGTATTAAATTATACAGGGCGTCCCACAGCAATGCCACATTGTACAACAAACCAAGCCGTATTCTGATCCGAAAGACTTATTTTGTGCATCGCAATGCGACAAATTCATGGGTCGCTTCCCGGTTCAAACATGTAACTACATATTTAAAAATCTATGAATGCAGTTTAAATTGTTTTTTAATTAAAATAATGTCTTCTATCAGTACAATGTTCAATCTACAATATTTAAGGTAATTTCCCTCCATGTGGCTGTGGGACGCCCTGTATAATATGATATCTATGTACATGTTATTTATTTGTATTTTTAATATATATTTTCTGTTTGTGTGCGTAACGTCGCTACTTATTAAACTAAAATAAATTATATATCTGTACACAATTACATAATATTATTCCGTTGCTATAATGCAATCTTCCAATTTTTCCACCTATCCGAGGGGAGTAGATTTAAAATCAGCGCTGCATGTTTTTTTTCCTGAAATAAAATGCTGAATCTACTCCTTTTTCTTTCATTTAAATTAATTTTTGTGTATAATTTTAATTTAATTATTTTAATTTTTTTGGTTATGGGCAAAAATTTTTTTTTTAATTTTTTTTTCTTGTTCAACAGAAAATGCCGAGCTTAACGCCGTTGTGTTTGACAAGAAAATCAACTTGTCAGCATCAGGAAGGTCGGTATCATAAAAACCTACTCTAGATCTACCTTTCAAAAATTATCTGAGCGTCTGGTCGAAGCGACTCGAGCTGGCTCCCTCTTCTTTACATTATCACGATATAATGATAAAATGATAATGAATGATGAAATGATAAAGACCTTTGAAATAATTACAATACAGGTAATGGTTATGACAAAATGGCTTACCTCAAGATGACATCAAAATAAAATGCATTTATTCACATCATGCGTACGAGGTATCTCATAGGTCCCATTATTTTGTAAATTGATCTCATATTGATGCATTTGATGCATAGCTTTGAGAGCCGGCACTGCACTGAAATACAAATCTTTCAGAATATCCCATGCATGCAATTATTATTCTATTCAGTTGCAATAAAACTTATTTTTGGTTGCAGATTGGCGATCGAAGACCTCACAGTGAAAACAGACATTCGCATTAGAATCGGACTTATCTCTGGTATCAGCGTCAACCGCCTTGACGTTGACCTCAATGTAGGAGACATTAAGGTAAGTCAACAAATAAAACATCTAAGCTGTTTAAAAAAACCTTTTTAAACAAGGTCTTGGATAAATGAGGATAGTATAGAATAATATTTTTTTGGAGGAGACCTATTTGCATAATCCGTAAGAGTAAAATTCGCACGCCGCCGAGTTTCGAACTATTGTCAATTATGTAGGTATATACAAATACTGTAGTACCAGGTTATTAGATATAAGGGAGTAGGTCAATTTTAATAAGACTATGAAGCGTTAAAAGAACCCTAGTAAGTATCACAAACTTCCCAAAGAAAATGTTGAATTTTTTTTTCTACGTAATAATAGGATAAAACTAGTGGCTCGGCTGCGGCCCTTTGGGTCGAGGTAAAGCCTTAATGAAAAGGGTATTTTCTGTACCAACCCTATATAATCGAATTGGATCCAAAAATCATGAATATATCAAAGTTGGTTACTATATGGAAGGAGCCGAATAGAAAAAGGAAAAGAGGGCGTCCTCGAAAGAGAAGACACATAAAAGAGAAAGATATAGATAGAGAGGTCTGGAAGAAGCTGGAGGGCGCCTTTACCCGAGAAGGGGTTCCGATCAATGGTACTGAAGAAAGTAATGATAGCGAGTAGGAGAAAAAGAAAAGAAATTTATACATACTTACTTATATTTCAAACAAATCAATACATGTTATATTTGTCATAATTATATACCTATTATATATATTAAAGAAGCATGTTATTATTCCACTTTATATTCATACATCAACCAAAAATACATTTTTTTATCATAGAAAATACAACTAAATTATTATTGATTTATTTTATTAATGAAACAAAATCCACAGCTCTTAGATCTCAATAATAAAAAGAAAAACTTATAATACAACCTACAGCCAAAATAGGATTTACATTTTATACAATAAATAATCAAAAAATATATCAAAACGGTGGATCACCGACCGCGAAGCTAGGCTCAAGCGGCCGGTGACTAGGGTTGCAAAGAGAGGAACTTCCTGACGATACGCGCCGAGATTATGATTATTATGTATTGAACTCAATATTATTTAATTTCTGTTTCAGTCTGACCTGGCTGTGTCCGGATTCGGCGTCGACATCTCCCCCTACGTCAACAACTTAATCGGAAACGTTGTCCCCACCACGCTCAACCGATTCCAGGTGATTAGCAGATTATTTTATAAATTTCGCTGATCTAAGGCTCTATTGTCTTCATCATCATCATCATCACCAGCCTATAATAGTCCACTGCTGGACATAGGCCTCCCTAATGAGCGCCATAGATGGCATTATCATTTGGGGTTCATCATCATCACCAGCCTATAATAGTCCACTGCTGGACATAGGCCTCCCCTAATGAGCGCCAAAGATGGCACTATCATTTGGGGGTTAATGCCCATAATCCCCACGCTGGGCATGCGGGTTGGGGATCGCAGATCGGTGGAGTTGTTCTGCAGAGGGCGCTGCTGCCCGCCCTCCGGTGTGTTTCCCTTAGTTGCCTCTTACGACACCCACGGGAAGAGATGGGGTGGTGAAATTCTATGCCGGCACCACACGGTCATTTGGGGTTATTGCCCATAATCCCCACGCTGTGTCATGCCCATCTATTGTCTTACTCATCTGGTAATCGTTATCGGCTTCAGTTTGGTATTTCGCCTGAAATATAACAAATATTTCAAAAATTTTATGTGTGTTACACGTTGGGTTGTGTATATTATTGAAGATTACATAGGTACTTACTCATCTAATATTTTTTTGCAGGGTGACATCAACAAACTGTTGGAAATCGTCCTGATCGAAATCATCAACGATAACTTGTAAAGCTACGAAAATTTTTGATTACCGGCACCTCTTAGAATTTATCTAATAAAAATGATTACCAAAAAGTGTTATTTTATTTTGTTATTTATGATACATAGTAGGTAATTATATTTTATGGTGTGTTTTTAATGAAGCACTTATCATACACAAATAAATAAAACTAGTTTTTTTTTTTTTTTTTTTTTAACACACCCACAATTTAAAGGGACTTTGTCGCTTAGCGACCATATCGCCCTATTGAGATAACAAACTAACTTACGTCTAACTAAATTACCTACTTATATTAAGTAGTTATCTAATAAAATATCTATAGGTAATTTACCTATCAACAGAATTTCAGAACTAAAAGAGATTAATTTCTTAATTTGAAACAATGTTCAGCTAGGTCATATAATTGTGCTGCTTTGTCTGACAGAGGTGACGCCAACATAGCGTTGCACTGTCCGACATTGAGCGTTCTGGAAGAACTAAACAATTTGATTCTACCACTTGCATTCCGACAACATTCCATCAACACGTGCTGTACATCTTCTATAGAGTTACACACATCGCAATTAGGTGATTCAACTTTTTTCATAAGAAATGCGAACTTATTAGTCGGAATGTGTCCGGAACGGAGCCTGAGAGCAATCACAAGTACATTTCTATTATAGGTACAGTCTTCAATCCAAGGATACGACATAATTTGAGGTTGTATTGTCCGGTACCATATACCTTTCTCTACAGACCTTTTATCGAAATATTCCTGCCAAAGTTCAATGCATTGAGTTTTAATTAATCTGACATAATCGGAGTATAACGGGATTTTTAGCAGAGGGATTCCATCGTAACTAGCTTGTTTGGCAAATAAGTCTACTATGTCATTTTCTTCTAAATTAATGTGTGATGGAATCCATTGCAGGACTATTGTTTTATTTTTAGATTGTAGCATTAATATAGATTCTAGTATAGTATAAGCAATCGGGCTACCTCGCACGTGCGAGGTGCACCGAGCTATATGTTGCAACGCACTCTTTGAATCGCAGAAGATAACAAATTTGTTGCATTCAATAGAATCTAAATATGAGATTGCTTCAGATAAAGCTATTAACTCGAGGTGCATGATCGAAATATTTGAATCAATTTGAAATTTGATATTAATATCTGTGGAGGGATCGTAAAATGCTGCTCCACCTTTATTTCCATCCTTGGATCCGTCTGTAAATATTTTATAGTAAGCTGAATAATTATTGTTGATATAAGTTGTGCATTTATTTTTTAAATCGTGACAAGGATATGAGCGCTTGGAATGAACAATGGCAGGAATATTATCTACGATGACATTACTTAAATTTATATTGCTAACCCAAGTTTGTAGGGAATACATTTCAAGTTTATCACTAGACTGAATAGATAAATAATTTAAAATTGTATGGACGGTAGCTAAAATCGGTAACTTTCTATGCGTCCAGTACCGAGATCTTTGTGAAGCAAGCTCATCTATATATTTAATAATTCTGCTGTCTTTAAATGACTTAGACCTAAGCCAAAACTTCGCGGCCAAATATCTTCTACGCAAAAATAGAGGAGGTAAGCTCAAGTCACTCTCCATGACATGTATAGGTGTACTACGTATGTATCCTCCAACAACACGCATGGCTTGGTTTTGTATCTTATCTAATTTTATTACATTAGTATGGCAGCTATTATCATATATGAAGCTAGCGTAGTCAATCCTACTGCGGACTATCGAAATGTACAGTTTTCTTAAATGTTTTTGATGAACACCCCAACCTGAACCAGCTAAAATTTTAATAACACTTATATATTTTTGAACCTTAATACGTGTCTCATTTATATGTTTTCCCCATCTTAATGAACTGTCGAGCCATAATCCTAAGTACTTAACATTATCACAGAGCTGTATTGAATAATTGTTGTGCGTTAGGTCTATTGTGCCTCGATAACGACCCTTTTTGAAGACGCATATTTTACTTTTAGCAGGTGAGACTTCTAAACCAATACTATCCAACATACTACTTATTAAATCTAAAGCAAGCTGTAGTTCTCTTGTCGCATCGGTCACGTATTTCTTAGTAATATAAATCACAAAATCGTCAGCATACTGGGAGATCTCAACATTGTTTATACTTTGACATATTTTTACAGTTGCTATATTAAAAAGAAGGGGTGAAATCGGGTCACCTTGGGCTAAACCTTGATAGGTCCACCTCGATAATACACACTCCTCAGTGGTAATTTGTAAAATCCTCCTACTCAAGTAGCACCATAAATACCTGCACATTTTGAAACCAACTCCAAACTCATCAAGTATTTTTAAAAGGGATGACACGTCCAAATTATTATAGGCATTTTTGATGTCTATAAAACAACCTACAGTTAATAGATCTTTTGAGAACCCCTTCTGAATGTGAGATGTCAGGCAAGTTAGATTGTCCAGGCAAGAACGTGCTTTACGAAAACCAACCATGGTGTCTGGAAATAGGGACTGTTTTTCAAAGTACCATTCAAGTCTTTTATTGAGAATAGAATGTAAAATCTTACATAAACACGATATTAATGAGATAGGGCGTAGGGCTGATGGTGCACCATGTTTAGGTATAGGGATGACTTTAATATTACGCCATTGTGAAGGGACAAATCCAGAAGTATAGCATCGATTATAAAAATTTAGTAAAAGCTTTTTACCAACTAGCGGTAGATTACTTATCATTGAGTAGGAAACCTCGTCACTACCCGGCGCGGTGTCATTTTTCTTTATGCAATTCAGCAACTCAGACCATGTTATATCCATTCCTAGCGTAGAATTAGTAGAATAAAAAGTTGGGTTGTTAGGGCTAACAAAATCGGGAGTTAAATCATATAGCAATTGTTCTGCCTTTTCTTTATCAACGCTTTGTTTAGGTGTTGAACGGCCCTTTATCCATTTCATTTTATTCCACATTTCCGATGCAGTAGATGTTTCGTCTATAGATAAGCAAAACTTTTGCCACGACTTACATTTAGCTATTCGGATCAACCTCTGCGCTTCAGCTATTTTCTTTTTAAGTTCAATCATATTACGAGGCGATGGACAGCGTCGAAACGTCGCCAAAGCCAGTCTGCGAACTGCCACGGCCTTCGACAACTCAGGATTCCAATAAGGTTTTGGTACGAATTTATTTTTTACATCTGTAGGTATTTTTATGCATGGGATATGGGTGTCTGCGGCTTTTTGCAAGATATCTATAAATTGATCATAAAACATTTGGTGATCGTCTGGTGGCTCAAAGTTAAATAGTGAATTCTCGATAAATGAGGCATATTCAGTCCAGTCACCCTTTTTAAAATTTCTTTTCTTTATTATGTTTCTTGTAAAAACTTCAAAAAATTATATTTTAATGATTAGATGATCACTCCCAAGTGATTCATTTGTAGTTTTCCAATTGAAGTTAATTATCGAATCTGAGGAAATAAATGAAATATCTGGCGATGATTGTTGCATGACACCATTTGTCAATTTTATCCTGGTGTGGCTACCATCATTAAGATAAGAAAAATTGGAATCTAACATTGCCTCCATAATTTGATGGCCCCTACTATCGGTTTTATAAGACCAATTATCATGATGACCATTAAAATCACCTAGTATAAGTGTTTTGCTATTACAGATTGAAAAACATGATCCCAGTCGCATTGAGAGGTATGAACGGAGGAAGGACAATATATGGAAATAATATTTTCAATATGCTGACAGTTTAGGATTTTAACATGCAATAATTCAATACCAGTGTTTATACTGCGCGATGAACAAACGCGGGACATGACAGTCTTATGAGTTAAGATCGCCACGCCCCCGTATGAGTCAACCCTGTCTAGTCGATAACAATTATAGTTACTAATATTAAAGTTACTCTCAGGCTCAAACCAAGTTTCGCTTAAAATTGCAATGTGAACTTTTTCTTGGGTAAGAAGTGCTTCAAAAGGCACGGATTTAGGTCTTAGACTTTGGCAGTTCCATTGGATTAGGTTAACTGTTAAATTATTATGTGGACTTTTATCCATTATGATGGTCAGAACTAAAAAAGGTTCCGGCCGTCACATAACTTACAGTTTTAGATATTACCCATTCAATGCAGATCTTGACAGCAATTTCAATCTTCTTATCCAAGGATTGCCTACTAAATATAATGTCTTTTAACTTACTCAGTAAACTCATGAATGAAAAATCATTGTCTCTATCACACGTCCTGTCTGTCTCCATGGGTGCTCGAGAAGGCTGTTCCTCCTCGGAATACTCCGAAGGTTCCTCATCCCAACTGAAAGCACCAGCCATGCGTTGTTGCTGTTTTCGTTTTTTCTGCTTCTTCTTTCGAACGCGACTTACTCCTAAACCTGGATTTTGTTCTTGTCTATAATTTTCATCCTCTTCCATTTTCTCTTGGTCCTTCTCTTTCTGTTTGTTTGTATTTATGGTTACCTGACTCGGCTTTTCTTTATCTACCTTCTTCGATTTCACTACAGAAGCATAAGAACAGCCAGCTACTGAATTAGAGCCTATAACAGGCTCCTTATTTGATGGAAGTGTCATCGGGGTCATTTCAACTTCCACACATTCATCATCGCTTGCGCAGGGGGGTCGTGCTAGGCGTTCCGACACTGGAGTTGGTGGCGTATACATCTCCTTTCCCTTCCTGTATGTGACATTAAACTCGGACATGATCTCGCGAATCCTCCTCTCTTTCTTATAAATCGGGCATGATTTAAACATAGCCATATGTGATCCATGACAATTAACGCATTTAAAAGTCTGCGTTTCACAGCTTTCATGTTTTTTCGTACATTTAGGGCAAATTATCTTCTTGCTTGGGCAGAACCTAGACATGTGCCCGAATTTCCAACATCTTCCGCACTGAGTCACGGGGAATATGTATTGTTCAACTTTTATGCGTATTTTGTGAATGAACACATATGGTGGAACCGATGTGCCCCTAAATCCCAATCGGATGGATTCACTAAGAACCCATGCAGTCCCACCATTGTCAGTTTCTTCCATGTTTCTCCTATTCAATCGTTTAGCCGACATGATTTCAATAGGGGAAGACACTTGTTTCAAAATGTCTTCCTCAGAAAGATCCATCTCCACGTTTTTAATTACGCCGTACGATACTCCAACTTCTGCCGTTTTATGGCAATTCCACTCCATATCGGAAAATGCTTTAGTGAGCAAAAATTTTTCTGCACTCGACATCTTATCAAAGGTGATTAATAATTTACTTGTGCTGACATATTTAATTTTTGATATATCCTCAATATCGTGGTCCTGCAATAACTTAGCCAGCGCAAATTGCTTCGGTAGATCATTTTTACAAGTAACACAGATCTGAACATTATCTTCTGTCTCTTCTAAAACTTTTTCTTTTCTCACGGCTTTTTTTCCTCGCGTAACTGTCTCCCATGAATCCTCAGAAGAATTGTCTTCTTTGTTTATCTCTCTCAGTCTCTTTCGGAGAACATTAATGTCCACGTCCGCTTCCATCTCTTCTGAATTCGTAACATTTTCTAACGCAGCAGTACGGGCTTCCACAGTATTTTCCATATTTTGCTCGGGCACGCCAAATTGAACTGAATCAATTACGATACTAGGTTGGAAATTCATTACAATCGAACGTTAGGCTAACAGCCCGAATAACCGGGCGTGTTGCCGTGCGCCTCACTCAGGTGATAAGAAATTGCTGATTTGCACGGAGTAATGAACGCGACCTTCGCACTCGGAGTGCAACAGTCCACTGATAAAACTAGTTGCAGTTTGCAATTGACATAATATTTTTTTCTAAAATTGTCACGTGGTAGTTGTAACACTACCTAATCTTGTTTTATTATTAGTTAGAATTTGTACTATGTAACCTATGTATATCTTTTTGCTATATTAAATATTTATTGACATTTTAGTTACTCGTTTCTTTTTGTTATACACGAACTTACAATATTTTGTATTAAACAATTTTATCTCGCAGTGGCGGCGGCCATCGAACTGGCAAACTTTCTATACGTGTACAAAACATCCATCACCGTTACACCACAGACGTTGCAAAAGCTAATAAAATTTTTGTGTTGGTAGCATTGGTTTTCTTAGTTTGATACAGATGTTTAGTTTGAATATAGTTTCTGATTAGTTTGATATAGATGTCCTAGATTAAATTGAAACGCTGGACAATACACGCATCACCTAGCCTTAAGCTAAGCAGAGCTTGCGTTGTGGGTGCTAGAAATAATTATATACATGTATATCATTATGGGTACTAGATGAATGATATACATAATATTATATATATATACAGGGTGGAATTTTGTAATGCCACCTGGAGGGAAAGTACTCTTAATACTGTAGTTAGAAAATTGTACTCAAAGAAAACATTCCTTTAATTTTGAAAAGAAAGAAAACTGCATTCAAAGATTTTCGAAAATTCGCTTGCCACACCCGGGAATCGAACCGACTAAAATCTGTAAAAATTACACCCTGTACTTTTATTGCATAGATCGTTAGGGTCAATAATAAGGATGAAATCTCTCTAACAAACTTAATAAATTAAATGAAAGGAAAACCATGAAATCTTAAATTGAATGGGTCAAGTTAAGCACTTTAACTTAAAGATCATCTGTTTACTTGTGTCAGTAGTAGCAGAATCACTACTGCCTAAATTAATAACCATTTTAATACCTGGATTGGTACCAACGGCACAATCAGATGGCTGGCGAGATCACCAGATCTCACCCGTTTAATTTTTTTTTTTGTAGGGATATGTAAAAAATCTAATTTACATGAAATCTTATGCGAATGTAAACGAGTTGAGAGTTGAAGTTCAGAATACGATTTATAATCTTCACCACAACACGTTATTAAAAGTTGCTAGAAATGAATTCGTTAGAAGAATAAATTTGTGTATCCAAGAAAATGGAGCCCATTTCGAGCAACTAATTAGTTAGTTGACTTTTTATTGTAAATAATTAAAATAATTTAAGATTTCATGGTTTTCCTTTCATTTAATTTATTAAGTTTGTTAGAAAGATTTCATCCTTATTATTGACCCTAACGATCTATGCAATAAAAGTACAGGGTGTAATTTTTACAGATTTTAGTCGGTTCGATTCCCGGGTGTGGCAAGCGAATTTTCGAAAATCTTTGAATGCAGTTTTCTTTCTTTTCAAAATTAAAGGAATGTTTTCTTTGAGTACAATTTTCTATCTACAGTATTAAGAGTACTTTCCCTCCAGGTGGCATTACAAAATTCCACCCTGTATATCAAATAGATAGATATTTTTTAACTATATAGAAAATGAACAGAACACCCGGAACAAATATCTGGCGATCTTACAAACATTTGTCCAGGGAATCGAACCCACAACCTCCTGCGTCGCGCGAACCTTCGCCCACCGCGCCACAGAGGTCGTCAATTTAAGAGTCATCGCGTACAATGTACTAATAATTTGTTGTAGGTAGCTATATAACTGCGCATAACAACTCGCGGATGGTATTAGTGCTCGACAAAGATAAGTCATACTTTGATGACGTCACGTCGTTTTAAAGTTTTCGCTGCGTTTTAAGGAATGCAACAATGGAAAACTAATTTGCCACAAATCCTTAAACATTTTGTTATTTATGTTTAGCCGTTGAACGGCGCTTATCAACTTGCGGATAGTGGTAGTGCTCGACAAATATAAGTCACGTTTGATGACGTCACCCTACATTCGATTTTTAAAACAAGATTTACCAAACGCAGTGTCGTTGTTACGTCTTAAAACGTTAAACAAGCAAGTGAACTTATTATATCCTCCTTATAATTTATGTGTTATATAGATAAACAAATAAATATCTAAATAATCCTGGACAATCCACACATCATCGCCGAGCCCCAAGCTAAGCAGAGCTTGTGATAAGGAAGGGTACTAGATGACTTATATACATAATACAATACTTATATGAAATATGCAAGGTGTCCAGAAACTTAAGGTCAAGCCGAAAACGGAGGACAGGTGGGTTCATGGTTCATGACGACTCAGAAAAACCACAAAATCATGGGTCTATCTTCAATGATTTCAGAGTTTTGCTTTTTACTGAAAATCATAAATTCTCTGACCGGCGTCAAACTTTTCCATTATAATGACTAGGTATAGATGTCAATTATTTGAGATTTTTATTTTTCTATTACAAAATGAAATGCATTTAAACATAATGAGGACGGTTTTTACAATAAACAAATTTGTTTAGTCGGTTATTGCATCTATGATTTTCCTAAAGTAGTAGAAAAAACGTTGTTGCTGATGATGGATCTTGGTCTTGGTCACAGGAACTTGGTCACCGAAGGTAGCTGGTGTTTTAAAAATACAAAAAAAATTACGATTAATAACCAAATTAAAACTACAATTGAAACCATTTAGCTAACTTCAGACTGTAGCAAAGAAACTACAGGTAGCACAATGATCCATAATCAATATCAGTCCCCAAAATGCTGGCTGGAAGTGTACCCACGCTCAGCGGCACTGGCGTAAATGGACCCAAATTGACCCAATAGTTTGAGGAACCGTACTTGGTCTGAAATATGAAACATTAATTTATTTGATTAGCGGGCTATGATTCTAAAAAACTCTTGACTTTTAAAGTAGGGAATCATAAATTATCAGTCGGTTGACACGCGTGCAACGTTTTCGCTTAGATATTGTCAATCACTTTTCAATAGGTAGGTAGGTAGTTGGTACCTACCTTTTTGTTCTTATTGTAGGAAAGGACAATAACTTTTTATATTACCTAACCTCGTAATAATTCTCGCCGTGTCGTTTGGTGCCGGCATAGAATTTCACCAACCCCACTCTTGCCGTGGGTGTCGTAAGAGGCGACTAAGGGGGACACACCGGGGGGCAGGCTGCGCCCTCTGCAAAACAACTCCACCGAACTGCGATCCAAACCGCATGCCCAGCGTGGGGATTATGGGCAATAACCCCCAAATGGCACATTAGGGGAGGCCTATGTCCAGCAGTGGACAATTATAGGGTGATGTTGTCGTTCTTGTTATAATTAAAACTGGTGCTTCGGGAGCAGCACACACTGGATGTTATCAGACTCTAGACTTTAGTCAGTCAAGACAGTTAAAAACGTTAGGAATCTTTCTATGTACCTTAGTTATTTAGTTGGATTACCTTATATGATAAAGATAAGATCATTTTATTGTCAATAGTTACACAGATAACAAATATACAAAATATACTTCATTAGATGGATAGGCTATGACTATGTAAAATACTTATGTTACCTTCCGCGGAATGAGTAACCTGGTAACGTGAGCTACAGGTTTTTCATAAACGTATAACAGGCTTTCTCAGGTTCCAGTCCAGTCTCTCACAACACAGGTTGATTTAACACATTAGTTATAGTTAGGGGAAGATGGGGATCATTCGTACACTTTTTAATATAAGCCTTGTAAAAAAAAAAGTAATTGCAATTTCAAAATAAATTCAATGTTTTTGAGTAAGCTACATATCTGACTATAAAAACAAGGTACATCCATAATGATATCATGCAATCTAACCGATCAATGGCAGTTTTCCCAAAAGATGGAAATCGTACGAATGCACCCCAAACGTGGGGTAGATTCGTACATAGTGTGGGGCACATTCATACTTAAGTGGGAGCCTTCGTACAGAGTATATAAAAGCGCCATTTATACTTAAAATCATTTATATTCCATAAAACAAGTTTCTCAAAAACTTAACCTATTATTAAGTCAGTAAGTTCTCATTATTTGTGTAGATCAAACTACACAAATAATGAGCCTTATAAACTGTAGGTACCATTAAATGTTTTACAATAAATTCTTAAAAATATTAACATGCTAATATTTTTAAATATTAACATGCTAATATTTTTTAAGAATTTATTGAAAAATAAAAATAAAAAATGTTTTTATAAAATAGGTAGTATTCATAATGTCCTATGAATCACAATGTAATATGATCAACAACTGTTAGCTGTTCTAGCTGTCAAAACAGACTTAGGTTGTTGGAAAATCATCACCACGTCTGAGACGTTATAAGATCCTTCATCTTTGATGATAAGAAAAACAAATTTTTATGGTCCCGGTTTGATATATTTGACGCCGTATTGTTCTGCGGACTTCCGAATTGATAAAGTTTTATCCAAAACTTTCTTCATCGCAAAATCCATTGCGTCTTCGTATACCTCTCATGATCTAGTCCCCTTTTTTGTAATTCCGCGGCATGTTCTAAAATAAATAAATTAATATATTGGTATATAAACACTCATAAAATATCTCTCAGAATAAATGACGAATCTACCCCAGTTACTACTGTATGAAGGTACCCCAAACCCAAAAATTTTACAAATTAATTCAAAATAAAAAAACGGTTAACTCTATACTAAAATAAATACGCACATCATAAATTATGGCATCAGTACATCATTTGCATTAACTTACTTTTACGATTTGAGTAAATCTTACTAGAACTAAACACTTTCAAAGGTGAATCCAAATATTACTTACGAGAAGCGAAAACACGTATCAAGTTGATGCACGTAAGCCATCGGCCGCACTGCCCCGCCTCGTCGCGCGGTTACCTAGCCGCGGTAGAGGGAAGGCACACGCATAAGTATGGACGCGCTAACGTTTGTAATTGCGGAGTTATGATAAATGTACGAATGCTCCCGCTGTACGAATGGTAACGGTTTACCCCTACCTACCTATCTTTTGTATTTATTTTCCCACCATTCATAGTTTAATTTTTGATTTCGTTCATGAATTTGGCATTAAATAATTTGGGGCAGATATTCAAACAACTTGTCAAATAACGAGTCTTCTTTAAGATGTTGTATTCAAATTTCAGGTTTAAAGGTTTAACAATAAAAGTTAACTTAGCTATACAACTACTATACTTATTATTATTATACTTACTATACTTTATAACTCAGGAAACCTGTAAAAACCAATTTTTGAAAGTAAATAAAAAGAAAGTATTTATTATTTATAATAAATGTTTGTGACATAAAACACACACTACACAAACTTATTTTTTTTATTATTAAAACAAAACCTTTCTTTAGTTTCAACATTATCAACACTACACAAACTTATTTTTTTTATTATTAAAACAAAACCTTTCTTTAGTTTCAACATTATCAATGATTTGTTCTGGCGAAATAATCATTTCCAGTACTAGCAACACTGACGATTATCTGTGAATCGAAGGACCAATCGGAGGGGAATTACCGACTCGTGAATTGGTTGCATCAGCCACTTTAAGTGATGTAACAAAGTTGTATACAAATTTAAATGAAGAAAGCCGGATAACGACAATATAGTAAGTTCTTCTAATAATACAAAGGCTAAAGTTTGTGGCGAAACGGCGTATCTGCAAAGACTACTGAACGAATAGCTATGATTTTGAACAGGAAAATTATTGGCCAATTAAGCTGCGGGTAAGCAGAAGTTTGCATATTATTTATAAACCATAGGAAAACCCAGGTGAAATACATAGAAATTTTAAAACTTTCAAATTAAGCCTGGATTAAAAAGAGTTTGAGAGACCTAAGTTCGATAAAAGTGGCCGGAAAATAAAACCGGAGTACTTAAATCAAAGTATACAACACTAATCCAACCAACACCCATGCAGATATATATTCATATATAAACAGCGATGGACTGGATTTGTACAGAAGTTTTGAACGAGTCGGTTTTGTGTTCTGATGGTGTTCAGCTATTGTGTGGATAAATAGAAAGACTAAGGACTAATAAAAGGAGTTCCATGTACGAGTATTTATTAAGCTTTGTGATAATAGTGCTGACGTTCATTGTATTATTTTGGCCCAACGGTGAGTAGGTAAAATAAGTAGGACCTATCGGTAGGTAGTTAGCTTAGTCATGATAATAATACTTACCTAGGTACCCAATTATCACAGATGAAGGTAATGGTTTCACCGTGAAAGAGAGATTTCTATACTTATATGAGCTAGGTTCTTTGTCCCTCAATTAGGCAAAGATTTTTACGAAATCCTTTGTGAAAGTGACCCCATAGGTATTTGACTACCTCCCACCATTAGGTAAATAGGTATCATTAAGTACTGTAGGTAAGATCCTGGCTACATTGGCCTCGCTGTATGGCAATGCTGATGCGCTGCGCCAGATACTGACCAGCTTTTGGGTCATAAATAACCATTGGTCCCAGGGCAGGAATCCCCCCCCCCCCCAACCTCCAGCGTCGCACGTTGACTTTCGCTACAATACTTAATTTGATGATGTTTTTTTCTTGACGTTTCAGCATCAAAAAGAACAATGGAGCACGTGGTGGGACGTCTGGCTACCAAGTTTATATCGAACATGTTGGAACAAATCCGGCAGAGGATCATCTCTGATGGATACGAACATTGGAAATTTGATTTGTATAAGAAGGAGTTCTCTTTGCCTGAGTAAGCTTTAAAAACAACACGAAGAAAGTTAAAGTAAACCTAACTAAATTGTAGAACCTACGACTACTTATTGACAATATGAACAAAATACACATAAAACAGAGCTGTAGATTCAGATTCAGATTCAATAACTTTATTTCTTTAGGCTTACAAAATAAGCACTTAGACAAGTCAAATTTCATACAGTTAATTATTATAACAAATAGAAATAAGGTGTTATTGATTTCTCTTCACTTCAATTTTTTGTCCACTAGTGAAAGAAGTGAAAAAGAAACTAGTACATTCATATATAACTTATGTGTCTAATACAATGTTTTTTTTTTGCCTATCTAAATCTGTAATCAATGTAGAGGCTTAGGCTCAAATTGAGCCTAAAAAGTTTGATTTGGACAGGATTTGGAATGAACCGCTCAATCCGAATAAATCATTTGAAACTTAGGGGATTCGATCAAAATAGGTCTATCATGGGTACAGTGATACGAAAGCAACATTGCGATAATACCTATCGAAAGCTTCTCTAACCCGTGAAAAGGCGCGCCTAATGCTGTTACACGGATTCCTTAAACACTTAGGTATATTTGTACGAAATTGAAGTACCATGTAGGTAGTACCATATAGTGAATAGGAAGTAACTAGGAAGGAACTTAGGCGCTCGGGACGCTATGAAGTCAGGATCACTAAAAACTTTTGTACTTAATCAATTTTTGTGTGAGCAATTGCTCATAGCGCGCCAGTGTTGCCAATGAAAATTTTTAGGCGGCCGTGGATATTAGGTAAAAAAGCCGTGTTTCTATGGAAAAAGATCATCGGTGGGCCGTGTCATTGCTTAAAAAAAAATGTAAATAACGTTTAATTAATGATAATAAAACGTTTTAAACATTAAAAACCTTAAAAATGCGCCATTTGGCTAATGTTGTTTTTTTTTCTATTTGTTTGAAGAAATAACAACAAATAATTATTTTGAATAGCTTTAATTTTTTATATAAACCTATTATTCACGGTATAAATCTCGAATACTTTCTATAAACTCTTCTTCGTTCTTATTCAAGAAATATTTTTGAATAATAGATTCCGTGTTTATCTTATGAGTTATGATAGCAAGCTCTAGTAGTAATAGTGTTCTGTGAGCTAGCTAATCATTTGTATCACTCATCCACGAAAATAAAAAAAAGGATGCACTATTTGATTATGATAATTGGGAAATCCCCGTCTAAAGCTGCACGCCATAGACATTTCATTTTACTTATAGAGTAGAAAGAGTAACAAAGTCCATACAGCCATAGACAACTTTGCAATGTTGGCATTCGGTATATTTGGATTAGTAATCGAATACAGGTAAGCTACTCCGATGTTTAAAAATCGACAATCATAAAGTGCTGTTCCTCTCGATCTCCTGTCAAATAATATTTGGGTAAATGAGAAGTGAGTAATTTCGCGCATCGGAGTTAATCAATTACCGTAGAATTTGCGAATAGCCGTAGAATCTGCTACGGCTACAGGGTTGCAGCCGTAGGCCGTGCATTTTGTGATATTTTGGCCTGAAAGCCGTAGAACACGGTAATTGCCGTAGCATTGGCAACACTGTAGCGCGCCTCCTCACGGTCTAAGACGCTGCCGGCTGCATTGAACCTCTACGGCAATGCTCATGCACTGACTCCCGATGCAAAGGCTGATGGGTAGATAGGTTCCAAGCTCCTTTGACACGTCGCGCTGGCTTCGAGAGGTAGATGCTCTGATAGAATGAAAACTGTTTGAAATATAACTTTACTGTTATTGTTACTTACCCATGTTTGTTATGGAAGTAATCCTACCTCGAATTCGTATTTCTCTAGCTCTGTTGTTTTGATTTCAGGCTCCTGAGTTGCCACCTCATGATAAAAAATTTGCTCTTCTCTGGAGCGAGCAAATTCGTAGTAAACAACGTGAGCTATGACGTCACTACTTCCAGAGCTGTCTTTGACATATCTGTTCCTAAGCTGTTTCTTGGGATAGGTAAGATTAAGCGCTAACCCGAATCAAACCAGCGGTATCTATTTTATCATTTGTTATTACTTTCAACGAAGATATTATAAACAAGTACCTAAGCGTAAAGAGAGGCTAGCATGACTTAATTGGCCTAGTTCCAAAGAATTTAATAATGCAATGTATAGGTCACCTATTTATGCTTGTACCTTTCTAAGCATCTTAGCGGTAAAAAGTATGTATTTCATGTTATTGATTGTGATATTGTTTTCTAGGTGAAATCAACTCAAAAGCATCTGTAAATGCTTTCTTTTTGGAATTTGAAGCTGAATTGAAAGGATGGTAAGTGTAGATATACACAGAAGATACCTCCATTATTATATAACTTAGATGAATGTTATGTCTTGGGAGATAGGTACTTACTCATCTTATAATAGACCAGTATATTTTTTTTTAATAATTTTAATTAAGAACCTTTATTATACAGGCGGTCCTATTATATGAACGTGAAAGTAAATGGAGGAACTACCTAATTAAATAAAAATAAAAATACCAAAAAATTTAATCCAGTATAGGTATAAACCGACACCGACGTGTTTTGTCAACTTATCAGGCCTATTAGTAATGGTTGCCAACAATCTAGACGTAGCTCAACTGCTCCTTAGCAATATTAGTTGGAAGCGTCCCTAAGACGCTGCCTGCATTGCCCCGCAGTATTACCGTTTGATTTTGTTACATCATCCTACAGTTTTCTATACTTTTGGTAATACAGTATAAACATTTTACAGGATAACGTTAATGGAGCCAAGAATAACAGGAGCGGTTGTTCTAGAGATAGATGACGAAGGGAATGTGGCAGCCTCCAGCGCAGACATTAATATAGAAGTTAAAGATATTCAGGTAATTTGAGTTTTTTTAGATTTTCGATCCCCAACCCGCATGCCCAGCGTGGAGATTATGGGCAATAACCCCCAAATAATGATGCCATCTATGGCGCTCATAAGGGGAGGCCTATGTCCAGCAGTGGACTATTATAGGCTGGTGATGATTATGAGTTTTTTTAGTAACTTTTTAATCTATCATTTATTTATAAACGAAGAATAACGAAAACAAAAATAGAGATAATTACAGTACCTAACAGAATAAAGCTACAGTTACAATAAGTATTTGCATTTCAAATCTAAGCCGTTACATGAAGGTAGAGTGCCCAAAATGCTGGCAGCATTACCACGTTGGATGGCGATGCTACTTCTTTGATGGAAAAGCTAGCATTCCGATGTCCATATAATCTGTCACATCGATAAATGTTAACCGTAATTTTTGTTGCAGTCTAAAGTTAATCTAAAAATCTTGGAAAAAGACTATTCGGAAATTGTGAACAGCTTCCTAATAGCAAAATTGCCGGATCTTATAAATAATTACGTGGTGAGTTACATTTGTTGTGTGTTAGGCTTTTTACTGAAAATTTTAAACATTAATAAAGCTAGAGATACAAATGTTCTTAGTTAAGTTTTAAATAAATAAAAACAAATTGTGCTGGACTATTCACACAGCTTTATCTAGCCCCAAGCTAGGTACAGCTTGTTGGTACTGATATAAAAATAATATACAAGTACATAGACAACTATTTTTTATCATAATTTAAATGTAATTTTTTTTAAATGTTTTTTTTGTTTCAGCACAAATGTAAAGGCGTCATTGAAGCTGGACTTCTGTCAATTGCGAATCCCATCTTGGCTCAAATGTTTTAAAAGAACTGGCAGAAAATAAGATAGACCTATGTAAAATATGTACCTATGTAAAATCTGCCGGATGTTTAGATACCTACTTAAACTTACTTACTTAGTCGATAAAATAAAGCTAAAACTAAAAGAGGTTCTTATTTATAATTATAATTCTATTGCGAGAGGGAGGGAATTATTGAATAATTATTACCATTATGCATTTACCACCAAAACACAGGATTAGAACCGGTGTAGAAGTGGCGCTTGAGCATTGGTTTTATCCTCATTATCGATCGATAGTGTTATCTTAATCAAATAATAATTAATTATTATATCTGCAGGATTAATTTATTAGTGTTATCAAAGTCTCTGTAAAGGTATGTCATCTATACTAATATTATAAAGAGGAAAGATTTGATTGTTTGTTTGTTTGTATGTTTGTTTGTTTGTTTGTTTGTTTGTTTGTTTGTTTGTTTGTTTGTTTGTTTGTTTGAATTGAATAGGCTCCGAAACTACTGGACCGAGTTAAAAAATTCTTTCACCATTAGAATCCTTAATTTTCCGTGATGAACATAGGCTATATAATATTTTCAAAAAAGTTAGGGATCCGCATGAAAAATTCAATAATTGAACCGTGGGCTGTATATTCAACCTCTTTTTCTATTATGGCGCGTCAGAATAGAAAAAGAGGTTGTATAGCGCACGGTGCTTGCTTTTTCTCTACGGCCAGTGTCAGTTTTGGAATGTCGAGTCAATGTCAAAAACCCCAATGCTGTTAAAAAAAAGTAAAGATCCGTATGAAAACTGTGAAACCCATCGTTTTAGTGTGTATAATTTCTGAAATTTTTGTTTAATACCCGTGCGAAGCCGGGGCGGGCCGCTAGTTTCAAAATAAGTTTTATCGTAATTAATATTGTTTTATGACAGTCTGCTATTTGTGATATTTTTTTAATGCTTCAGTATTCACCTTGAACAAAATTATTTGTCTCCTTACATGTTTTTACAAAGGCTTACTATCGATTTCAGGTAAAATGAATTCAATATTCGTTTACCTGATGGTCTTATTTGCCACTACAGTGGCATTACCAGTGAACAATGATCAAGAAGCACTATTGGAACTTCTTTCCAGAACAGGTATGCCTTTTTTATTTTTTATGGTCTGGAGGGTACCAGAATGATGTGGGTCTCGACACCCTTACCTCTAATGATGCGTGGGTAATATGACATTAGTCGTTTTACCCATGCTGGGCATGTGGGCTAGAGGTCGCAGTTGCATCTGTTCTGCGGGCGCTGCTGCCTATGGATAACCCTTACGAGGCCGCAAGAAGTGTTGTTGTGGTGCAAATTCACTGCTTAGTGACTGGTCCAAATCCCTCCAGGATCAAGGTTCTCTCAGATCCTTGTTCTAGGGAAATTCGCCAACTGTAAGTTAGTGACATGCTCAAATCCCTCCAGGATCAAAATTCACTCACATCCACGCTCTAGATTTCCATAAATTATCAATCGGTGCTTCTTACAGATGCTAATGGAAGGAACAGCGTCCTCGAAAGCGCCCTAATCAGCGCTCTGGAGGACTTCCGGCTGGTCATGGTGACTGGCAGTGATGACGTACCGATCCTGGATCCCTTCAGCCTCGATCGTATCTACCTGGATGATTCTGTTATACCTGTGCAAGAGTAAGTGTGAGTAAGTGACATTGTAACAAATGTAAGGGAAACTAAAGGTGCCATTATCTATAATGTTGATCAATGGCCATCCTTTCACGAATCACGAAATAATAGAGATAATGTAACTTATTAGTAAACTATACTAATATTATAAAGAGGAAAGATTTGATGTTTTGAATTGAATAGGTTCTGAAACTAGTGGACCTATTTGAAAAAATATTTCACCATTAGAATCCAAAATTTTCTGTAATAAACATAAGCTAAAAAATGTATTCGTAAAATATAGGGTTCCACATGAAAAATATTTTTTTGTTAAATAGCCGTGCGGAGTCGGGGCGGACTTCTAGTAAGGTTATAAATAGGTGGATAAATAAGGGCCGAATTATACTAACCAATCATTGAACAATGGTATCGTAACAGAATTGTCCATATAAGTAGATGAAAGATAGTGCGATGCAGCTGAAATCAACTGTTACCCATTGGTCAAATGTCAATAGTTGTGAAACGGGGCTTCCCTTTTGCTCAACACAGTTTGTAGTAGAAAGATTATGACGGGGATGGGTTAAATTTTGACACCCCTCCATACATTTGTATTTTTTTCGCCAAAGGTAAAATTACATTATGCTTTATTCTCAAACGATACCAAAGAATGAATTTGAAGTCGCCTCTCAACGTGATAAACATAATAATATAATAATTCAAATTTTCATTGCATCCATGAGCAAGTTGACTTGTTTAGACTTGACTAGACTACCAACGCGACGCGATACTGCGACGTATATGCCACTCACACAGTGTGGAGAGGCTTATAGGCAACCAATTATTTAATTGCAGTACCCGAGTCGAGATCAACGACCTGACAGTATCAAAGCTGAGCACCTTCGAGCTGAACACAGTCAGTATCTCCGTAGCCTCGATCCTGCTCCAGCGGTACAACGTGGTGGTCGAGGGAGAGGTGCCAGTCATTGACGTGGACGTTGGTAAGTTGAGAAAAGCCCTAGCAGATAAATAAATAATGATGGATAATTTACACAGGAGCCGTGTGGTGCCGGCATAGAATTTCACCACCCCAACTCTTCCCGTGGGTGTCGTAAGAGGCGACTAAGGGAAAACACCGGGGGGCGGGCAGCAGCACCCTCTGCAGAACAACTCCACCGAACTGCGATCCCCAACCCGCATGCCCAGCGTGGGGATTATGGGCAATAACCCCCAAATGATGAGTAATGCATTCCATGGCGCTTATTAGGGGAGGCCTATGTCCAGCAGTGGACTATCATAGGCTGTTGATGATTGATGAATATACCCTCACCAGCTCTGCTTACTTTGAGGTTAGATGATGCTGTGATTGATGAATATACACAGCATCATCTAACCTCAAAGTAAGCAGAGCTGGTGAGGGTCACATACATAACATAGATTATTTTTGGAAGGTACACTTAGTTAAACCAAGGGCACCGGAATAAACATTTGAAGATCTTAAAAAATCTCTCTTTCTCTTTAGCATCGAATCCGCAACCTCGTACGTGGCTGATCGACCTTCGCCCGCCATTATGTGTTATCGAATCGGAATTATTGAATTCTCTCCGCAAGAAAGTACTTTTGGCTAAGGTAATCCGATAGGACGGAACGGCAATTGATTCATAAATTAATTAAACACATACAGTCACTAACCCGCGCATTAACCCAAAAGTCAAACCCGATGAGAGGATCCTCCGACAAAATACATCACCAACGTCTTCTTTTGCGCCGCCTCCGTCCAGTCAAGTTCCAACATTTGAAGTGAACGAACGTCCTTCCCCCTTCCCCCTGGAACTGCGCCAACCGACTGGTCATCAACCAACCAGCGCCGACATTCCAAGAAGAATTTGCTGCAGCCTGCATAAATTAATTCATTACTATAAATTGCCTTGATCTACAGATCTAACAAGCTGCGAAATGCCTAACCATCAACAAATTTGGGGCGATATAAAGAATCTTTGAGTATCTTACTCAAAGTAAAGAATTATTATTTAGGTATCTACGCTCCGCTTTTGTAGCGTCAAATTACTGCTGACCTAATAATAAATCTAAAATGCAAAATCAAAGTGCTTTCTAAACAAGAAACAATCGTTGTCTATCTATTTACAAAGCAATGTACGAGCAATCTTTGTTCGAATCTTGTGAATGGATATAGTATTTCGGAATTTGATTAGATAAGAACCACTCGAAGGCCTGGTACCTGCCTTTATAAACCTTGTGCGATCCCCTGTAGATTTCCTTCTACTGAAGGGGCCAGCATTTTTGACGTCAGCATGAATAATTATATGAAAAAATTTAAAGCAAACGCGTTTATAAAATGTATCTTCATGCGGTAGAGTCTACGAAGACCTGTTGAATTGAACTTCTGTGTCACAATCACAAGCGGACATTCGCCCAGCGCGCCTTCTGAGGCGCGCTGGGCGAATGTCCGCTTGTGATTGTGACACAGAAGTTCAATTCCCGCCGGGACAAATGTTTGTACCATCTGCAGACATTTGTTCCAGGTGTTCAGTTCGTTTTCTATGTATAGTAAAATAATACCTATCTACCTTTGTAAAAATAGGCATATTTTTATATTTTTTTATGAACCTATATCGGGTGATATTACAAGCTTGGCTTAGCTTGGGCCTAGATGATATTGTGTGGATTGTCGGGCATTATTTATTTATTTACTATTTAGATAGATAGATATATAGATAATGCTTATTTCATAGCCTTACAAATAGAATACAATGGGTACTAAAGTTAACTTAATCTATGGCCATGGCGATTGGCGGACTTATCACTTGTAGCGATTTCTTCCAGGCGACCAAGGTGAAAGGAGAACATAGGATGGCGGTGCTTAAGCTAACCTGAATATTATATACCAACCTTAACTATTTATTCTATTTACAGGTAACTACGATCTATTTTTGAGTACCAATGGCCTGAGCCTCTTCGGCAGAG
The DNA here is from genome assembly GCA_963931895.1 of Eupithecia pulchellata. Lineage (NCBI taxonomy): Eukaryota > Metazoa > Arthropoda > Insecta > Lepidoptera > Geometridae > Eupithecia > Eupithecia pulchellata. Next base: position 2,592,951 of record OZ007522.1, read on the forward strand.
GTGACGCTAAGTAAGTAAGACAACCTCATTCAGCTTAAGGCACTACCCCACCCCAATGCACCCATTTATCTTAGGTTCATGGACTGCACAATAGAAATGTTGAATTTTCTTTGTTCAACGTAATGTATAAGTATTAGCTATAAATGCTAAAAAATAATGGTATTCTTTAAAATTTGTGTTTAGACGACAAAGTATTTAAATTTAATGACAATTTAATCATTCATTCATTATTTTTCATAAAAGTAAATCAAGTTTCAACAAAAATACAAAATGTTTATTTATCGTTATCTCATGGTCATTTCATTACACATAGCTCAGAAAGATTTCACGAAAATAATGCTAATAGAAAATATAACACCACATTTTCGACATCTATTGCGGGTAGTTTTCGGTAAACTTTGTCATATTATAGCAAATTCATGTTGTAGTGTGGTGTAAGTACAAGTGGTAGTGAATGTTTGTGTATTGGTAGATGATTGGTAGTGAGGAGTGAATGTATGTTTAATGAGTGTGTGTTAATTAAAAAACGTAATAAACTCTGTCTGTTTTATTTCAGGGTCACCATTATAAAGCCAAGAGTGAAAATCGAGCTTTTAGTGGGCTTAAGGCCTCGGCTGGGGATCTACCTGAATGTGCTGACCACCCGTATCGAAGTTAGCATCACGGATATACAGGTCAGCTAACGGGTTGTTTATGTTATTAATGATAACCAGAATTTGTGTTATTTTCTCAATATTTTGACCAAAATTACTAAAATTATAATTTTTGTTTAACTGTATTTATTAAAAAAATATTTTTGTAATGTATTTAAGTACAAGGGTTTTTGGGGAAGATACCAGATATTTCTCTATAATTTTTTAAAGAAACTATTCGTTAGGGCGCTGGCCGTTAAATGCGAAAGTTTTTGTGTATGTTCCCAACCCGCATGCCCAGCGTGGGGATTATGGGCAAAAACCCCCAAATGATGAACAATGCCATCTATGGCGCTCATCAGGGGAGGCCTTTGTCCAGCAGTGGACTATTATAGGCTGTTGTTGTTGTTGTTGTTGTTGTGTATGTTTGTTACCACGCATCTCCGTATCTAACTACTGTACTGGATTAGATGAAATTTGGTACCTATGTCAATTGTTTAGATTATGAAATTATATATTATTCTAGGATAGTGTAATTTTCAAAACTACCTCTGATGGTAAAATTTCCGAACCGTTAGTAAAATTTCTATGGTAAATTATGATTCCTTTGTCAAAAATTAAAAGATTTTTTATTAGTACAAAACGTACCTACCTTCTTTACAGTTAAATGTATTTTTTTTAATATAATAGTATATTTTTAGGATGTTTGCCATGTTCCTATTTCAATGTTTAAAATGATTTTAAAATTTTTCAGCCCGCTATCACTGGAATGTTCTACAACCCTATCTTAGACAGCTTCGTCAACTTATTTTTGAGGAATTTTATACTTGAATTATTGGAGAACTTCTCGGTAAGAATTATCATAATTTTATACGAGCTGACGATACTTTTTATAGCATTTTATTTTTTTAATCTATATCTATACTAGTCTATATATAGACCACTATACTAATATTATAAAGAGGAAAGATTTGATTGTTTGAATCATGTTTGAATTGAATAGGCTCCGAAACTAATTGGACTGATTTGAAAAATTCTTTTACCATTAGAATCTAAAATTTTGCCTGATGAACAAAGGCTATAGAATAATCAAAAAAGTTAGGTAGGTATCAACATGAAAAATTTAATTTTTATTAAATACTTGTGCGAAGCCGAGGCAAACTGCTAGTGTATAATAAATATTGTTATTTTTTGTTACAGGAGCAAATAACAGGAATCATCAGTCCGCTAGTCCAGGATCTAGCCAATGAAATCCTCGACGACATTAACCTTATAGACATCATCGGATAGCATCCACGGCAAGGCCGCATGGGTATTTGAAAAACAAATATATATTTTTACACACGTTGCATTACATAATTAAAGTTTTCATACAACTACGGATACCTAACTCTTTTGAAAATATGTATTGTATAGCCTATAGTATAGGCTATACAATATATATTTATAGTATTACTATATCAGGGATAATGAAGGATTCTAACGGTGAAGGAATTTTTCAAATCGGTTCATATGTTTCCGAGCCTATTCTATTCAAACAATCTGATCATTTCTCTTTATAATATTAGTACTTAGGTATAGAAACCAATATGAAGGTAATACAGATTTCAACTTTCAATAACTTTATTTCTTTAGGCTTACAAAATGAGCACTTTGACAATATGATTACCACTAATGCCACCTATGATAAAATTTATATTCTAAATCAAACTCAACCCTTCTGTCATGTTTGTTTGTGCTAGTTCTGGCTAATTCCTTCCATGAAAAGCTTCCTACCAGCGGCGCAGTAGTTATCTATAAATCCGATAGATGACATTGTATTCAACTTTTTGAAAGCTTATTGTTCATCCACGATTTTAATATGGTACAAAAGTTATACAGACGAATTCAGGACCTCCTCCTTTGTTGAAGCCGGTTTAATTTAGATGGTAAGAATGGTTTACTATAAAAATTAGTTGAAATAATAAAGCAGAAAATTTCATCAAGCACGTAAACTTCTGAGACTTCTTGTAACATATGAGATCCTGGTACGAAACAGGCTGTATGGCACTGCTGCCATCTATTCGTTCGACATGTAAACTTGTGAAGAACCGTTTAATGGCTGCCCACTCATCAGTAAGGCAGGCAGGTTATGATGTTGAGTATATTAATGATATTGATAACTTATTATTGTACACCTTGTACGGAACTAAGGCTCAGTATGACAACACACTCCCGCCATCTATGCATCGACAGTAGAATCGTACTAATATTTTAAACGACGACGACGACTTCTGTGGCGCGGTGGGCGAAAGTCCGACGCAGGAGGCTGCAGGTTTGATTCCGACGTTGGGTTTTCCGTCCAACATTTGACGCTCAGCTAATGTATGTACGATCTTCAGATATTCTGGTCGTTTTCTTTGTATAATCTAAAATATTTATCTATGTTATGATATCGTATCTAATAAGTATATCTAGGTAGTTATTATACATATTATATTAAGTATATCAGTCATTTAGTACCCATAACACATCTGTCTCTAGACTCTGATTACCTAAATGATGTTGTGTGAATTATCCAGCATTATTTATATTTATTGAAGTAGGTAGTAGTTTTGGAGATCCCAGGTAACCTCCAAATATATCTCCAAAACTACTAAACAGATCAAATTGGGCGTATATTTAGAACATACCCTGACTTGATAATCGGCTACAGCTACCGGGGACTGAGGTTTTTTTCGTATTTTTTTTTACATTTGCAGTTATGCAACTTTTTGGCTACAGAACCCTATAAAATCAAACCAGTAACAACCAACACAATCTATCATCCCCATTTCCTTTTTAGGCAATTTATTATCAAATTCGCAAGGAATTTTCGTCTTCGAGTGGCAAAGTTCAGAGGTTTCCGAAGGCTTATGAATTATGCAAAACCTTTTCTGCTTTTGATTTCGGATACTTACTGAAAAAGATTATTTCAGATTTGGGATTCAAGGGCCTCGCTACTTTGTACTAATCAAAGCTTCGGAAAGTTTCTTGTCAATAACACCGTTTGGAATTTACTTTATTTTTTTTTCTGTCGGAAAAAAGCTTTGGTTCTTATGGTTCTGGTGGAATATACGAGATAGGTATCAAAATAAAAATCAAATTGCTTTATTTCTTTTATTAATATAGTAGTACTGCGGGTATGTGTTCGTTTATTTCCGTAGTACTATGATTTTATGGAGTTACGAGTATTTGTTTTTTCATTACTTAGTCGCAAATGGTTTTCATTTGCGACAAATTTTATATGTCCCTTATTCATTGTAAAATGCAGAAAAAACTAATAAGAATAACACAAAAAAGAAATCTTGCAGCCACTTGAAACGATCAACTTTGTTCAAATTACACGGGGTTTCAGTGTTGCCAGATAGGGAAACCAAAATTACAGTGTTAGAGCCTTGAAAATACAGTGTTTACAACAAAAATACAGTGTTTGTCAAAATAAAAATGCAGTGCTTTTTACAGTGGAATTCACGTACAATTTTTATTTATTTCTATTATCTTACCAACTAAACATTCGATTATTCACTGTCACTCTCGTTTAAGGCGCTAAGAGGAGCGAATGACCTTGAGAAAATGGGCGTGGCTATGATTTCGTCCCGCACCTTTTGCGCGCCCCCCGCTGCCTCATCGCCAAGAAATAGATTTCGCGCGTAAGCCGCAAAAGACAAAAATCCTTCATGGCGGCGCGGCGCGGCGGCGTGGTAAACTAAGCCGGCTGACACGCGATAAATGTGGGTTCAATTCCCACTGCGGGATTTTTTTTTACAAACTCTGCAAGTATTTGTTCCTGATCTGGGAACAGAACTCGGTACTTTAGGTAATTATGTATGCCGCCTGTTGTTACTACCCGCGGCTTCGCTCGCGTTGTAGGTAATTTCCTTCTAAACTAGCTTAAATTCCAATCATTCGAAAGTTTTATCCAAATCAGTTTAGTAAGCTTCTCTAATTTTCAATGTTAGTAGGATATCAATGGTAGGTAAAACGGGTGGAATAATTTGAAACAATAAATCTCTGAGCTAAAAAAGGAGGAAAAAGGTCATAATGGACCAAGAGAAAAAAATTACCATTACATGGTATTTACATCACCCATTTAAAGAAATGATGCCAGAAATCGGATGAAAAGATTTGATAAAAGAGTAAATTTCTAAGCAAGAGGAGAAAGGGCATCCTGGACCAAGAGACAAATTTACTTTTACATAGTAGATTTTTTAAATAGAAATAAAGCGTCATATCAAAATTCCAAAAAGTTTAATTGCATTTTCGTCGATAATACCGGTGAAAGGGCGAGGAACTCCCTGTCTTATCGAGGAGATTCCGCTTCCGGATGCAATAATTGCTACCGGAAGAGGAGGAAAAATAGCATAGACAAATTTGGTAGAATTCGCGACAAAAAAAGCGGGAGTGTATTTGTAAGGGGCGTTTTTATGGTTCATAGCGTTATGTCATCATCATCATAAATAGATTTTAGGAGAGTAAAAAAATACAGTGCTCTCCATACACTGTTTTTTTAGTAATACAGTAGACAGTAGATGGCGTAAAAATACAGTAGATCTACTGTAATTACAGTGCATCTGGCATCACTGCGGGGTTTGCCAATAAAATAACAAAATCATCTTTTCAACAATTTACTATTCTTGGAGAAATAGCTTCACTTTATAACAGCATACAGAACATATACAGAACTGGTAGTTACGGCCTACGGTACTACGGTACAACCGTAGGTCGTTTGTACGTAAAAACCCCGTTCATGTCGACCTCTATGGCGCGGTGGGTGAAGGTTCGACCCAGGAGGTAGCGGTTTCGACCTGCAGATTTTTCTTCTGGGTGTTCTGGTCGTCATGTATAATGAAAAATATCTATCTACGTAATAAAGGTTATCACTTGTCAGTCATCTAGTACCCATAACAGAAGCTCTGCTTAGCTTGCTGTGTGGATTGTCCAGCATTTCAAATACATTATTATTAGGCATAAGAGGAATCACAAACGTCTTATTCACTACTCCTTCACAAAATCGCTTGTTTGGCTCAAGCGTATCAAGACACGTCTGAGTCTGAAGCGCTTAACTTGTGCAATTTACTTTAAACTAAACCAAAGCCCGAAGAAAAATCTTGAAAGCTCTTCATGAATTCGTAACGAAAGGCGAATGCACCGTTTATTACCCGGCTGAGCTCGGGCTAGTCCCACAAGGGGCATAACTTGAGGAAATTAGAGATGCGGTGAAACTCTACCGGGGAGCTCGAATAGCCTACCAACTGCTGAGGTTGGAATCCGAGTGTTATTAGAATAGGATCCAAAACCTACCCAGTTCTGCAGTCTGAATTATCTTAACAATTCAAAGAACAGCAGACTTATAACCCTGGTTAAGACCAGGGTTATAAGTCGCCTTTAAAAAATTAAGTGTAGGTAGGGGAGACCGAGGATGGTTGTGACAATTTTTACTTAAATGAACATATCTCAATAAAGAATCATACCACAATTATGAACTCTATGCCTAGATACCTCAATTCTTCCTTTATTAAAAACAGTCATGAAAATTAATGAAAGTTATAAAGTTTCTCAGAAAATCCACGAAAATTGAATCTACTCCCTTTGTCACAACTCTCCTCACACCGAGGTAAGTTGTGACAGGTACCGGGGTAAGTTGTGACAGCTGTGCATCTACACTATATTTGATAGATAAAAGTACTTTTATAAGAATTATAAACAAAATACATTTTTTTTTCTTAAAAGTACTTTAATTATCATTGGGCATAGTTGTTGGAAATACAAACATTAATATGAGCAATAAATCTTTTATAAGTAATTATGGCATTATTACGAGATCAGTCATTATAAAATCAGTCAAAAATCTTAATCTAATCTGATAAACAATTATGACAGACGTTTTGCAGCTCGCCCCCAGTTCAATCTTCATGTGACCAGCCTTTGCATTCCAGGCACTGAACCCACTTCTCATTGGATCTGCTACTGGCATAGGATTCAAGGCAACACAAGCAAAAATAATCATTATCTGCATCTTGTTCGACATCACCTGTTCTTTTCTTGTTAGTTTTCTTCTTGGCTTTTTGAGGTTTCGTATTTTTTTATATTTATTCGGCATTCTGAAACAAAAAAATTGCACATGCAACATACCCACCACACAACCACATGCCCAAATAAGTTCCTGATAAAAATGTAATTTTTAAGACAAAATTTAATATCCGAATACTTTTATGTCAAACGTAGGTTGAAGTATTGACTAAAACAAACGAAAATTACATATTGAACACAAAAAAAAACACTAAATATCACGCCAAAATGCGTTTAAATTACAAACAAACTTAAAAAGGAGAGTTGTGATAGCGTGTCACAACTCTCCTAGGTGCCGAAAATTGCGACCTGGTCAGAATAATAATTCGTAATTTCAAAAAAAGATGCAAACACAGAAAGACTATCCCACGCTTTGAAACTTCGAAAACCACACAGTATACAAAAAAATCCATAACCACGTAAGCGTAATGTGTCTCGATATAATTGCAATCAAAATTTTGATAAAAAAACTTACTTTTCGGTATTTTTTTCATGCAGACGTCGTATTCGTGCAACCGCTTGCCATATGCCTGAGGCACGTACTGCGTCAAGTAGCGCGTCTCTCAAGAAACAATTGTGCTTCGTTACCATCTCGCTAACGGTCATAAGTTCCGAGAAATTGGCTTTGTCACAACTCTCCTCTGTCACAAATCTCCTCGGTCTCCCCTACACTGTTGTCCCGTATGATGAAAGAAATATCCGTGTGTTATTATTATTAGAATAGGATCCAATGTAATACCCAGTTCTGGTCTGCAGTCTGAATTATTTTAAACGGGGTTATAAGTCGCCTTAAAAAAATTTAGTGTAGGTACACTGTTGTCCCGTATGATGAAAGAAATATCCGTGTGTTATTAGAATAGGATCCAATGTATTTACCCAGTTCTGATCTGCAGTCTGAATTGTTTTAAACAGGGTTATAAGTCGCCTTTAAAAAATTAAGTCCGACGACCTCTGTGGCGCGGTGGGCAAAGGTCCGCCTGCGACGCAGGAGGTTGCGGGTTCGATTCCCGCCTCGGGACAAATATTTGTACGATCTGCATATATTTGTTCAGGGGTTCTGGTCGTTTTCTATGTATAATAAAAATATATATCTTTTTAATAATATTGTATTACGTATATCAGTCATCTAGTACCCATAACACAAGCTCTGCTTAGCTTGGGGCTAGATGATGCTGAGTGGATTGTCAAAAAAAAAAAGTGTAGGTACACTGTTGTCCCGTATGATGAGAGGAATAACAACTGATAATCTCTTTATAAAATGTATTTTTCTATACTAAAAAATACAGTGTAAAATGTGTCATAATGTATCGCGATGCGATATAATGGCCGCGAATAGGCTCAAAGTTATAAATTATAATTATCGCACCTTAAGCTTTTATAATATACATATTATCTACCTCACTCAAGACTGTCTCAATACTAAATACCTAACGTCGTTGGTTTTGGTACGTGATGAAGATCTGAAAACACAAATTAGTAGAAAATCCCCAAATCTTTCACGCGGTATTAATTTATGTTCATGAAATAAACCAATTTCGGTGAAGCTGGGTCTGAACTCGTAACTAACTTATATCAATAATTTAATACATTAACACGCAGAACCACGAGACCTCTTTCGGTTACAAATTTGAAGTTTCATACCTTCGTAGTTTAAGGATTGTGTCATAGCTGAAATTATTGAAGTAGGGTAGCTTGAGCTTCTTTTGTTACGAAAAAAAAATCTTAAAACAGGCACATACTTGTCACATACTTTTTAATATGTATTTTGTTTGTTAATCTTCATTAATTAAATAATAAATTTATAAAATTTTATTTAACTGGCGAACTGCCCCGGTTTTGCACGGGTGCATGTTATACATAAAAACTTCCTCTTGGATCACTCTACCTAATAAAAAAAACTAGAGACTTATATACTACTGATCCATACCCACTCATGTTTGTTTATTATTGTTAAGTGTGCAAGAGAGAATTTTTTATTTAACTTGTCAGTGGAAGACATTTTGTATTTTTTTAATTTTAATTTTCTTTGGAAGAAGAAGGAGGTTCTTTGTTCCGCTGCCCATTGTTTTTACCATAAAAAGCTTTAAGTTCGTTCTTCTCACATTGACCGCACTTGCTATCATGGATAGGTAGGCATTCGCTTGACCACAATTCACTTTATGGTATGTTACGATGTGGTCGACGACGTATTATGGTACTGACATTATACCCGACGTATAATGGTACTGATTAGGTTACAGCTTCCGATGTAAATCGTAAGGTGATTTTCTACAGTTCACATCACATCACATCACCAGACTATAATAGTCCACTGCTGGACATAGGTGTGCCATAGATGGCATTATTTACAATATTTTTTTTTTTGCTTCTAGACATAATTTGACTTTTTCTTAGTCATTTTACCACGGGATATTTTTGTTTTAATTTATTTAATGATAATTTTTGCAACTCGCTTTGTATTTTGCTGTGGAAGCGTATACACTATTAGAACTTTTACGTGTTGAGTTGGAAGGCTAAGCTGTCCAGCATAGTTATCATTATTTTATTATTAGCATTATTATCATTCGAAAACCCCTAAACCCGCACATTAGCACATTAAAAACATTACGATTCACAGTCTATACTGCAAACTGTTGCGCTCATCCGCATAATTGAATCACAGTTCCCTTCGCAAGCTGTTGTACTGTATATTATTGTTCTGTGCAATCTCCAAGGAATGTTTATACGTGAATATAAGTTCAAACTTCGCCCGAGAGAGTGCGGTAACTGTGATTAGCATGCTCGGGCTGGTATGCAGATGTATGGAGATTTATACATGTTGGGTTGTAAAAATGTCGTCGGGACGTGCGAAAGCTAATTGCGTTTGATGTGAGTTTTAGTTTTTCTATGAAATTTTATCACGTATTTTGTTTTTTTCTAACGTGATACATTCAATGAAGTTATAAATTGTACAGAAATAAACGTTATTTTGTTTTATCGTCACACAGTACGGAATAATGCCTCCCTAGTAATAAAAGATCCTTCATAATCTGATAACTAGGGATCGGCGTAGGAGTGCTATTTTAGGTCATTGAACCTGAAAGATAAGTTAATATGGATATGCCCCAGGCATTATTTCAGATTCCCGAGACCAATTTTCTGAATGTAAATGAAATTAAATTATGCATTTTTTTGGGTTCCGTACCCAAAGGGTCAAACCGAACCCTATAACTAAGATGCCAATATCCGTCCGTCCATCTGTCCCCAGGCTGTATATCATGAACTGTGATCTACGTCGGAATTACTTGAAATGATATTCTCTAGTTTTTATAAGTATGTATTTCACGGGATTTAGAAGGCGCTCAGTTCACCTACGCCAATCACTGCTGATAACCATTAGAAAGGATCTCTGAATTTTTGGGTAATTTATAAAGAGGTATTTGTAAATAATATTAATAAGAGTTATAAGAATTGAATGTTTGTTTGTTTAAGTAGTAATAGGCTCCAAGAATTTTCAAAATTCCATACCATTAAAATCCTATATTATGATGAGGAACAAAGGCTTTAAAATATTTTAAAAACATTAGATATATGTATGAAAATTTAAACATTGTTACTCAACGTTTATGAGTCTCAGTAAAAATTTATGTAACTAAATATTTTAAAATTTTTGTTCTTTATCCGTGCGAAGCCAGAGCGGCCCGCTAGTCTTAGATAAATTAAAATTGAACTGAGTTCACAAAGGAGCCGGGACGCATTTACAGTCGGTTGTAATCCATACTAATATTATAAAGAGGGAAGATTTGATTGTTTGTTTGTTTGTTTGAATCGAATAGGCTCCGAAACTACTGGACCAATTTGAAAAATTCTTTCACCATTAAAATCCTAAAATTTCCATGATGAACATAGGCTATATTATATTTTCAAAATAATTTGGGATCCGCATGGAAAATTCAATAATTGAACCGTGCGCTGTATATTCAACCTCTTTTTCTATTATGGCGCGTCATAATAGAAAAGAGGTTGAATATATAGCGCACGGTGCTTGCTTTTTCTCTACGGCCAGTGTCAGTTATGGAGTGTCGAGTCAATGTCAAAAACTCCAATGCTGTTAAAAAAGGTAAGGGATCCGTATGAAAACTGTGAAACCCATCGTGTTAGTGTGTATAATTTCTGAAATTTTTGTTTAATAACCGTGCGGCGCCGGGGCGGACCGCTAGTTTTTGATATTGCTGTTAATTTTCCCTACCTTCGTTCGGTGCGCTACGCTTCCGGTCGGCAGATGTCGGCGGCGGCTCTCACAGTGGGAATTTGAACCAGTTGTCTCCTCCGACACTCTGAACTCCTAAACATATCAACATAACTACTAAAGCATGATCCCAGCATTGTTTGCCCTCGCCAGCCGAGCCCACCGCAAACGTTTGTACTTGATCGTGTACACAACAGCTGGCTTTGTGAGCTCGGCCAATCACAGCTCAAGTGTTTGGGCACGCACAATTGGTACATTTGTAGGCTACATACAACCTGCGTCTCTTCAAAACTAGAGTGAATAGGTGTCTTCTAGACCATAATAATTAAATTCACTTAATTCTTTTTTACTAACTTTATTATTAACTTAAGCATTAAAGCAAGTCAAATTTTATACAATATGAGATAAGAAAAAAATTTGTCGTAAATGCGTCACTAAACGAGTTTCAATCTAAGATATGTTTAAATAACTATTCTGGGGTTAGTTTTTTTACAAATCATAGTTGACTCCTATACTTAAAAGGTGAAGTAAGAAAGTAACTAAATTTTGTTTTCCGTATGATTCTTTCACCGAATTTTTGCCACGGCGGGCAAGTCTCAACAGCCTATATGCGGGATTTAATTTACTGCACAAGTGCTTTTACAAACACACGTGCATTCGCTTTTCCATTACTTTCATCATCCAATGGGAAGGTAGACCGATACAACTGGGAAATTTGTTTTTTTAAATGTGTCCTTCGCCGAGAGAACCTTCCATTGAAGTACAGGAACCACAAAGGAACCACCACAGGAACCACACCACAGGAAGTGACTTAAACCTCTCCCGGGGCCTACAATGTTATACTTCATTATGTTTCTTGCCCAAAAGAGCTTGTTATGGGCCCATACTAGAAATTTACCTATACATAAACATAGAAAACATTACCATTTTTACTATTTAAATTGTTAAAAAGCTATTACTGCCTACATAGTGTCAGATAAATAAACAACATCCTCATAAAATAAATAAATGTACTTCTTCCTCGCCAGTTCTTCTTGATAAAGATAGAAAGAAAAGTTGCCCTAATAATATTATTAAGGCAACTCACCTCAGCCGAACTGCCACTCAAGTTTGCCCTAGAAATTCAATCACAACCTTAGAGCAATTACTTTTGTTTTCCGCCTTTACGCTTGCTTGTTTAGGATGCTAGAAGGGTTCCACTTGTCCTCGACGAAGGCAAACACTTTCGGTTATTTGCTGAAAGAATGTGGGTACCTACATCTTAGTTTTGGTAAATATTGTAGCAAAATGTTCAGTTTAAGCTAAATTAGGAAAAACCATGTAAATCAGCCATCTTTATAAGACGGCCTAAGTAGCTAAATGTCCAACAACGCGAAACGTCTAATGGTCTAGAGAACAAAATGTCAGTGTAGCAAAACATCGAACAATAAGATCTGTGCAGCAGAATAAAAAAATACATTACGGGACCAAGATGGGACCCAATAAGTATTTGCTGATCAAGTATTATTTTAAAGATTCATCATCATCATCAGTAGGTAGGACGTTGGACGATTGCCCAAAACTGAACATAGGACCTCGATTAAACAAAAAAAAAACAATTTTTATATGTATATAGTTCACATGGTCACTAATTTAATAAGAGAATCGTACTATAATATATTAAACGCGAAATTTTGTGAGTATGGATGGATGTTTGTTACTCTTTTAGGTAAACTACTAAACGGATTTTGATGATACTTGGTACACAGAATGACTCGAAATAACATGGGCTAATTTGTATGCCAAAAATCCCACGGGATCGGGAGTTGCGCGGGTGAAACCGCGGGCGGGCATCCAGCTAATGTTAAATAAATAAACGAAAACGACGCCATGAATATATTAATTTTAAGATTTCTAAGTAATTTCTTTGTTATTGAAATGTTGCGTATAATCTACATAAATGCAGTCAAACTGATCCATATTAATACCAGTCGGAAGCGTCCCCAAGACGCTGGCTGCATTGCTTGCTGTATCTACTATGAAAATGGTGATGCGCAAAATAGACAAAATTAAATCAAACTGACAAAGCGTCTCGGATTCAACCAGTCAGCTACGGAGGTTGTGATTAGCATAGAAACTTGCTTTCTTTCTCTCACAATATTATTGAACTTCGTATATCGCTTCAATTCTCAGCAGAAAAGGAATTTGAAATTCAAAATGTATCTGATTTGCATACAACAAGGCAGCCAAGTTTTATGAGAAGTTTTAGATGTGGTTTCATTTCGTTGTTTGAACTGCTCTTTGGAATGGAAAAATGAATGGATTCTACGAGAAACGGGTAAGAGCGTAGGTAGGTATTCTTTTAGTTTTTTCTCAGTCCTTATTTTTACTTCATATTTATTAACACAGATAATTATAGCAATTAACTGAATAAAACAATTACAACTAGTTTTATATACTTATATTTATTCCCTAAAAATCTAATCCGTCATCTCCGTCGTCACCAGGCAGTCTCCCTGCCCAAATTGCTGGCGGAATTACACGTTCGATGGCGATGCTACTCGTTGACCGAAATCAAAGCTCACATTCCGATCTCCTGTGGACTTTAGAAGCTTTGTGATGTCTTTATATAGGGTGGACTCCAAGCACCAAGGGTTTTCACCCAAAATGGCTCAAATAACCTCGGTCAAGATTAGCGTATTATCACCGAATCCGCTGGTGTTGCTGTCGAGCCGGCCATTACTGTACTGATCTCAAACAAGATGAGAAGGTGCTAGCCTGCTAGGGTATCTAGATATGGGCCTGGCGCGGTCCATCGGAGTTCCCAGGCCCATTAATTAAGCATAGAAGCTGGCCACCGGGGGGTTGTTTAGTTGGTCGTTGAAGCTTATCTTCTACATCCCCACATAACCATACTGTACCCTCCATGCAGTATGGTATCTGTTTGCAGATTTTTCCCCTCGAAAACAAAAAAAAAAAAAAAAAAAGGGTATCTAGATATGTTTTCTATCTACAGATCTTAGTTATTTTATGAAGGAGGTCAGAGGTCTTAATTATTTTATTATAACATTCAAAGTTTTACAGAAAGGTATTATATGTACATATATTCAGAATGGTTTTAAGATTGTCACAGATCTGGACACATAAAGCACAAAAATGTACATTCCAAATATTGGCTTAATTTCTTAATATTTGTATACATATACCGCGACTCGGTAAACGTATTATAGGACGCCTTCCTGCCAGGTGGGATGACGATCTGCGAAAGACTGCTGGCAGCTGCTGGATGCGACAAGCTGTAGACAGGGCGCTATGGCGCTCATTAGCGGAGGCCTATGTCCAGCAGTGGACTAATATAGGCTAATGATGATGATGATAATGATTTATACATTTTCAAATACTCGGGGTATATAAAATCCATGTTACGAATTAAGTACATACTCGTATTTAAAGGCCAAAGTTGTGTTGTGCGGTAGCGGCAGTGTTCTGCGACCAGCTTTATTGTTGTGCAGTGCGGTAGCGGTGCTGTATGTATGCTTTACTTTCTAAGGCTTATACAGAATGTCAAATTTAATAAAACTGATAATTGTGGTGCGCTTTTTTAGTTTGATTTAACTTCTACCCTGTGAGTAATGTGGGTAAAGTTGTAGTTATTTTTTGTATATTTATTTTATGTTTTTGTCATTATTTCTATAATTTCTAATTCGTATAATTGACGACGAGTAGAACGTCTAATTAATTAAATTCTGTGAAATAAAATAAAATTGAATGAAAAAGTAAGACCTTTACAGTCTTAACTAACTATATTTTTTGAAAGATGAAAACGCAAATTTTCTCTTTGAAATAAAGAAAGTTGTGTCTATTGCTGTGGACAAAAGCTCCTTGTAGTGACTGCAGCGAACTCATTAGGGAGAAGAATGCAGATATAGTAGACCAAAGTGCTATGGAGTGGATTTCAAACTAAATATTTTACGGGCTCAACTCTGTTATTAATTTTAAGAGCGTAAAAAGTTTCTAATAGCATAAAGTTTTTAAAAAACTTTTTAAACTTATACATGAATTCGTTTGGGCGTGCAGTTTCAAAAGGTTTTGAGGAACTTAAGCTCGACCTAAAGAGATAAGATTTCAACAAAAAGATTATGTTAAAAAGTTTTTTACTTTTACTTTTACTTTTTATGGCTTTATGATATATACTTACTGTGGACGGGAAAGTCCTGCACTAAAATTTTTAATTTGTTTTCAAGGGATGATGACATTATTCCATGAAGTATGGTTGGGGATCGCAGTTCGTTTGTGAATCTGTAAAATTTAAGTAGACCAAATATACCTGTATTAATACGAATAATACGGGCGAAGATCCGCCTGCGACGCTAGAGATTGCGGGTTCAATTCTCCTCGGGACAAATGCTTGTACGATCTGCCGATATTTGTTCAGGGTGTTCTATAAAAATACCTAGGTACATATCTACTTAGTATATTGTATTATTTATATCAGTCATCTAGTAAGTACCCATAACACAAGCTCAGCTTAGCTTGGGGCTACGTGATCCGGTGTGGATTGTCCATCATTATTTTATTTAATTTGAAAACAGCAACCAACATTAGTAATGACTATTACTATACATAATATCTTTTATTAAGAAGGAAATATCACGCCTTAGGTACCACTCAGGATAGCTTAGATAGGCTTTTTCGGGCGTCTCCATGGAACTGTTGTGCTGGTCGGGTCACCTGCTCTTGTAAGCACCTTATCTCTGAAAACAGCGCCGCTTCGTCTTCATTAGCCGGCTCCAGACTTAATGAGACTCAATTTACATACACTTATCTAAACAAAGGGAGATTTATATTCAACAATACTGTGTTTTAGTGGTCCATGGTTTGAACTAGCAATGACACGGAAACTTGTCAAAGTAATTCTTTACTTTATTATTATGATAAATACGAAAGTACAGATTTACTTTCGTGTTTGTTCGTCTGTGCGTCTTTCATGCCTTAACTACTGAATCGATTTTGATGAAATTTGGCAAGGCGTACCTAGTCAAAACCGGGAGAACGGACATAGGATCTTTCATAGGACTTTTTATCTCGGTGGTGTCTTGTACCCGCGGATAGTACAGAAACAAGCGATGTATAGAATCCTGTTTTGCGAAATAATTTATTATTATGTTTATTACAAAATTAATAACGTTAGAAAAGAATTAAAATTACCTATTCGAGCCATTTTCGACTTCTACGCGGAAAAAGTTTAGTATTTTACATTATTTTGATGACTACGATGGCGCAGCGTTGGATGATAAGGAAATAGCTTGTCTCAACGAAGATGTTTTTGCATAATTATAGGCGGCGGTGCTAATTGGGTTCGGGGTGGCGCCCTAATGCCTAACAAACTATATGCTTTCCAAAAAAAAAAAACACTATATCCTAACGATCTCCTTTCATCTTGGTCGCCTGGGAGAAATCGCTATAAGGCCGCCAATTCCATACGCGTATCTATACTAATATCATAAAGTGGAAAGATTTGTTTGTTTGTTTGAATTGAATAGGCTCCGAAACTACTGGACCGATTTGAAAAATTCTTTAACCATAAGAATCCTTAAATTTCCGTGATGAACTAGGCTATAAAATATTTTCAAAAAAGTTAGAGATCCGTATAAAAACTTTAATAGTAAAACCATTGCGCTATATATCAACTTCCTTTTTTCTTTTTTTGCGCTGCTCGCTTTTGCTGTGACTCCACTTCAACTTCTTTTTTTTTATGGCACCGCTTTTGCTACGACGACTCAGCCAGTGTCAGTTATGGATTGTCATAGACATCACAAAAGGAAAAAAAATAAAATAAAATCTGTGGAACAAAGTTATTTTTTTAAAGCTATAAAATAAAGCGTTATTTATCTATCTTTCTATAACCAGCATTCCATCTAATTAGGCACCTGTAGCAAGCCAATAGGCACGCATTCCATTTGCGAACATGTCGCATGGCGCGTGTTTCAAATACCGCTGCATTTGCGGCCGCGGAACATTTGCGGTTTGGATTAATTAAAGCACCATGTACATACATTATTGTGCTAGATGTATCACAACCTTTAATGTAATACACTTAGGGTTTATTATTCTTAAAATTGTATGAATATTATGGCACCGCTCGTTATCGGCAGATATCATCCCCATACCATAGATAAATAAATAAATGCTGGATAATCCACACAGCATCATCTAGCGCTAAGCTAAGCAGAGCTTGTATTATACCCATACTGGATGGCTGTTATACTTAATACAAATTACATAAAATGATATTTTTACGATACATACAAGAGACAGAACACCCTGAACAAATATTAACAGATCGTTCGATTCTCGCCTCGGGACAAATGTATGTAGGTACGAACCTACATACATTTGTCCCGAGGCGAGAATCGAACCAACCCCTTTGCAGGTGGGCGAATCGCGAATCGCGCCACAGAGATCGTGAAAGCATAAAAAACACCCAACATTTGTAAAATTTTTCATTTTGAATCTTTTGTTAATTATCCGTGGGGAAGCAAGGGGGGGGGGGGAAGAGTTAAATAGTTAGTTCCTAATAATTATTCAATTTAAAAGCTCCGATTTCGAGTATTTATACCCATTTTCAATTACCGTTTAAAGCTATCGCAAATTGTGCTCAATTCGCCGAAATCAGATTACGTTTCCAATGATATATTTTTTAATTTATCTCTTAGGGCCATTTTCCTGAACCTTGGTGATCAAAGGCGTTAAACAGGCGTTAAAAGTACTCAGAAGCAGGCCTTCCTCTGTTTGCATCACTTAGTCAGCTCTTATGAGATCCGCGGTTTGAGAAAGCTAAACTTGAGGGCGCAGAATGTTTCGCCATGAGCTCCCCTAGGCTTGCAGGGCCGGACCTTGTGGGCCTAGGGCCTAATCTGGACCCTGGGGTTAGGGCAGATATTGCTAAGCCACGATCAAATGACGCACTTTTATACATGTTCATCCAATGGATGGAGTTATTGATGGGGAAGGTTATTTATGTAAACTGGCTAAAATAAAACGAAGTATGTTTTTCAATTGTAAAAACTACTTCTAAATTGGTTTATTGATTGTAATTTTCTTTATGTTAATAAAGATTTTTGTTAATAAAGATTTTATTATTTTTCAGATCTACGATTAAAACATGCCGACTGGGAATTTTGATAGCGTGCCCCGTAATCAAAAGACATCATTAGGAAAACAATTTAAGTACCTAATGTACCACAGATTATCTTTATTGTAGGGATTTTAATGATACAGTAATCATCTTTATGTGAATCGTTCATTTCGGTGCGAGTTTCAATATTTTTGTAAGTAGTAACCGAAAAGGACTTTCAGTTTAATGGTATTTTGGAAGCATATGGATTACCATTATGCTCCCAAATTACAAGGTATGTTGAATTTTGATAAAATCTTTTACTTTTCCGAATACCAAAAGTACCAAACATGGTTTCGGTATGTACGATGTACCTAAAGGGTAATTACTTTTCCAATCGTTTTATTCCTTGTATAACCTGAGTAAGTCAAGCTGGTGGTAGCTTGCAAACACAATACAAAGTCCAGAAGCGAAGCTTACGTTCTAGCATCGTCACTTATCTAGAGTAGAATCAACAATGATTTTCAGTTATTATAGTTCTTTAGCTCTCGCACTTCGGTTAATCTCTAAGATATTAAGTAATATCCCAAATTTCGATTTTGGGGGGACTTGAATCCGTAACCTAATCTCAGTACGGGACGCGCTAACCAACTGCGCAACGAAACCATCTCGACCAGACGAAAGTAGTTTTGCATCTTTATTTCTTTGTTAGAATATACAATATAATGAATTCGCACGACAATGCGTCTTCAAAGTTGTATTTGAAATTATTTACCTACGCATTCGAATACAAAGTCATGTATTTTTTCTCTTTATGCTCTCCCCTTCATGAGGCATAGAAAAATGGCCAAAATATATTTTAAATTGGTATGGTCAAGTTGGGAAAAGGAAATGTAAGAGGCAATTTACAAGATGGATAGACGAAATTAAGACTATGGCAAGAGAGATCGTGGTCACATCTAAGAATATAAATAAAACTATAGAAATTGTAGCATAAGATCTTTGCGTTGGATAATCTGTGGATCTTGTAAAATATACTCGTATAATATAATTGTGTAGGTGTACGACGAACCGTAACGTCCTCGGTAAGCAACAACAACAACAACAACAACTGAAGATGGACTTGTTTAATAATAATAATAATGTTGGACAATCCACACAACATCATCTAGCCCCAAGCTAAGCAGCAGAAGCTCTGCTTATTGGCACTAGATGACTGATATACTTAAAACAATATATTACATGGATAGATATTTTTTATTATACACAGAAAACGACTAGAACACCCTGAACAAATATCTGCAGATCGTACAAACATTTGTCCCGAGGCGGGAATCGAACCCACAACCTCTTGCGTCGCAGGCGCGCCATAGAAGTCGTCGATTATATAGAAAGAGGAAAATAAGTACTGCTTACTTATGTTTTCGTTCTAGACTGCCTTCAGGCCGGTGAAAGGCAAGTGTGGAGTGTGGCCACAGAGCCCTAAGTTCGGTTGAAGATGATGTCGAGACGATCGTTTCGTCTCTTTCTCATTTGTGTATAGTCTCCTCCTATACAAAAATGAGAAAGAGACGACAACACGTTCTAACGTTGAAAAGAAGAAGAAAAAGGAGACGTTTCGATGACGTCTTTATAATGCCGTCAACGGAACTCAGGGATCAGAGCTTAGGCCTTTTAGATGCAAAGTTGATTACTTAATCAATATAAAATACATTGAAAACTTGCGAAAATCCCAAACCTAAACGCCGGAATCACGTGACTCGTTTATTTCCAAAAAAAACTTTCTGATTCACCAGCGACGAAAGTTTCAGTGCTGATTAATTAATTAAGTTTAAGGAATGGGTGAGACTGACCTCGCTCGGCTTTTTATTGGCTTTGGGTTCCGTCAATTAACATGACCTAGCTGGATCATTATCATTGTCTTCCGCCTTCTAGGTACTACCAATGATATAAGATAAGCTAAGATCTTTTCCTATAAAATTTTATCGATAGACAAAAAATAGGTTGAAAATAGACGGCTGGCTTTCTAGTTTGTAACTCTAGCAAAAACTGCAGATTACAGAGCTGTTTGGGGATCAATCATTAACATCCACCTCATCCGCAAATCTTAACCATATAACCATAGGAATTTGAGACATTTATTTATCATTCATGTAATAGGAATATAAGAAAATATTGATTAATTATATAGTATGTTAGCAATATGTTGACGAATTCAATTTGAATGCATTAAGATTGTGACTCTACTTCTTAAAATAACTGCACTATCGCATTAGGTATGCCTGTAATGATAGATGTAAAATATTCAATAAATAAATAAATATTCATGATTCTGTTTGCGATAACTCGAACAACACGTCTACGCACTGTAAACTCCAGCAAGAGAATCTTGAAATGACGGTATGGCCCATTTGACACCAAGGTATTGAATTTTTACTCCGCTCCACTTTAGTTGATAACCGGCCCGGATTTTACTGCCGTGGTTGCTACTTGCCGTGGGTTATTTTTTTGTCGATAATAGAAGGTTTTCAGCTAGGAATGGTTGCCGGAACTAAAACAGCAATGGCAGCGTCGATTTATACTGAGAATCATCCGTCGTATGATATTTACTAATTCCTCTCGGTTCCAAATTGCCCCATATAAAAACTCGCTTAGTACCAACTTCAGTCAACGAAAGTTGGATATCGAATGACTGTAAAATACTCAATGTGCCAACCTAATGAAAACTCTCGCTTGGCCAACCTTTTTTGTAATTTTCTAACTTTCATGTTGGTAATAAAAACGAACTTTGAAAAGTACGAGTTTTATTTGAAGTGGGTCACTTATGATGTAGATGATTCACTTATGATGATGGAGCTTTGTCCTTAGGATTGTAGCATGTAGGTATAAAAAATAATAAAATACTATGTGCATGTACGAAATGTAAAGCTTTAGCTAGGTATACATATATATATGTACAGACAGAAGCATTAATTGGTAACCCCCTCACAGAATATGTCATAGTTATCATTCAGTAGCATGTAGGTTCAAACCCGTGAAGATTTATATATTCATTTTAATTTACATAATTTTTTATTTTTTTATAATATTTGTTTAATTGTTTAAATAAAAAACAAATGTTTTTTTCAACACCTACATTTTTTTTATCAGGAGTAACGATACTGAAATTTCGAGCCTGTATCACATGTAACTATGGTGTAGTGGTTAGTGTAACCGAGATTCTGTCACTGCACATCGTAATGATCGTCATCGAATCCTTGCAGTGGTTGTTTTTGTTTTTTAACTACTAGTTAATTTTAGTAATGTAATGACTTTTATTCATGTGTAATAGTGAAGTTTTTGTCTATTAGGTAGTATGAATTTAAAGTAATTGATAAAATAAAACAATAATAATAATTTAAGGTAAACAATTTCGTTTATTTTTTTCAAAAATTTGCCTTAGATACAAACAACAACACAAAAAATTTAATTAATTCTGACATGTTTTATTTTATTATTTAGCCTACTTACAAATAGCTTCCTATCCTGAAAAATAATATTCCATTTTCGATTTAGTGCTCGAGAATACACATGTTTTCATTAGATTTTCGTTTACTTTGCTAATCTAATGAATTAAACAATTTGGATCTCTTGCAAATCATGGAATACTAAATAATCAGGTAGTTTTGAAAGTAAATGAGGTCAAATGGAGTTTTTCTGACAATGTTAAAAGGTAAAATTACATTAGGGTTTAGTAGGTAGTGATATTTATCGTCCTTTATATTCAGTGATACATCGCTTAATAGCTTAAGGACTAACGGATCGGATCTCAATTTAAAACCATTTGACCCCACATATTTTCTATCGGATTTAGGTCCGAACTTTTAGATGTCCAAGAAATAACAGTAATGCCTTGTAGAGATGAACAACCCTTGAGAAACCATCCGCGTACGATGCACTGCACAATTATCATGGACAAAATAAATTTGGGCTTCTGGATACGCGATCCGCGTAGTAACCTTCAACACTTTCAAGCTCGTCATTCATGCGCCCAGTTATTTTTACTTTTTCTCCAGGACCCATAGAGGATATCCATCTCCAAAACCTAAAAAGAAAAAAAAAAGTCAACTGTTATAATGTTAATTTAGTTCGTGTAATTACTAACTTGTTAAAAATATCATTATTATGATGAAATAATTATAGATAAAGGTGTTCGAATTTGTTGAGAATTATCAGTATTATCACTTACCTAAAGTTATTCATGCCCTACGATGGAGTTCAGCAGACAGTCCTATTTTTGCTGCTCGATAATTGTGCAACAAACAAATCAATACTTAAATGAAGTTAAAGATAACAAGGTTTTACTAAAAAAAATATGTATTTGTTTCGTAATGATTATGACACAAGAATAATAAGTTGATAACTTACCGTAATTCAAAGCTAACGAGCAATCTCCTGATTACTCATTTGCTGTTCGAATAGCACCGCGATCTTAGTTCTCACAAAATTCTTAATTTGCATAATTTCCTTCAATATTCTTCAATTCATTTATGATTCAAACCAGTAAGTCAAGACTAGAATTGAGTATGGCTAGTGACCTTTTCATTATTCACCAAGATTATATTTAAATCTACCCTCAAATACTTCTTTTTTTTCTTATCCAGTGTAAAGAGATCTCATAAATAAAAATCCGCTGTCGAACACTAATAACATAAAATTTCGACGCTGATAACTGGTTCGTTGGTTTAGTTGGTTGGTGCGTGCATTACTTGTCATGTGAGCGATTGGATGTCTGGTTCGATTCCCACTGGGTGTTACGTTTTTGTTTCTTAGTATTTGAGTAAAAGATTTGTAAATCGTACAGTGATTTGCAATGTAAACTTTAGCTGTTAGGGGGGTTACCAATTAATGCTTCTGTCTGTACATATATATATTCGAGCATTTACCTTTTCCCAAATAATTTCCTTTTCTAGGTTTAAGCGACCGCGGTATTCCAGTTCCTTTTAGGAAACCATAAGAACACAGGTACGAACTAAAACTTTATAATGTCAACTTTACATTACAAAAACTTTTTAGTTTGACGAATTAACTGTGAGTGTTAGCGGGTGAACCTCTGTAGTTTGTGTTGGAATAACACCAGTAGGTATTTGTTTTCTTTCAAAATATTCATAATGAACTTAAAATCAAAAATCAAAATCAAAATCAAAATCAAAGTGCTTTATTGCCTTTAGACCTTACAGGACTCTTGGACACGTCACAAAACACAAATTACATTAGTAATACTGGGAAATAAAGTGATCACTTTGATTAATTGTTCACTTCAATCTTTTTAAGGTAAAGTAAAGAAGCGAACAAGAAACCTTTACCTTGTTAGCTTGTTAGTTTTCGAGTTGGAGCAAAACTCGTCCCAAACTTTTTTGTCATCTAGATAATCTGATACTTTATAGTAAGCCTTTTTGCAAAGAACCGTTTTAACAATCCGTTTAAATTTATTTATAGATAATTTTTGCAACTCACTTGGAGTTCTGTTGTAGAAGCGTATACATTGCCCTTTGAAAGACACATTAATTTTGTGTAGCCTAGTAGTGGGCACAGCGAGTTTATTCTTATTTCTAGTATTAACATTATGTATATCGCTATTTGTAATGAACTTATTGATATTTTTATGAGTGTACCTACATCAAATTTTCATAAATATATTGACATGTTACTGTCATTATATTTATTTCTTTGAATTTTTCACGCAAGGATTCTCTGGGACCCATATTATAGATTGCACGAACAGCCCTCTTCTGCAGCACAAATATGGTGTTAATATCTGCAGCGTTCCCCCACAGCAGTATGCCATATGACATAATACTATGGAAGTAGCTGAAATAGACTAGTCTAGAAGTATCAACGTTTGTAAGATGACGGATTTTTTTGACTGCATACGCTGCAGAACTAAGTCTCTTCGATAGCTTATCTATGTGTAGGCCCCATTGAAGTTTATTATCTAAGGTTATTCCTAAGAATACAGTACTTTTTACTATTTCTAACGATTCCTCTTTTACCTTTACATTGGCCTTTACTTGTTTTACATTAGGTAGAATAAATCTAATACATTTCGTTTTGTTTTCGTTTAGCATTAGATTATTGGCACTAAACCAATTGACTACTTTTGAGATTGCATTATTCACATCGTCAAAATTTATGTTTTGTCGTTTCATTTTGAAAATTCAGTGAAGTATCATCAGCAAACAATACAATCTCGTGGTTATTCTTAACGAGATGAGGCAGGTCGTTAATATAAACTAGAAATAGCCCCTAACCCCTGCGGTAACCCCTGCGGTACACCCATTGTAACTACAGATCCCGAAGACCGTTCCCCATTAATGTCAACTCTTTGTATCCTGCCACACAAGTATGAAGTAAGAAGATCCAAAGAGTTGTCTTTTATTCCATAATGATGCAGTTTCCTGATTAATGTTTCATGATGTACACAGTCAAATGCTTTTGACAAGTCGCAAAAAACGCCTAAAGCATCTTGCGACTTCTCCCAAGCATCAAATATATGCGATACCAACTCTATACCGGCATCAGTAGTTGACCTACCGCGAGTAAACCCGAATTGCTTACCATGCAGTAGGCCATTGCCATTGAAATGCATAAGCAATTGATGTAAAATTAGTTTTTCAAAAATTTTGCTGAATGTCGGCAATACTGATATTGGTCTAAAGTTAGTGGGGTCAGACCTACTACCCGATTTAAACAATGGTATGATTTTACTATGCTTCATTAGATCAGGAAATATGCCACAATCAATGGATTCATTATAATTATATAAAAGCTAGATCTGGTGCAATTGTGTCAATCAATGGTTTAATAATTCTAACGGAAATGCCCCAGAGATCTGCAGTTTTCTTTATATTTAATAGTTTAAAGGCTTTCTTAATATCATTTTCATTAACAAAGTTGAAATTAAATTTCATTTCGCATTTGGGTACATTTTCTATCAATAATTATTATTATTCATTTATTTCAGATTATCAAAATCCATATAGAAACTTTTACATAAAACAACTTAATCACTAATAATGACTCAGCGATAACTTGAGATGAGTTTAAGCTCTTTGTAGTATAAATTGGAATGTCAGTAAAAAAGTTTTCAAATGCTTGGGCTACTTCAACGTCAGTTTTGATTGAGCAATCATTAATCTTTAAATTATAATCATTAACATAAGTACTGACCTTTCCAGTCTCACTATTTATTATTTTAAAAGTAGATTTTATTACATTGTCACTATTTCTAATTTTAGAGCTAATATAATTTGATTTTGCTATTTGGCAAACTTTTCTAAATATTTTTGAATAATTTTTAACTTTATCTTTGAATTCCTGGCTAAAATTGTATTGTTTTTCACTATACAGTTCATACAACTTTTGTCTACTCTTATGAATACCCACTGTTGCCCACTCACTAAAGTTAAGCTTTTCTGAGACAATGATCGATTTGGGTGTGAAAATTGAATTGAATGCTTTGGTGAATTTGTAAAAAAAACCCGATATAACTCATTTGGGTTGTTATGTGAGTGATAAGGTGGTGGTTTAGCAACCCAATCCAATTTCAACCGCTCAAATCGACTTGTGGTTACAGGTGTGTATTTTATTTTCTTTTTACAATTATTATTTTTAAGTTGAATTTCTAATTGTATTAGTTGACCTAAGTGGTCTGATTTTAGATTGCTTATTATGCTTTTGGAAACAATTTTTTCATTTTGACAGGCAAATATATTATCTATACATTTTGCTGAAGTTTCTGTTATTCTAGTAGGTTCCATAAATGATGGTCTAAGATTATAAGAATTAAATAAATTAGTCAGTCTAGTACTAAGAGAGTAAACTTCTAAAAGGTCAATATTAAAATCTCCACATACCAAGAGAAATTTATTTGAATTTGATAGTTTATATAAAATATCCTCCATTACATTTTCAAATATTTCAGAAGAAGCTGAAGGTGGGCTGTATACGCTTACTACAATAATTTGCTCCAACTCTACACATGCTACTTCAATGTGGCTTTCCATGGATAAGCATACTATATCCTTACGGTCTTTGAATTTGATCAATTTGTTTATTAATATTAATGAGCCGCCACGAATAGCATGTGATCTGCAAAAAGAGCTACCAACCTGGTGGTTACTGAAATTGAACATGAGCTCATAGCTTTTCAGCCAGTGTTCTGTGTAAAACATCAGGAAGGCTCTTGAAATAAACTAATAGAATAATGACCACATTGAAAACAATCGGATTATCAGCTGTATACAAGCTGTATAGAGAAGATAAAAAAAAATAAGTTTAAGGAATTAACTTAAATTTAGTGGCCGTATTTATCAATAATTAAATACTTCCCGAACCGATGAAGCTAATGTTTTTTGCTTTGCGAATCCTTACTCAAACGTATTTATCGTCTGCGGTAGGTGTAATAATTATCACTTGCAATGCTCGTGGTATACGTTCTCAGGTCTCGCACAAGCACCGCGAATTATCATGATCCCGCTCTCGACAACAAAATATATTCACTTACAAAGCAAAACAAAAATCAAATGTAGGACACAATCCCCGGATAAATAATAAAAATGAGCGTCAACTTTTATTACAATCCAAGTAGATGCCAATTTAGGGCATGCTCTTGATTAAAATGAGACTCGAAAAGATTCGCTTCAGATACTTTCTTTTACGTCGTTCATGTCTGAAGGCGAAAGTTGTAACAATTTTTAATAGAATTAGACTGCAAAGATTAATTTTGTTTGATTTCTTCTATACTTCATTTTATGAGAAAAACGACAAAGTTTTTATGGTAATATTAATGTTTTTATTTACCATAAAAGGTTATTATACAATCGAAGATTATCTAAAAAAATAAGAAATTTTAGTAAAAAATATTTAGTAACAATTACGTCTTCCTCTGTCTCTACATTAGATGTTTGCTCAGCAGGGTCTATAGTTAAGTTAAAAAGTTTTTCTTTTTTATATTATATTAGGCCTTTGTAAACTATTGAATATATAAACATTATTTTGGTGTCTATTTTAATTAAGAATTTAACGTTTATTGTCGTTGATGATTTATTGTCCTGTTTGTATTTAGGTACGGAAATTAAACATTTTTGACTGTTAAATCTTTCTTAATTTCAAATTCTGACATTTCTCATTATTCAATTTTGTTTGTTGTAAGTCTTAACATACTTTGTCGTTGTAAAGTTGTGTAAATGGCTCAAGTGATTTTTGGTGGTTTATAATAATTTTGAAGGGCGACTTATGATATCAGCCAAAGACCATGAGAGAAGCATAAACTTTAACAGAGAGGAAGTTGATCTTCTAACGAAACTTGCGCCACAACATAAACATATTTCATTAAATAAGAAAAGCGACGCAGTCAACTCGCACGAAAAAGAAGTGCTGAAATATTTTAGAAGCGTTATTTAACAGCAAAAATGGGACTTAGCTGTTGCACTAAAACCAGCAACGCCAACTTTGAGGGTTTTTAGTAATAACATTTATTTACTTAACAATAATAACGAACACCACTCAAATTGAAGAGAGAATGTTTGTTTGCTTATTATTTAATAACTGCCTTGAAGATAACTAACTATATTACTATACTTCTTTATACTATTTGCCGTGAAACGTAACAATGGTATTTAACAAAATAAAAGTAGCAAATAGCTTAATTATAAGTTATACAGATCTGGGCCTGGCGCGGACCATTGGAGTTCCCAGGCCTACTTATTATTACGCATAGAGGCTGGCCACCAGGGGGTTGTTTAGTGGGTTGTACATCCCCTATAACCATATGTTACTCTCCATGCAGTATGGTATCTGTTTGCATATTTTGCTCCTAAAAAACAAAAAAAGAAAAGATCTTATTTGGATGTTTTGTAACAGAGCCAAATAGTTTAACTTATAGGTACTAGGTACCTTTTTGGACGCTGTAAAATGTTTTTCGTGTACGAATTACAAATACAAATAAAATACAAATATTTTGCTAAGAGATAGTTCGGTGGGATAATATCATTGACAAAGGCTTATTCCAATCACCCTTCCCCTGAAACTACCATCCAAAGGGGAGAACTAGAATTTAAAAATAAATATTTAGTTGCAGCAAAACTGGATGTGAAGAAAACAATTCCGGTTTTCCCCCTCAAAGGGTAAAATCTCTCAAATGGTTATAACGCCTATGGAATTAAAACGGTCAAGTTAAAACTCAAATGAGATTTCTTAATGTTCGTATAACGAGTGTAAAGTATTTTAACGGGGCTTGGTGGTTCTTTGCGACCACGGCCGGGCTTATTAACCGTTTCGGCCCTTTTAGGGTATTTTAGGGTTGTTTTAGGGATCCGTACCCAACGGATGACAACGAATCCTTTCACTCAGTCTACGTCTGTCATTTATCATTTGTCATGAATTATTTAGAGAATCGTAATACCTATGGAGAAGGTAATGTTTCTCACAGAAAATAATTTGGGATAGCAAATTCTTTAAAGAAAGATTGGACAGTAGGTACGTTTCGTTACACGCAATATTCAATGACTAAGGAATTTTTTTCTTTTTTAATTTATATAAAATATTGGGCTATGATTAGACAGTCAAAGTCGATTTATGAGTGTTTTACATAATGTTCGCTTTATGTGGTAATTTAATGCTTTTAGGTTTGAGTAGTTAGTAAAAACCTGACATTCCATTTTAACAAAAGTGACCTGACTATTTATTTTCTTACTATGATTGCTGAAAATATAAATGTAGGTAATTAAAACCAAATTGTACATTATAACAATGTTTTCACAAAAAATAATTTGGATTCTTTTCTGTGACATTATCTACGTATTTCGATGACATGGAACTTTCGATAGAAAGCTTTTGGAATGTTTGCAGCATAAATATTGTACACCGAAAATAAAAAGAAACACATTTTTAAATCACTTCGAGACATCATTTATTCCACGGAACCAAAGCAAATAAAGATTTTAACGTAACTTACCAGCCTGCCATCTCGTATTTTTCATTTCTCGCCCGACAAGTGAAATAAGTTAACTCAGATTAGCTTTCCCAAAAATACTTAGCAAAGAAATGGAATGAGTTTGACAAAAAATCTTATTTGCAACTTTCTTCCAATCCGAATTATGTTTAACTAAGTAACAAGCTTAGAAGGTCAAAAATATTTGAACTAAATATTTTGACGTATTATTTGCCTCAACCCGTTAGAAACGGATATGTTTAAATTGTGGTTTTTATGTAGAAATATCATATTTTGAAGAATTTAAATACGAACATTGTTTGTGTGTTGAAAATACATAAACACGTGACTAGAACCGCACTCATCCCAAAGAAGTCATTTAGGTCATTAAAAAAGCTTATAATATCGCAAACTTCCCAATGCAAATTCCAAAATTTACTTTGATTAACGTAATCATAAGATAAAATATGTGGCGACGCTAATTTGGGTCGTGGTAACGCCTTAAGGGATGAAACGTTGATGTTCTTCAAATACAAACCACGTTCACAGTTAACACACTCACATCCTTATTGAATTCGACAAATAACTATAGTTTTTAATGTTAAGTATGATTGCTTCATTCTTTGTGATTTTATGCTGCATTTCTGGACTCATTCTACGAGTTACGGCATTGCAAGGGTAGCCATTGGTAATTCCTGAGTCAAGTCGCTATTTTTCACAAAGTTTTTCGCAAGTCCGCACTTACACTCAAAAACCAATTTAGTTAGCTGACAACAGAATCCATATTCGATTCAAGTCGCGTATTTCTCACGGCGATTGGATTCAATAGTTCATTACTTACGTCAGGTGACGGTAATAGGGTACTCGTTTAAAGGCAACCATACGGTTAGAGGCTCCACACCGGACCTTTGCTAATTAACGCACAAACTTTTCAAACCAGTACCTATGCGCGGAAAAAGGCGAAGCAATCGCAACGATGAATTCCGGCGATCCATCGAGACTAGCGTTGGTTGTACGTAAATACAACCGTATCATGTTGAATGGGTCAAACAATAAGCTAAGTTGGGGTACAACGCTAAGAGATACCATTTTACCTACGATCCGTAGTAGGTAAAAACTCCAAAGAAGTTGAAGTAACGGAACCCGTTGAGTATGATTGAACACTGAGTTTATTGTTTCCATTTTTGTTAATAATAAAGGCAAGCTAAGGCTAATTTTACGATTAATGATCAAGTTAAGATGGCATTTATTATTATGTACATGAGGTAGCTTGTACACATGCTGTTTTGTGAATCAAGGATGTTTTCTTCAGTATAATGTTCTTTTATTTTAATTGAGTTTTAGTTACAAATACACGTTGCTATGTTTGTATATGCCGTGCGGTGACGGCATAATAAAGAATTTCACCACCCCAACTCATCCCGTGGGTGTCGTAAGAGGCGACTAAGGGAAACACACCGGGGGGCGGGCAGCAGCGCCCTCTGCAGAACTACTCCACTAAACTGCGATCCCCAACCCGCATGCCCAGCGTGGGGATTATGGGCAATACCCCCAAATGACAAGAACCGCCACAAAATGGCCCCCAGTTCCCGGCCGCCTCGCTATTCCTGGCCATGGTAGCGGCCACGGTAACGGCGGGGCAGGGGGTGCTAGGAATCACCGGGCTACATTAGGCTACCACACCCCACACACACTGACCCTGGCAACGTTTAACGGACGCACTCTGAGGCTTGATCACCATCTAGCGCAGTTGGAAGTGGAGTTAGAGAACATTAAATGGCATGTTCTAGGGTTATGTGAAGTCCGTAGAGAGGGGGAGGATACCGTAACCCTAGACTCGGGCCATCTTCTCTACTTTCGTGAGGGTGATAAAACATCCCAGGGTGGCGTAGGTTTCCTCGTCAATAAGGCCCTCTCTAACAACGTCGAAGAAATCTCCAGTGTGTCGACCAGGGTAGCGTACCTGATCCTTCGGCTGTCTAAGCGCTACAGCTTGAAGGTCATTCAGGTTTACGCACCGACCTCGACACACTCGGATGATGAAGTGGAGGATATGTACGAAGACATATCCAAAGCCTTACATCACACCACCAAGGCTCACTTCAACGTTGTTATGGGGGACTTTAACGGCAAGGTGGGAACCCAGACTGGCAACGAATCCCGAATAGGCCCGCATGGTTTTGGTGTTCGAAATCACAGGGGACAAATGCTCGTCAACTTCCTTGAGAAAGAGGGGCTGTTCTTAATGAACTCTTTCTTTAAGAAACAGCCCCAAAGGAAGTGGACATGGCGGAGTCCCGATTCTGTGACTAAAAATGAGATCGACTTCATCATGACGGATAGCAAGCATATATTCAGAGATGTCTCAGTGATCAACAGGTTCAATACCGGATCTGATCACCGACTCCTTCGAGGCTCTCTGAATATAAATTTGAAGCTTGAAAGAAACCGTCTGATGAAGTCCACGCTCCGACCGAACCCAATCCAAATCATGGCGGGCACCGAGAAGTTTCAGCAGCTTCTCGGGGATAGATTCGCTGCCTTGGAACCCACTGATGACGCTGACGAGACCCTACACAATCTGGTGGAAACGCTGAGGGACGAGGGCATCAAGTTTTGCAAAAAGCAGCGTACTGGTAAGAAGTCCAAACTCTCGGATGAGACTCTTGGGCTGATGACAAAAAGACGGGAAACCACCCAAGCGACTTCGTCAGAGAGGTCAGACCTGAACAAGCGAATTGCGAAGATGGTACGACGCGACCTTCGGAGCTCTAATACACGCCTCATTGAAGAGGCGATAGAGCGAAACCGAGGGTCCAAAGTATTCACTCAGCAGCTTGGAAGGAGCCACCTGACGAAGCTTTCAACGCACGACGGAAGGACCGTTTTGTCGAAGCCGGAGATATCGGCCGAGATAGAGGACTTTTATGGCCGTTTATACGCTGCACATGCTCCCCGTTCCCAACGAGACGACCACGATTCTAGAGCCACCTTGATACGCCACTATACCGACGAACTGCCAGACATCAGTCAAGACGAGATCGTGTTAGCTCTGAGGCAGCTTAAAAATGGAAAAGCCCCCGGTGAGGACGGAATAACATCAGAGCTTTTGAAAGCTGGAGGATACCCTGTTATACAGGAGTTACAGAGCCTCTTCAACGCCGTCCTTCACAGTGGGAGAACTCCAAAGGCGTGGAGTGGGAGTTTGGTGGTGCTCTTTTTTAAGAAGGGAGATAAAACCCTTCTTAAAAATTATAGACCCATCTCGCTCCTAAGTCACGTCTATAAGCTTTTCTCACGAGTTATATCGAACCGTCTCGCCAGGAGACTCGACGAGTTTCAGCCACCGGAGCAGGCTGGGTTTCGCGGAGGATATGGTACCATAGACCACATTCACACAGTGAGGCAGATTATACAGAAGTCCGAAGAGTATAATCAGCCCCTGTGTCTGGCTTTTGTGGACTATGAGAAGGCCTTTGACTCCGTTGAAACCTGGGCTGTTCTACAATCCTTACAGCGATGCCAAGTAGACTATCGTTATATCGAGGTGCTGAGATGTCTCTACGAAGCCGCTACGATGAGTGTCCGAGTACAGGACCAGCAGACTAAACCGATCCAACTGCGCAGAGGAGTGAGGCAGGGGGATGTCATATCCCCGAAACTGTTCACGAGCGCGTTGGAAGATATGTTTAAGACGCTGGACTGGAAAGACAAGGGCATCAACATAAACGGCGACTACATCTCACACCTGCGATTCGCTGATGACATAGTCTTAATGGTGGAGTCGCTAGAGGAGCTGAACCGGATGCTGGACAGTCTAGCTTCAGCCTCCCGATGTATCGGTCTTGGCATGAATTTGGATAAAACCAAAGTCATGATCAATGCCCACATTGATCCAAGACCGGTGATCGTACATGGCCACCTTCTCGAAATTGTTTCTGAGTACACTTACCTCGGGCAGATTTTGCAGTTGGGTAAAAACAATTTCGAGAAGGAAGCCAAGAGGAGGATCCAGCTAGGCTGGGCAGCGTTCGGAAAACTACGTCGAGTCTTCTCGTCATCCATACCGCAATGTTTGAAAACGAAAGTTTTTAATCAGTGCGTCCTACCAGTCATGACCTACGGAGCTGAAACGTGGACACTCACGATAGGGTTGGTCCACCAGTTCAAAGTCGCTCAGCGCGCTATGGAAAGAGCTATGCTCGGAGTTTCTCTGAAGGATAGGATTCGTAACGAATACATCCGACAGAGAACTAAAGTCATCGACATAGCTCAGAGAATTAGCCAACTGAAGTGGCAGTGGGCCGGCCATATTTCGCGAAGAACCGATAACCGCTGGGGTAAACGTGTTCTTGAGTGGAGACCGCGACTCGGTAAACGTAGTGTAGGACGCCCTCCGACCAGGTGGGATGACGATCTGCGAAAGACTGCTGGCAGATGCTGGATGCGACAAGCCGAAGACAGGGCGCTATGGCGCTCATTAGGGGAGGCCTATGTCCAACAGTGGACTAACATAGGCTGATGATGATGATGATGATGATGATGTTTGTATAAATCAACACGTAATAGCAAATATGTTTTTATGATAACATTATAATATATAATATAAATTATGGGATCTGACATAATTACCTGCGAAACTTTTTATAAATTTTTCCGCATGCAAAAAAACGGCCAGTTGGTATTTTTATCACCGATCACCCCTGTCCTCTAATCGCAGGAGGTGACGATTCCCGTCTCGGGACAAATAAAAAACACAAACAATTATAAAATATCTATGTAATATATAAGGTATATCAGTCATCTAGTGCACATAACACAAGCTCTGTTTAGCTTGGGGCTAGATGATACTGTGTGAATTGTCCAGAATTATTATGTTTTCATACATTATTTTGTATCAAGGTACCTACATGTTAATGCTAATGATTTTTTTTTCATGTAACGAATTCGATCGTTACAAAGTTCAATCGTTACGGCTCTAAGCACGTTCTGCTCGGAAAGATGGCCGTTGTTTAGCACAAGCACCTGATCAGAATATTTATTAGCTCTTGCCCCTAAACAATGGGATTAGTTGATGGGCATTAAGGTAATAAGGAAGAAGCAGCTATACGGCTTAGAGCCTGGATTTGTTCATAAATAACTTCACTCGTTCGTTTCTAGTTCGCACTCACCACCGTTCAAGGTACAGAAAGTTATGAATACCTTATGTATTTGGTTGGATAGAAGGATGTTTCTTACTTTCTTCTGAGTGAAACGACTGAATAGATTTGAGCTGAAATTTCACAAGCTGTAATCAAACAACTACTGTTTTTTATCTTTACTTATTTAATAAAGAGGTATGATTTGATTTTTAGCTTGGATTGGATAGGCTTCGAAATTACTGGACCGATTTGGAAAATTCTTCAACTAATCGAATTCTA
Organism: Eupithecia pulchellata; assembly: GCA_963931895.1. Taxonomy (NCBI): domain Eukaryota; kingdom Metazoa; phylum Arthropoda; class Insecta; order Lepidoptera; family Geometridae; genus Eupithecia; species Eupithecia pulchellata. The sequence continues at coordinate 2,627,389 of OZ007522.1, forward strand.
CATTATCCCTGATAAAAATAGGCTTTACATGGAAAGTTAGGGATCCATCTGAAAACTTCATTAATGTCACCGAACGTAATGTATGTATGTGTGTGTGTTAATCCTTATGCGTATGTAATTAAGAATGAATGTGGGCAATGAGTGATGAAAATGACGATACATTCTTAGATGATGCCTGAAAAGAATCTGAATAACCACGTCAAGCGCAAGTTGTTGTAAAACCAATTGACATGTCCCTGAGCCTTATAGACGCCCCATTCTGATCACGTACCTGACGGAATATCGGAAGATCAGGCGCGTAACACATTTACTCAAACTGTTGCACTCATTTGCTCAGTCGATCTATATTCTTGAAGAAAGGTTACAAGATGGAAATAAATGTAGTCGATAAAAGAGAGAAGAAAAGATAAAACTTGTTTTGGAGAAAAGAACAAATGTTTTCGATATAAGTTCTAGTAAAAAGAAGAAAGAAGAACGAGGATGTGATGACAATCCTTGTAAAAGCCTTTAATCCTATGAATAGAAGCGTAATCAGTAAAAATGTGCCACTTAACTAACACTATAAAATGCTATACGTCACGCATGTGAAAAGATTTTAGAATAGGTACATTTCTACCTCCGGTGTACTGAATTACAAATATGAATTATAATGATTTAAATATTATTTAACCTCTGGTGTACTCAATTCTAAAATTTTGGTATATTTATTTCAAGTAACGTTATGAGCGATAATGACTTGTGAACAATCAAGTGATAAACCCCAAACTATAATAACATCTAAAGTTCTATTAATATATTTAAATATTTGAGCTAAGTTCATCTGAAAAATAGTATCAAGCCATACTTCCGTATGTCGCATCGTTTCTGGCCGAACGTATAAGAATGCGTTCGATAATAAAGAATAAGTCAGTCTGGGATTTACGCCAACAATGGATTTTTTACAAAGCAGAATATTTTACAAAACTTTCACAGAGTTTAACAATCTGTGCCTTTGATCCTAAGTAGGTACTACCTACTTGTAACTGAGACAATTTAGCTAACAGTAAAAAGTTTTTTCGCTCTCAGAAACACATTTGAGACAGTAAAAAATAATTAAAGAAAGTAAAAGAACGAACATTTCGACCAACATAACAAGTACTCGTATCAAAGGATTTAAAGAACAATGTAAAAAATTAAACTAGTATTCTACCCGCGCCTTCGACGCGTTTTTTTAAAGACACCCATGTTTTTTTCTTCGGGCCGTTCTTTCCCTTCTTTGAACCGTTAAACAGTTTAGTTGTCAAAATAACCAATGGTGCCGAAGATAGTGGCTTTAGGTATAGACGGATAAAAAGAATCACTTTCTCCATCATAAATAAGAATTTTGCTGTATAATTTCAACTCTATTCTAGTTGATTGAAAGTCGATGATTTTAATGATGATGTTCTGATGTTTATCATTTCCTAAAAGTCGATCCAAATATCAATTTCAGTAAAATAAGCGTTTTTATTATGTAATAATCATATTACTTTCAGAATATGTTATTAATCCAGCCTTAGTACAATCGGCATCAAAATAGATTATCATATCGTATTATCGATTGATAATCACAAAAATGTTTTTGCTTTTCGTGTTTTACAAATTACAGTCAATTTGAAATCCATTTACATTGACGACCTCTGTGGCGCGGTGGGCGAAGGTCCGCCTGCGACGCAGGAGGTTGCGGGTTCGATTCCCGCCTCGGGACAAATATTTGTACGATCTGCAGATATTTGTTCAGGGCGTTCTGGTCGTTTTCTATGTTTAGTAAAAAAATATCTTTATATGTTATAATATTGTATTATGTACATATATCAGTTATCTAGTACCCATAACACAAGCTCTGCTTAGCTTGGGGCTAGATGATGCTGTGTGGATTGTCTGCCATTATTTATTTATATTTATTTATTTATTTCTCGAACTGATGATGAGTCTTATATACTCATCACCTCATTAGATAGTTATTTCGTCTACTTTGACCAGTTCCGATCATCAGCGTTCTAAATTGTTTTTTAAAATCATCATCAATACATTTTTAACAATTCCTTTAACTATTACTCAAACACCTGCGACTGCTCGAGTTATTACCACTTGTAAATATAAAGTAGCCTACAACCGCACTGGTGCTAATAAAGAAACATAAATATGGGAAGTGTACAACCACTTATTAACATTAATTCGAATACAATTATTCAAATTAAAAGAGACCGTGTGTTCTTATACTACTTAAAATTTTAAATTTCATACATTTTCACCAAAAGGCCAACTAGGCCGTTGTCATTTTCATATTAGTCCCATTTGCTGCTAGGTCATGTTGTTAATAGCAAATTACAATATGCCATGGCGTTTTGATTTTAGGACGTTCTGAAATGCGTTCTGTTCAAATGTCCTTTTGATACGAAATATCCAATTCCTCACCTTCAACACAGAGTTCTGTTATTACGGGAACACTCGTCTCATAAGTTATTCAAATATTTTCAATCATTTAATTTTGTAACCGACTGTATTTGGTTTATAAATAACGTACCTAACTAAACATTAATTCAAATTCCTTTCAACCTTCGGGACCCAATTTATTTTCTGATTACACCGCATTTGAATCTCACTCCTTGAAAAGTTTTATCTAATATTATAAAATTTGGATCTGCAGATATTTGTTCAGGGTGTTCTGGTCTATGATTAATAAAAACAATATCTATCTATGAAATAATATTGTATAAGGTATCATCTAATACCCATAACACAAGCTCTGCTTAGCTTGGAGATAGATGATGCTGTGTGGATTGTCCGGCGTTGTTTATTTTACTTATGTACCTATTACATAAAAAATATTATGTTATTATTATAATGCGCAATGCCAACAATAATAAATAAAATAGAAACTAAACTTTAGCATAGAATGGCTGTGATTATACACCTATATAATACATATTACTAATAGGTAGGATCGCGTATTATGAGCTTAATTCGTATCTTTTGAAAAGGTCGGAGGCTCCGTGTTAGGGCGGCCCACAGAAAGTCTGGACATTACAATGATAAATTGTTTTTGTACAGACTTCTGAATAAACCAAGGACGTAGAATTATGTGAAATTTTTGTGTGAAACATAAATCTAAAAGGTAGACATTTAAGAAGATAAGGAATTGTCTGTCGTGTAAAGAAAGCAATTATCATACATATTTTACTAAAAATAAGAATGTCAACTTGACAAACAAAGTCGACTATTATAGCAATGAAAACTTACAAAATATAATCTAATAATGAAATTGTTTCCATATTTTAGAACGTAATGTTCCAAAATCAAAAACTTAATCCAACTTTGCAACACCATATTCACAACATCTGCGGCAGGCTGGGTGGAGCGTGCTTTGCACTTTGGCGGCTATCTAGTTTCCTGCCAAGGGATGTCGTACGGTCTTGCTATTTCGCGACCATCCAATCTGTGCTCCAGTACGGGGCAGAACTCTGGGGCCGCGGCGCCGACTGGGAGCGAGCTTTCCGCTTACAGAAGCGGGCCATTCGGGCGGTGGTACGCGTGTCACGCGAAACCTCCGCCCGTCCTTTCTTCAGGGAATTAGGCGTCCTCACATTACCATCTCTGGTAATCTTTCAGGTGGCCGTCTATGTGAGGACAAACCTGGAGGAATTCCCCAACCTTGGAGAAGAACGCGGAGGCTCTGCGCGCCACGCCGGTCGGCTTGCTGCGGTATCGCGTACTATGGCGAAGTCTAGGAAGCTGACACATGTCATGGGGCCGACAGTATACAACCGCTTGCCCAAGCAAATAAAGGAGGCTCCTAGTCTCACCACATTTAAATTAAAACTTAAACGCTGGCTTGTCGAGCAGACATTCTATACCTTCGATGAGCTCACGAGCCTGAAACTAACAAACTGAAAATTTAATAACTTTATATAAGATTGACCTATAATGTATTGATCCATTATCAATAAATAAATGAAGATAAATGAAGACAGCCATAGACATTTCAACAAAAAATAATTAGTATAACCTAAATACATCGAAACTATTTGTAGCGTCGTCGTATCATCCCGTAACACCTGCTACGCGGTGCTACGCAGAGCAACAAATTGTTTTCAATTAATAAAAAAACAAATTCGATTAGATTTATTTACTAGGACAATTAAAAAGTCCATTCTGTTAGTAGGCTTACAACTACAAAATGTTGAAATAAAGTTCAAAATCTTGACATTCTTGTGGTCGGTTATATTTAACCGCTTCTTTATTTTTTCGTGGTGTACTGTTTAATAGGCTACGAAAAAGAAATAATTTTTACTGATGAATTATATGGAAATGTTACTTATCAAACTGTCAGATTTCCGTCCAAGATTTTGCAAAGCGACGCTCTAGTCTGCACAATGTTCAAAATTGAACATCGTGAGATGTGACGTCATGCAATCGACCGCAGGGTTTTCTATCAAGTGATCATAATATTAGGTCCTTACATATGAAATTGGCGTTTTTCGTACTGGCCACTTTAATCACAAATTTCTCCTCTTTGGAAGCGGATCCATCGCAAACCACGTCCGAGTTAGCTGCAGGCTGCGGTGTTAGTGATAAAACTGTTTTAATTCACTTGAAGCAAATTGGGAAGATTAAAAAGCTTGAAAGGTGGGTACCTCACGAATTGACTGAAGCAAACCGGCAAACGCGCGTCGACTGCTGCGTTACATTACTAAACCGGCACAATAATGAAGGTATTTTAAACCGAATCATTACCTGTGATGAAAAATGGGTTCTTTACGATAATCGGAAGCGCTCAGCGCAATGGTTGGATCCTGGCCAGCCAGCCAAATCCTGCCCCAAGCGAAAATTAACCCCAAAAAAGTTACTTGTAAGCGTTTGATGGACTAGTGCCGGTATTGTTCATTACAGTTTTCTCAAATCTGGCCAGACTATTACGGCTGATGTCTATTGTCAGCAATTGCAAACCATGATGGAAAAGCTAGCGGCTAAACAACCTAGGCTGGTCAATCGCTCCACGCCACTGCTGCTTCACGACAACGCTAGACCACACACTGCGCAACAGACGGCTACTAAATTAGAAGAGCTTCAATTGGAAAGTCTAAGACATCCTCCGTACTCCCCGGACCTTGCTCCAACAGATTACCATTTTTTTCGAAATTTGGATAACTTCTTGCAAGGGAAAAAATTCAACTCCGATGGGGCAGTCCAAATCGCCTTCAAAGATTTTATTGATTCCCGTCCGACTGGTTTTTTTTAATAAAGGGATCAATGAACTACCTATAAGATGGCAAAAGTGCATAGAAAATAATGGTTCATACTTTGATTAATTAAATATATTATATTAAAAAATATTCGACTTTTTGTTCCTCCCATACAAAACGCCAATTTCATATGTAAGGACCTAATATATCCAAAAATATGTAACAAAGGGTTCTATACTATCGTACATAATTATTTCTCAACACAAACCCTTAAACAGTTTTATCAGTAGAAAATAAGCAAAATCCTATTAATTAAAATATAAAAAAAATGGTAAAAAATAATAAATAATATAAATTAAGGTCTGAAGCCAATTTCCTAGCGATTACAGGGCTTCGAATTTCCGTATCTGGCCCTTTATTTTCTCTACTACATTCGACCTTTTTATTAGCTTCTTATTTTATCTTTTCCCAAGAAAAAACATTATCTGAAGAGCATTATATTAATGTTGACGAGTCGAGTGCTTAGCGGTAGAACCCAGCTCGCATTAATCGGATTTCAATAAGCTGAAATCGATTGACCGCTTATTAGGGGGGGGGGGGGGGAATTATCATTACGAGGTTACAAAAATGGTTGGTTAGTAAGTGTTTGGGACACCCTCTACTAAAAACGTTCATAAATTTATGGCCGATGCGATGTGTCTACGTTAAATTATAATTTATCGGGAATATTTTCTCCTGATTCTTCCTAGTATGATCGTAGGTAGGAATAATTCGGAATTTTAGTACCCATTGTATTCTATTTGTAAGGCTATGAAATAAAGAATTATCTATCTATCTATCAGTATTCCCGATTGTTCCTAGTAGGAACGTATGTGGTAGGGACAATCGGGAATAGGCGGTTAAAACAGAGCGAAACTGGAAGGCTTAGATATGTGTCCGGCAGGAAATCACTCCTAAAGACCCTAAAGATCCGATCTAGTGTGGGGAACGTGTGAGAATACCTGTAGATTTTTAGCAACATTGTTTGATGTGGGTTGAAACGATGTCAGCGTTTCAACCCACATCAACCAATGTTGGTATGAAACGGCAAAAATGAATTTGTGGAGAGAACCTGCGAAACACCGCTACACCCATGCTGCCGTTTCTTTCAATCGTTTCAGTTGTAAATACTAGTTTTAATTTGGTTAAGTTTTTTTAATAGTGATGTTCTATTAGTATCTATATCGATATCTAACTAAATGTATTTACATTCCTATATTACAACTTTGAGATCTACACCACCTATAAACACCAAATAAATAATGTGTGTAATTAGTTTTTAATTAGTTTACGTGTGTTACTAGCTTTATTAATGCCAGCTATGGCAACAAATTAATGGTAATGGCAAGTTTTTGCTCTCTTCCCCTCATCCGAACGACTGATCGGATTGATTTTTGACTGTGCTCCTGAGTTTTCATAAATACAACTTTCTATTATAATCCCACGCATTTTATTTATCGTACATGCGTGCTGTGGTGACACCTGATATAAAGTCCATTTTCCAAAGAACACAGCCTGAATAGAGAGACACATACCTAACCCTTTGCAAGCTCGGAATTTCTGTAGCTATTCCTGCATTCAGTTTAAGTTATGAAATAAATTCTACGTTTGTTAAGGCATGTTCTTCAAATTGTTGCATTGTGTGGAACTTATAATATTCGGACAAAAATTAATTACGACTACGTGCCCAAAGTTGTTGGAACACCTTCAGAATCAAAAGTGCCCTAAATCAAAATAGATTTTGCAATGAGTGTCTGTTTTTATCATGTAGTTAGTACAATTTGTCTCTACCATTAGTCGCGTAGATACAGATTGCGATGAAATATGTCTAATAAATGCCCTTTCCGCGGTAACATAATTACATCTACCTTTGTACATTACCAGCAAGCCGGTTGCTGTAACATAAACACATAATAAAGTTGCGTTAAAGCTATAATTACATTACCTACCTTTTAAGCACACAAACTGTTTACTTATACCATACAGAAGGTTCACTCATGTCAAATCTATGATTCCGTTAATCGGAGATTTGAAGGCCCAGTAGACTTAATTCACCTGAAGTTAATCACCTAGGTGAATTAAGTGCTACGCAGCGCAGGGTAGACTTAATGCACCTGGGTGAACAAAGTACACCCACCCGGTAGACTTAATTCATCTGGGTGCATTAATTATTACAGCTTTTGTCGCTGTGCAAATATTTCTAATCTTTATACTCATCGAAATCTTAGTCTTGTTTAGAATTCTATACGTACACTGTACTAAAGTTACTGAATGAAAATACGACTTCTAATTTAAAAAATATTATAAAGCCGGGATTAAGACAACGTATAATATAACGTACAATACCCCACAACCCCACACATCCAGATTCTGTTCATGCATTTAAAGATTTTTGGCGGAATATAAAGATACTCACAATGTGTCTACTATAAATTGAGCTATTTCCTAACTCAAGCGAGTCGCGAATCTTGGAACGTAACACTCGTTTTGGGCAGTCTGGTAAAATAATTGAGATAATTTAATTATTTCGATTCTATATCAACATAATAATATATTTAATAGATTATATTATGTATATCAGTCATCTAGTCCCCACAGCACAAGCTTGGAGCTAGATGATGTGTGAATTTTTGAAAGATATCTGTCAAAACATCTTACTCCGACATCTGCTGCCTTAAACTGATATCCCCGGTGCCACATCATCGCCGTACCCAACTAAATGAAACTTTCTGGATTGAGTTTCAATCTTCCTGTCTATTCTGTGAGCCTAAAGTTCGTTTCTCCAACACTCGTTCAATAACAACTCCCGAGTTTAGAAACTTACTGTCTCTCCATGGATATTGTACGTTCTAGTTCGTAAGTAGGTAACAACTTTAATAACTTTACGTTGAGGTGATTAAATAAGTTTTTATGTGACAGCTTTGAGGCAACGTTTCAGCAAAAGTGACACAATAAAGAAGTATGTTGTAAGTGACATAAATTATTCAAATGTCGGTGATATTGTGCGGGTTCACCACCTTGTTAACATCACGTATCTACCTGGGTTTATTATTTATATCTATGCCTATTAAAAAGATAAAAATTGTATGTTTGTTTGAATTTAATTCTTAATTACCCCTGTGGCTCAGCGACCCGAAGTGTGTCTTGGCCTCCGATAAGAAAGTCGCCATTTTTCTCTGTCCTGCACAGTTTCCTGTCAGTCCTCTGCCTCTCTCGCAGGTCCGCTTCCACCACATCCTTCCAGCGGTATCGCGGGCGTCCCACGGGTCTTCTCCCATCCTCTCTAAGTGGCTGAGCCAGCGGAGGCGATGTGTCTTCGTTTCGCCGATGATGTTGGGTTCGTTCACTAGTTCCTCGATCTCTACGTTTTTCGCTGCATCACCAACGAGCAATATGGCGTTCACTGCATCGTTTTGGTCTTTACACGAGAAATTGGAATATGTGGAATTGTATGCATTATAGGGCAAATATCGATTGAATAAAATAATAAAATTGAGAATCAGTATTAAAATGAGTGTGAGTGTGTGAGACCCTATGATATCAATATATGATTTGATTTTATCGTGATAGGTATCCCTGATTTGAATTCATTCATTTGAGATACAAAAGTGAACACGCTAGTTGCGTCAAAGAATGGGTAGACAATAGATACAATACAAACAAAAAATACTTAATAAGTTTCAACATCAACATCAAGAACATCACCAGCCTATAATAGTCCACTGCTGGACATAGGCCCCCCATAATGAGCGCCATAGATGACATCATCATTTGGGGGTTATTGCCCATAATCCCCACGCTAGGCATGCGGGTTGGGGATCGCAGTTCGGTAGAGTTGTTCTGCAGAGGGCGCTGCTGCCCGTCCCCTGTCCTGTGTTTCCCTTAGTCGCCTCTTACGACACCCACGAGGGAAGGAAAGAGTTGGGGTGGTGAAATTCTATGCCGGCACCACACGGCCTTAATAAGTTTAAACTTAAAGAAATCGGCTAAAACGATTAGAATAAAATATCCATTACTTTAGTCGGGTGTTTTATTCTTAAGAAGCATAAAGATTCGTTTTACAAAAAAGAAATTCTTTTTAAAACTCATTAGATGAAAATCTTTAGCGAAGAGGAGCAGATATTATTTGGATGCCATGTCAAAATAGCACCAGCTTTATTTACGATTCATTTAGTAGCCTCTTTTCAGTCCAGTCTTAATATTTTTAAACTAATTCCTAGTTTGATCAAAATGCCTAAATCTCTCTCGTAAATCCATTTTAGGTAATGTCATCAAAGTACAATTACAAATAACAGAATCACAGTTCAAAACAAACAAAACAACTACTAACAAGTTGTTATCTCTGTTGAAATTGTTAACTACAATTATGAACAAAGCTACCGCAGCGATTTGCAAATGGTGATAAGGACTCAACCGAGAATCAACTTAGTTTAATATAATTCCATTTATTTAATTTTATTAACTAGGTACTAAGGGTTTATTGTGCTACAACATCAACATCACCAGTCTATAATAGTCCACTGCTGGACATAGGCCTCCCCTAATGAGCGCCATAGATGGCATCATTATTCATTATTTGGGGGTTATTGCCCATAATCCCCACGCTGGACATGCGGGTTGGGGATCGCAGTTCGGTGTAGTTGTTCTGCAGAAGGCGCTGCTGCCCGCCCCCCGGTGTGTTTCCCTTAGTCGCCTGATCGCCTCTTACGACACCCACGGGAAGAGTTGGGGTGGTGAAATTCTATGCTGGCACCACACGGCATATTGTGCTACGATATGACTTAACTAAATGTATAATGTTGATTGTTTTGACGACATCTGTGGCGCGGTGGGCGAAGGTCCGCCTGCGACGCAGGAGGTTGCGGGTTCCATTCCCGCCTCGGGGCAAAAGTACGATCTGCAGATGTTTATTCAGGGTGTTCTAGTCGTTTTCTATGTAAAGTAAAAAATATCTTTGTAATAATATTGTATTATGTATATTGATCATCTAGTACCCATATCACAAGCTCTGCGTAGCTTGAAGCTAGATGATGCTGTGTGGACTGTCCGGCATTATTTATTTATTGGGATATCAAGAGGCACAAATATACAGGTCTCGATAGAGCCTACGCATTTTATTCCCTTGGAGTCGGGAGGGGCTAACACCTAATTTTTTCCATTTTTTCAAACCCGGAGAGCCTCAACGAGGATTTCCGGGTTTGAAAAAATATCTAAGCGTCTGGGCAAAACGATGCATGACCCGAGGGTGAGTATCATGTGTATATGTATCGTATATATCATATGTATATGTATCGTATATATCAGGTCCCAGATGAGTATCTGGCGCAGTGCATTAGCATTGCCCAACAGTGGGGTAATGCAGCCAGCATCTTAGGGACGCGTCCAACTGTTGATATTGATCAGTTGAACAGTTGCTACCTCTGGACTATGTCTAACAGCAGTTAGCTCATCTGTTTCTACATATTGTCTAAACTAGTTATAATTAGTTTCTATTCTGAGATTGTTAAAGAAGTTAATTAAACACTTGACGTAAAGAAATAAACATCTCAATAGATCCAAAGGTAGCCTTAGGTCTTACGAGTTCTACCCATTGTATTCTTAAATTTATTGAATATTTTATTCATACTAAATTGAAAGATATTAAAAATTTAGAATGGGATATGAACAAATACAGATTTAATAAAACTTTATTAAAAACATGACATTGTAGTAAGTGAAAATCCACAAAAGCGAATGCGCGACAAAGCCGTAAACTCTAACATTAGCGAGCTTGTGGGCAGATAAATGAGATTATTCACTGTAAGCCGCGCCCGAACTTCAATGAATATACAGGATGTTCCATTCTCAGAGGATCCAACGAAATGAACACTTCGTTCACGGGTTATAATATTCGGAATGACCCACTGACATGAGTCGAATACTTGTCAACAAAACTGGTTTCTACAAGAAAGCTTTTTTTTGGAATGAAATTAATTTAAATTAGGTATTACTTTTTATATTTTTTAATCAATGCATTTTAATAAAATCAATCAATGCACTGATCAAAGTCAAAACCAATCAGTTAAACTACAAAAAAAAAAAATATAAAACATAAAAAAACTTGGAACCTTCGACTCAAGGTTCCTAAGTTTTTTTATGTTTTTTCCCGGCAAAATGTCATTTATTTGAGAAAGTAAGAGATATAAAATTCATTTAAACCTCTTTGAATAATATAATCCTGTACCACCAAAGTTGACAGGCTGCACACACACACGGCTGTCTACAATTTGAAACTGATACACGATATGATACTCTTACCACGCGGGGCTGTGTTGCCGATTTTGGTATAGAGTCTACACACTAAAGTCGGGCATCTTTGGCCGACTAGCTGTCAAGACACTGTCGGCTAAGTACAATGTTCATACACTGAAATGTCTCACCAAGCTTCTACACCAAACTCGGCGACATAGTGCGTCGGTTCGTCTATACTATAGACTCCATTAGAACACCCTGTACAATGTACATTTACAGTTTGGACCTCTAAGTCAAAGTGGCTTAACAATATGGTACTTTGCTGTGCTAAGTGCTCTGGTGATGTCTATTAACGGAAGGTTTGTCTATTCTTAGCTTTAGTAGACGTAAATACTTAATCAAAGCTACATTACTCAGCCAGACTCACCCATTTTAGGCAGTCGATCATAACTTATAGAAATCGGGGCTTCCTGAAAAATGTATTTATCTAGGTTCCTACTTTACAATTCGAATACAAATAATAGCCGATCATGGTAAAAATATGCTCAAATTACAACATTATTATTAGGAATACAACATACAAACATAATTATTTGGGAAATGAAAAATGAGATGCTGTGAATTCTCAAGCATTATTTTATATATATATTCTACGGAAGAAAAACACTACGCGCGACATAACACTATTTCCGTATTTCTTTGATGCTGACAAGGATATAAAGACTTTTATATGTACTTTGTGGTACGACGATCTCTATTTCCCATATGGAGGTTCATATTCTAGTTCCTTTGTGCTCCGGATAATGCCGATATGAAAGTCTGGTCAAGTCCAAGATCAAATATACTAGCAATAAGAAACTTATTGCTAAGATATGAATAGAAGGCTTTTTTGTTAAAACTAGAATATTTTCACTTTCTTATGCTTATCACGTACAGAGAGTCAATGACATCATACATAACTTTCATCATCATAATCAGTCCACATTAGTCCACTGCTGGACATAGGCCTCCCCTAATGAGCACCATAGCGCCCTGTCTTCAGCTTGTTGCATCCAGCATCTGCCAGCAACCTTTCGCAGATCGTCATCCCAACTGGCCGGAGGGCGTCCTACACTACGTTTACCAAGTCGCGGTTTCCACTCAGGAACACGTTTACCCCAGCGGCTACCGGTTCTTCGCGATATATGGCCGGCATACATAACATACATAACTTTACTAATCTTAATATATAAAGGAACAAGCGATTTTCTGGCGACAACGCCCAGCCTAAACCGCTGAAGCTAGAAAGCTGAAATTTGGAAGGTAGGTTCCTTTTACAACACAACCACCCGCTAAGAAGGGATTTTTGGAAATTCTACCCCCAAGGGGGTGAAAAGGGGGTTGGAAGTTTTTTTGGTCCTTTTTCTAACTCTGTCACCGGTGGCCCGTTTCTCTTGAAATTTACAGGAAATACTAAACATAAAAAAATACTGAACACATGTTTCAGGATTTTTCAAAATATTCCTGAAAATAGGGTGATATGGGTTATTCAAGTTTGAGATTCGTAGTTTGGCTCCGTTTTTAAATGTCTATAACTTTTTAATATAACACACTAATGACTTGAAACTTTCAGTATGTACTGAACAAACAATAAATTTAAACACGTGTTTCAGGATTTTTCAATAATATCACTACATAGGTATGAAAAGGAAGTCGAACTACTGAGGTTATGTATATGGTATATGAGGTTATTGTGGTGAAAATCAACCATTTGACGCTATTGGCTTAAAATTTACAGAGAAAACTACACAAACAAAAATATTGAATAATTTAGGATTTTTCTAAATAATCCTGAAAATGGGATAAAAACGGTTATTCGAGTATGAGATGGGCTAGAGTAGAGTGTTTGAAGTCCATCGTGTCATTATCATTCACTATGAAAAATATACAGTAAATGGTTATTTTTTAAAGATAACCCTTATACTGGGATTACGGGATACATGATATTTAAAGCGGGTTTTAGGAATTTCCGACCTTTAAAATAGGTTATTAGCTGATTTCGTCAAGATTTTTTACCCTAAAGTCCACGCAAATGAAATTGCGAGGGGGTCAGCTAGTAATATTATAGATGAAGAATTTGAATAACCTCCAAAACTATTGGACCGATTTGAAAAAATCTTTCACCTTTAGAATCCTACATTCACCCTGATGAACATAGGCTATAGAGAATTTTCAAAAAGTTATGGATTCGTATGATTACTTCAATAATGTAAATCATAGTGTAAGTGTATAATTTTGAAATACCCGTACAAAACAGGGGCGGATCGCTAGATAACAAAAAAATGAGTGTATTTTCTAGACATAAAAAAAATTGGAATACACCTTTACGTACAAAGAGGTTGCAGAGTTTTAAAAGCGTTTTATACCCGAAACTGGCCTTTTAAGTCTGAAAATTACACAGGAGCAGTTTTTAGGTATGAACAGATGGTTGTTTGGAATTCTTAAATTTCTATAATTTTTGACTACTACGCAATTTTTTTTGGTTAAACTCCTAGTTAAGGCGCATACAGCACCTAAACTAGCGCCACCACTTCTTTATGTTATTATATGAAAATAGATTTTGGTGGCCACCAAGGGCAACTTCGTATCTCTTCCTAAACTAAATAGAATAAAACTATTACAGAGGCATTAAAAAAAGCTTATGATAGGTATCACAAACTGGACGATGGATTTTTGAAAATTCCTTTGTTAAACAGAATAATAACATAAAGTAGGTGGTGGCGCTAGTTTAGGTGCTGTATGCGCCTTAATAGCTTAATTTAGTTTATAATCTAGCTCTCGTCAAATAACTATAGGTGTAGTGCGCGATCAGAATAGGACGGAACTTTGGTCACATTTATCTCACCTCTCGAACAACCTGCGCGTTGTACTTAATACCATCCTTACTTTGTGGTTTCCACTCTTACTAAGGAGTTCCTTTACCTTCAAAATTCGGACCGCTAAGCTTAGAACCATTACCTTTTGCTATTTAGACCAATTACAATATTTGGGTCTCTTCTAATACCTGGTCTCTTCTAATACCTGATAAATTGAGATATAATATTTCTATCTCTTTCTTTGGTCGCTCTCCTATAACAAATCTGTGTTGAATGTAATTAGCACTTAATAGTATTTAAGGTGATGTTTGAACAGGGTGTGATACAATACAAGTGAGATCCATTCGCAACATCGTACTTATTCATCATATGAGATGATGGTCAAACGATGGTCTCAGCCACAGATTTAAAAAAGTAGCCAAAATAAGACGAACTTATGTAAGTAAAAGTAAAGTCCTACCGTTTTTGTATCACTCTAAAATTGCGGCTATTTTCATTCTCACCCGATTTGATCACGCGCGGTGTAAACTAACGAGTGTAAGTTAAATATACGGCGCATATCCATTTCACATAAATAACCCGGCACAAGCCTCATGGTGAGGGCTAGCAATTTCAAGTCAGTGTTTATGTTGCGGCCACCTAATAGGCAGGCTCGCCTAAGACTTTATACACGGTTGGTTTGTTCGGCTCCAACCAATTGAAAATTCTTGGGCTGATGGGCACTCCGGGCCAATTAATGGGTAAATAACCACTAAAAGCAGCATGTGTAAATATGTTTTTAGGTCGGTCGGTTCACCGTGTTAACTGTAAACATTCTGCCCGGTTTGTATGAAAAAAAATCGGTGTACTTTTGCGTCTTTTGCGCCATAGCCACCAGACAGACATAACCATGTAACTTTTTTTACCTACCTGGCATCCCGATGGTTAAAGGCACATCAATATCATCTTGTTTATAGTTCGGCGACAATTTAGACAATGTTTGCGATGAGTAAAGTTGAAAAGTCGTCGCCCCAATCCTTCACACCGTGTGTGCATGGCTTAAGGCCTACCACGATGCCCTAGATACGTCGAACGATGTAGTTACTTTGATGCTAGTAAATGGTTTACAAATACAAACTGTGTTAGATTGCTGCAACGTGAGATGGGGTATCCGTAAGCTAGGTATTTACATCAACCGACCGTATTTTTGTTAAGTGGAAATGCACTGAGATGTATTTTACTTTAGTAACAGTCTGTAGCGTCTGTAGGTATAAATAATGCTGTACAATCTACACAGGATCATCTAGCTCTAATCTAAGCAGAGCTTGTGATAAGGGTAGTAAACGACTGATAAACTTAAAACAATACCTCTATAAGACATAGATAGATATTTTTTAGTTTACATAGATTACGACCAGAATACACAAATTGTTTCGGGTGTTCTGGTCGTATCTGATCAGATACAAACAACTGAACCCGCAACCTCCTGAATCGCGGTGGACCTTCGCCCGCTGCGCTGCCTTATTGCATAAAGCAATTTCCAGCCAACCTTAAAGAAGTAACACTAAGAGGTTAAAGATTTTTTAAAAGTTCGGTACCCCAAAAAACTATGCTAACAATGATATATTAACTATTGTAAATAAACAATGTATTTAACATAAGGTAAGTGCTTAACACACAGCTTAAAATAATAAATAAGGTCTTATTCTAATCTAAATATATTTAACTCAAAGGTGACTGACTGAAATAGTGATCTATCAACGTACAGCCCAAACCACTGGACGGATGGGGCTGAAATTAGGTTATTTATTGTACATATTCTGCATATTTTTGTATATATTTTCTTGTGTGAGCCAAAATAAACGATTTTCTTTCTTTCTTTCTTTCATTTGGCATGCAGGTAGATGTTATGACGCAGGCATCCGCTAAGAAAGGATTTTGATTAATTCAACCCGCAAGGGGATAAAATAGGGGATGAAAGTTTGTATGAAACTTTGTCAATTTTAAACCGATCGGGCTGAGACTTTGCATGCATAAAGCTACTATGACGTAGGCATCACCTAACGTGAGTGAAGCCGCGAGAAAAAGCTAGTATAATAATATTTCTTCAACTTGTTTTTTGTACAAGGAGTTTTTCAATCTAAATTAAAAACTACAATAATTAAACCAGCTCAAATGACAAAAAAAACTATAGAATATTTGCTTTTATATCTATTTTCTTCTTTCTTTCTCAAAGCTTCATGAAAGTCTCCGAATAACATTTATTCCTATAAGTGGAACGAATTTACTTTGAATAATTGATTCTTTTGCGTAATCTGCTAAGAAGTCCGGGTAAAATATTTAGAGGAAAATAGCCAGTGAATAGGTTGCACTGCGAAACGGAAAGTTGAGAACACATATTAAAAATGGTCTAAGAATTTCATTAAACCTAAGTTATATAACACTAAAATCAAATCTTCAGGGAAAAGGGATATCAGAAGTATTTTACACTACCAAAGAGAATAGAGCTTTTTGTTGTCAGGTTATAGATGACTCATAAGCCTAATATTACTAGACACAAAATAAATACGTGCTGGAAATTTATCGAACCTGCAACTTTGTTACGAATCTAAGTCGTAGGTGTAGCTTTGCCTACTTCACCACTGAGATCGTCAATATAATAATAATAATAATGCTGGACAATCCACACAACATCATCTAGCCCCAAGCTAAGCAGAGCTTGTGTTATGGGTACTAGATGACTGATATAAGGTACATAATACAATATTATCAAATAGATAGATATTTTTTATTATACATAGAAAATGACCAGAACCCCTGAACAAATATCTGCAGATCGTACAAATATTTGTCCCGAGGCGGGAATCGAACATATCAAAGTTAATCACCAAACCGTCTGCAAAAGTCTGTTTTGACTGTTGAATTACCATTTTATATTATCAAGTCTTATCTAAGGCAGAGGCCATTTTGTGCTTTTCGGGACTTACATCATAAAAGTATTTTTTTTTGTTAAATGTACAGTGCGCGTCAGAATTAAGTTCCCCTTCTCTACATAATATTTACGACTATTTCGAATTCCCTTGTAAGTTATCACAAATTTTCACATGCAAAAATTTATCACGCCGCCGCTCAGGATCGAACCACCCACCATTATACTCAAAGTCTGAAATTCCCAACAATAACAACTATATTGTGTCCCACATAAATTGAGATAGGGGGTAATTATAGTGACGCGCACTGTACGTACCTAAGTCTGATAGCGCAAATAAATTATTTTATTCCTATTTTTATTATATCTCTTAATCTCTTTTCGATTATGTACCTACATTAAACAATCCCCTGTTATTAATTTTCCTGTTACTAAGTATTTTTTCTTTTAGTAGTTTTCGGCGTGCGGTCTTCAGGTAGGAATTACGAAAGCTCGGAAAGGCTCGCTTTGACGTAACGGAAAAATAAATTGATTTCTGATCTACTCGCCTAAATGGGGAATCGAATTAGTTGGTTTGTTGAACTTTTACATTACAGTAAGTCTCTTCTATTTAAAAGAGCGAGATTTTGAGACGGAGTCAGCTCAAATTAGTCAGATAACATGAATTACCTTTCTGGTAATAGTCGTAATTTTCGTAACAAGATTAAAATTTTATTTGTCTTTTTCTTGCAACGGTGTATCAAACGATGGCTTTCGTAATTTATATTATGGTTTGTAGGCTACTTATCAATAGCCGCGGAGCGAGGCATAGCGGCGGAGCGGAGATTTATGTAAACCAATAGAATCGCATAAAATATTCCCTCTGTTTCTGTGGACCAATGGAATTGGCTTAAAATCTCCGATGCACTGCAGCATTCCGCGTCAATGGACAGCCGAGTGCAATAACGAGTCATCTAGAACCATTTGATATTTAGTTACCAAAACACATATAGATGTCCGTGCCGTGTGGTGCCGGCATAGAATTTCACCACCCCATCTCTTCCCGTGGGTGTCGTAAGAGGCGACTAAGGGAAACACACCGGGGGGCGGGCAGCAGCGCCCTCTGCAGAACAACTCCACCAAACTGCGATCCCCAACCCACATGCCCAGCGCGGGGATTATGGGCATTAAACCCCAAATGATAATGCCATCTATGGCGCTCATTAGGGGAGGCCTATGTCCAGCAGTGGACTATTATAGGCTGGTGATGATGATGATATAGATGTTTTTTATGACTGTTTTTTATGGACCTGAAATCGAAAATATGTAACACCCTGAGTGCGTGGGCTTTCGCAAAAACAAAAATATTTCTATCACAGTTATGTAATCAACTCTGAAATGGTGTACTAACGGTTCTATTTATAAAAACGGTAAACTAAACGCTTTTGCTAAAAGCGGTGGGTCGGAACTCTTTTTATAACCGGCTAGGAAAAACCGGTAATTTCCTGACAAAATATTCTTTTACGAGCCGATAGGGAGTTAAGTTAGAGCTACCATCTTGATTTATTTTCGGCACTTGCATAAGTAGGTATACTTCAGGTTACAGGATATAGGTTAACTTCAGAACTATGGCAAGATTTTTTCTGGCAGTTTAACAATGCATACTGGCCAGTAAAATTAAATAATAAATAAATATTGCTAGAAAATCCACACATCATCATCTAGCCCCAAGCTAAGCAGACCTTGTGTTATGGGTACCTAGGTACTAATAATGATTGATATACATTATACAATATATAACATAGATACATATTTTTTTATTATATTTATATAGAAACGACCAGAACTTCCTAAACAAATATATGCAGAGCGTACGTATTTGTCCCGAAGCGGGAATCACCTGCGTCGCAGGCGGACCATCGCCCACGGCGCCACAGAGGCCGAATATTTTTTTTTATTAGAAATCGCGGATTAACAAAGCCTATAAGTTCACTCGGTTGTACTTGTACCTTTAAGGTCGAGTTAAAGTGATTTGACGGTCTAGTTAACTAATCTTACTTCAAAAGTAATCCAGTAAGCACTTGACGAGATGTTTGACCAAGTTTGACCACTTTCACCTGTGCTAGAAATAATCAGAGCGACACCCTTGTCATATTTTCCTGACAGGTATTTTGGCAGGGAAGTATTTTGGTACTCGCGTTGAGTTCGCAATCATCTTGATAAAGTGAATGAATTACGTTGATTGCTCAGTAGGCTTTAAACTCCTCTAATAAATGGGCAGCCATCTCTTTTGATGTGCTATCCTCACTTTTCGGGTATTTTCCACCTCCGTAAATTTTAACTGTGGTAACGAACGCCATTTTGGATGGGGTTAGTATCTTTTCCGCTTCGTTATGTTGGTATAGGGTATTATAAGTGATGAATTTCGAAGTGTGGATAATATTTGGATTTAGTCATGCTTTAGTGCTCTATTTTCTTTGGGGTTGAATGAATATTTAATAAATAATAAATCTTTTTTATGAGGGTAATATCTTTATAAACAAAGAAAATTACAACTGTATAACAATTTTAGAACTAGTATTTACAATTGAAACACTTGAGCTAACTATAGACTGTTGCAAACAAACAACAGGTAGCTCAAATGATCCATATACCAGTTATATTTAATATTTTTTTGACCTCATATATTTAATTTTTTTTTGACCTCATATTCGACGTCACTATAGTGACGCCGCGGTCACCACGAAAGGTAGGGAATGTTAATTAAACAAACTAATTAATTAGCACGACAAACCTACACAGGTAGGTCGGTAAGATTGTGTATTACTGATATGTATATACGAAAGATATCTCGTAACACTCGATAAATATCCAAAGAAATACAATACAAAATAAATTCGCCAAGAAATGCAGGAGACCGGAAAGAAATCCATCAAAGGAACTCGAGTTCTGTCTGTACGCGCATCATGCTCCTCTCTGTTTCTCAGGTCATTTTTCTTGACAGACCAACTGTCATATTTCGCTACAAACTGCCGTGAGGGGCGTTCATTTCTGATGTATGCCACAGCCTTATTAAAAAGGTAATGTGTCCTGGACCAAAGCTCGCAAACCTAAGTCGCAAGCTAAATTTATGGAACATCTAGCTCGCTGCATCGCCCCTACCGGATCCCAAGAAGACCATCATAGTTTTTAGAATATGACGGCGATTCGATAGTTTCCTATCTACATATCCATCTAGCACAGATTATAAAGTACAGCTTTATAATCTGTGCTTCCTAGATTAAGTATCTACTTAATTATAGCGTTATTATATTTTATTATTAAGTACCTACCTATCTACTTAATTATAGCTTTATAATGATTTTGTGTGCTCTGTTGCATCTTACTAGAACGAGTGTTACCTGTGACAAATACGCTGTATTAAACTGTCACGTACTCGATAAATTATTCCGTTTTGTTATTTTGCAAACACAAGAGACGTACTGAAGCCGTATCTATTTCAAGTAATAACGAAAGCGGTTGGGTTGGCAGCTATTTATGAATAAATTTCGAAATACCGGTTCGAGTTGGCACGAGCTGTTATCAATCGTCTGCGAAGTTAGTCGGATACGTTCTGAAGTTCGAACTCGAATCAAGATTGTAGGCTTCGTAATTTATAGCGTGTCTAACTGCTATCTGCGAGGAAATAGATGTATAATTTACCTAGCTTACCTTACATGAAATAGGGAAAGCAATAGAATGGCTTGTTACTTGGCTAGAAACTGTTTTGTATTGATAAATAAATAAATAATGCTAATAATGGCATATACTTATTACAACCTATAGACACATCGGTTTAGAAAACTATAGAAAAATAATAATATTTCATACATAGACGTTCCAGTTCCTAACACACAGCATACAATACACACATCCTCCTGCACTAGATAGCACCAAATCCAATTAAAACTTCTTTTATGTGCAGGAAATTGATATAACTTTTTAAATGGAATAGAGTAGTGCTTACTCATCTTCAAGAACGGACGCGGCAATTTAGCAGTGCGGTGTAATCAACTCGCAGAGAGGTTTTATGTTGCAAAGGGAATAAACTATGAAAGTTGAATAAGGCCTTTTACTTTTGCCGCTTTTTCATTATTATCCTCTAGCTTTCAGGTAGATTCTTGCATCTAGGGAAAGTGTTAGTAAAAGTATGTTTATTTTGTCGGAACATAAAGAGATACAAATAAAAATAAATCTTAAAATATCATGACTGACATAATTGGATCACGTCTTTTAATAAACTGTAAGTAAGTTGTGCTTGTTTAAGTTTTCATGCGGAACCCTAACTTTTTGGAAATATTTAGGTAGCCTATGTTCATCAGGGAAAATTAAGGATTCTAATAGTGAAAGGATTATTCAAATTAGTCTAGTAGTTTCGGAGCCTATTAAATTCAAACAATCCAATCATTCCTCTTTATAATATTAGTATTACTCGTAATTATAATATAAGTATAAATGATGAAACTAAAAACCGCGCATACGCGTCATTCAAAAAGCTGAGTTTGACGCTTTTTGAACAACAGCTGACGTCAATTGTATTACCTGTTGTGTCATAGAAAATCCATTACTTTCTATAAAATCAATTTATCCTGTAAAATAAATTTATCCTCGTAATGGAATTATAAATTATTAATTATTAATTATAGCCTGTGTCCAGCTGTGGACTATTATAAGCTGGTGATGATGATGATGATGAATGGAATTATAATTTTTTAGGGTTTTGCCATCGGTTGCAAAACCCTTATGAAATCGCTTTGGGTCTGTTTTGTGTTTTGAATCCTTAATATCTCAGAAACTACTGCAGCTGTTGACTTGAAATTTGAAATAATAATACATTTTGTGCGCCCGCACATATTTATAGAAAAATAAATGAAAAATCAAAATGAAGATTTTCCATACAAATTTTGAAATCGAAATTTTAAATGGAACGTACAAAGTCGAAAGTGGTATCAAATGAAAGGTACTCGTTTGTAGATTTCAAAATAGTTTTTGAAATTTCGGTAGATTTCATACTTTTTAAAATATTTTGAAAATGGTCAAAAAAATGACCGTTCCCCCCCCCTATCTCCGAAGATTGCAGAGCGATCGACGTGATATGTACCAAGTGTTTGTAGGTATTGATCTATATTTTATAGGAAAAATATAGAGAAGTCTGTAAAAATAATACTTTTTGAAATATGGTCAAAAAAGGGCGGGAAATATTTCTAAAGGGGTGACTACCCCCCCGAGTTGGGTATCAAATGAAAGGTATTGGTTTGTACATTCCAATGCAGTTTTTGAAATTTCGATAGATTTTATACTTTTTGATATATTTTGAAAAAGGTCGAAAAATTGACCGGTACCCCCCCTCTATCTCCGAAGATTGCAGAACGATCGATTTGATATGTACCAAGTTTTTTTAGGTATTGATCTATATTTTACAGGAAAAATATAGAGAAATCTGTAAAACTAATACTTTTTGAAATATGGTCAAAAAAGGGCGGGAAAAATTTCTAAAGGGGTGACTACCCCACCGAGTTGGGTATCAAATGAAAGGTATCAGTTTGTACATTTTAATGCAGTTTTTGAAATTTCGATAGGTTTTATACTTTTCGAAATATTTTGAAAAAGGTCGAAAATTTGACCGTTCCCCCCCCCCCCTCTATCTCCGAAGATAGCAGAGTGATCTATATAAAATGTACTAAGCGTTTGTAGATATAGGTCTATATTTTACAGGAAAAATATAGAGAAGTCTGTAAAAACAATACTTTTCGAAATATGGTCAAAAAACTAATTTTCATACAATGGGGGGCTATTTCATTGAGAGCAATATCAAATCAAAGGTATAGATTTCGACAATTCAAAACAGGTTTTAAAAATCGTCTAAGTTTCATAATTAGTGAAATACGTAGAAAAAAGTCGAAAAAATAATTGTAGGTACCAACCCACTTACCTACCCACTAATCTCTGTAGTAACTGTCATAGTAGGGTTCCACAGCGCCACGAAACCGTTGTTCTCAAAATTTTAAAGTCCATACCCAATGTGTTCCACTGCGCTCGAAGAATATTTAGATAATAAGATTATTGAATTCATGAATTCCACCGTGCTCCAAAAAATATGAGAAGAGTAATGTATCCTGGATAATCCACACAACATAATTTAGCGACAAGCTAAGCAAGCTTGTGTAATTCGTACTACTACGATATCTGTTATACTTAATAAAGTATATATAAGTATCACATTAGATGATTTATTTTTGTGTACGTAGAAAAGGACTAGAACACTCGAACAAATAATTTGCAGATCTTACAAATATTA
Source organism: Eupithecia pulchellata (assembly GCA_963931895.1). Lineage (NCBI taxonomy): Eukaryota > Metazoa > Arthropoda > Insecta > Lepidoptera > Geometridae > Eupithecia > Eupithecia pulchellata. Next base: position 2,650,942 of record OZ007522.1, read on the forward strand.
GTCCCGAGGCGGGAATCAAACCGCAACCTCCTGCGTTGTAAGCCCACCGCGCTAACAGGTCGTCAATATACGTACCTACCTAAACGACAAAAGTTCAAAACCCTCGGCGCGCGAGTTACACTCGCACCTGTCGTACTTGTTTTCTCTTTTCCTTGCCAACCAAAGTACAAGATTTAAGTATCCACCTGTTTATTATAGCCAAAAAACATTGGTTTCTTCTCTTCCTTTCTATATATCGCATTTCTTAATTTGTCCGTGATAATTTCATTTCCTCGCCGAATAGTCTCGAAATAATTACTCCGCTTTAATGTACAAGACACCTTTAATTTTTATCCCTCACGGCAGTTCCTATTTCTTTTCTTTGTTTTTTTCTGTCCCTTGCAGAATTTTCTAAATTGAATGTAAACCTTTTAATCGTAAACGGAGACTGAATTCATTTGAAAATAAAGTTCCTTTTTTAAGAGTACTATTTACATAGCGCTTAATACAGAGAGCAACATAAAGAGTGCACGGGTGGTCGGAATGCTGGCTTATATTGCGGTCAATGAATTAGTATAGCTATTCAACGTGGCAATGTTGCCAGCATTTTGGGCACTTTGCCTTATGGCGGCTTAGATTTTTAGGAAATAATAAATAATATGAGTATTAATAATAGTTGTAATTGTTTTATTCTGAAAATCTCTTTAAAAACCGTATAAAATTAAACTTTAAGTCGTTTGATTTTAAAACTGTTTTTAAGCTATGTGTCTTGCTTCCAAAAGGGATATAATTTTTGAAAATCGGTTCATAATAAAAGTACACATCGACGATTAAACATAAAAAACTTACAGCGACACTTAGAACCTCATTTTTTTTCGAAGTCGATCAAACCAACCACTTGCCTCAGAGCAAAATAGACAGATTCCAACCTAAAATATCTTCAGATTCACATTTTAATATACTTCCAGCATCTTCCCAACCATGTTGATGAAGTTATGTGGGCAGATTGATAATTATAATTTACCCAAGTTATATATACCCAGCAATTTAGTTGAGCTGCCCGTGGTCCGGCTTACCAATCTAATTTTGCTACCGGCGACTGAGTCCTAAGAGTAGGGATTTAGAACAGAGATAACCTACATTAAGTATGAAAAACGTTTGTATAAGATAAGCATTAAATGGTAACCCAACATCTCCCTTCAGATGTGCCTATTCACAACGTCTCACGCATGATCATTCCCGATGTCTCACGTGAGATGTTGTCGAGTCCCAGCGTCTCACGAAGTCATTATATTCCACAATATCTGTTGATGACCTTTTTAGGTTGCGAGATCGGTTTCGAAATCCTGATTTATGTCCAGATTTCAATCCATAATATCTCAGCAACTACTGCAGCTATGTATTTACTTCATCATGATCATGCGTCACTACGACCAGACGCTCGGATATTGTTTTCAAAACCCAAATATGTAGTTTTTATTGTAAGTACATCGAGAATTTTTTTTACAAATCAGAGTTTTGTCGACATACAATAGAACCGATAAAATATTTATGTTGTTGATGAATAAAAAATATTTCAACTCACCTATACCTTAGACGTGAAAGAAAATAAATAATATTTTTAACTAAAATAATAAAAAAAAATCCTGTACTGTACTCATTTGACCAGTCCCGAACCCTTTACGAATCTCTACTCCGTACACCACTCATTTATATGCGCGAGACGAACTTACGAAAGATAACTTTCCACTTTACCGGGAAAAGTTCCCGGGGCCACGTAGTCATTACCTAGACGAAATTATTTAACGGAATAATAGCAGATGAGTCAGTCGAAAGAAGTAAGGTATATTTGGCAAAACCTGGCAAAAAGAGATGGGATTATTTGGGCCAACCAACCGGTTCTTGCCTTTACTGACGTTTTTAATACTCCGATATCTTTATGAACAATGAAAAAAATCAAATAACCGAATCAAGTTATATATTTTATAAACACTAGTTAAGTATTTATAACTGAGCTAACATCAGACTGTTGCAAACAATATACAGGTACTTCAACTAATTAATGTCAACACGAAATTTTCTGAAGACGCTGTCTGCATTGCCTCCCTGATCTGATAGAAGTTGAATTTGAAAATCTGTGAATAGCAATGAAAACATGTGAGAAAATTATGGACAGTCTACAAAGAATACTTTCCTGTAGCACAACACCAACAAATGGTCTTTTATTTTTTTTTTAAACTACGTAGGTAATGCGTATTTATTTTGTGGGACCCCATAAAACTTTTTTCCGTTTGTTTTACAATTTTCAACAAAAATCCTACTTCATAATACTTCGAGACTTTACTGTCGTTATTTTTTTTGTAATATAAATTAAATCTCTGAGACGTAAGTTTGTTAATAGTCATTATAATGAATACTTATGTCTGGTCTTACGTTTAATTATTTTCACCAAAAACACGTTCACAGGCGTTACTTGAAATTTTATCGTTTCATTACGCTTGGTCTGACGCTCTCAAACTTTTTGGACGAAATGTCCACTCTGGTAGCAAGGCACTAGTTAAATTGATATAATCTATACTAATATTATAAAGAGGTAAGATTTGATTGTTTGTTTGTTTATTTAAATTGAATAGGCTCCGAAACTACTGCACCGATTTGAAAAATTATTTCACCATGAATACTTAATTTTGCGTTATGAAAAAAAAATTTGGGTTCCGCATGAAAAATTCAATTTTTGTTAAATAACCGTGCGAAGCCGGGGCGGACCGGACAGTAGAGAGATATAGAGATACAAAGACTTTTGATGTAGGTACTATCTACGCCAGTGCAACAGGCTTAACTGTCAATGGTATTCATAGAATGATGCCAGATGTTCTTATTTTCTGAAAACAATTGGATCATTTTTATACGATATCCGCAACATTCTTAAAAAGTGAGATCAAATTGACATTGACGTTTATTTGAAAAACCAACTCAAAAGAAACATAATGTTGAAAAATCCTAACACATGAACAAAAATTAGACCAAAATACAAAGAACAAAAGATTAATAAGTTGAGAAAGACTGGCTCCACACCATTTGGATATAATTTACAGAAATAACATGAGCGTCCTTAACAGACCTGAGCTCTTGATAAATTAACATTTTCCTAATTACTTTTGCAGTAATTCAGTTGGTAATCCTATTAACATAGGAATCATTATGGCATGCACTGAGGGGGTTCATTTCACAGTGTAATTGATTTTGACTGGATCGTGCAGTATGGAAATAGCGAACTTGACTAAAAGTTACTAAAGTTTTCTCGCCAACTTAACGACTAAGCCAGAACTTTACTTCAATTAGTTCGTGTAAAGAATTCCAAACTTTTAAATGCAACCGGGAACAAAATTGCTTAAAGTTTTTCACTGAAGTATGTAGGTACATAGATTGTTGTATTGTTTGTCTCTATATCTATACATTTAAGGTGTACTAAGTAAGGTATATTAAGTCTGCATGCACTAAGTGTGCAAACCAAATCAATGTCTATACAAGACTTGAATTATTAGTTTACCAAATAGTTATAATTGGACATGTAGACTATCATTTGTACTCTATTTTGCAATGGAATCAACGCTCGTTTATGTATGAAACGTCTTTCCAGCCTAAATTAGTTTTTCTGTGGCCTGCATTACATAAAAAAATATTATGTGATTTTCAAAGCCACTGTAAAAAGTTGTGTAGCTGCATATTCTCTAAGCTGTGCCCCATGCAGTTTGCATTTATGAAGAGCCTATTATATCGCTAACAAGCTCCCACGATGTCGGGAAGGTAACGATATTATCAATTAAACTGAAGTGTTGTTATAGATTGCGTTTATGGACTAATTTAATGTTGGTGAATGTAGTCTTGATTGTATAGATTCTGGAAAATTCCACGAGTTTTATTAGCAGAGGTAGATTCAGTGGGGGAAAGTCATCTGTGTTCAAGTTAATTGCAATTCAGTCACATGAAAATGTCAAGTTTACTCCCACGTCTGTTATTATGGTCTGGGTTAAATAATATTTAACGCTATCCTATCCCACGTTACCCATTTTAAAAGGGTTGATTATCGCCTGGAGCTATACAAACTTATCTTGATCCATACAGTAAATTTGGCATGAACCAGTTCCAATCCATCCATTCAAACTCTATATTCTTGTACCTATTCATTCTTGTGCTATGCAATTGCAGCGAACGATACGAAGCACGAACAAATGTTTCTGTCTATCTGTCCATCCGATAAATTCTGCACAAAGCAATTTGTTACTTATTTGAATAGCTATAGGATTGCTTTGAGCAGAGAACTGCAACGTCTAACCACTCATAGCTTTGCTGATTGAGGCTAGATAACAATTGGAGGAGTGGGGCGAGACATTCCTTTGGGGTGCAATTGAGTGCGAATGCGAATAGATAGATACCTTGGTATCGACCGGTGTAGTACAATTACCTAATGAATGAAATAATTTATGCAAGTATAAAGTAACAATCGAATCACGAATAGTTCGAGTAGATGTATAAAAGTTTAGATCATTGTCATTGTCGATCTCTGTGGCGCTGTGACTAAAGGACCACCTGCGGTTGCGGGTTCGATTCCCGCCTCCGTAAAAAGCACAAGCTAACCTTAGCTTGATGATGCTGTGTGGATTTTCCAACATTATTTATTCATTTATTATTTACATTTTTACGCCCACACATTACACTTTGGGTTGCATGATTAAAGTTTTTCTACGGATCCTTAACTTTTTTGATAATATAACATTCTATAGCCCATATTCATCAGGGATTATGTAGGATTCTGATGAAATTTTTCTAACTACAAAGATTTTTCAAAAGTTTTTTTTTTTTAAAGTGGTCAATCTATCCTGGGTTTACCCTGATAGTGTTTTTGATTTGTAATTTAGTATAAAACCACTGACTTTCATGCTATGTTGTGCTTTAATACAATACAAAAATGCTTTAATGTACACTAGAAAAAGAACATATCAAAAGATTTACATAAGACACGAGCAATAGGCCGCCTTATCACTATGCTAGCGATATCATCCAGGCTTTTAACACAGATTAACATATTTACGACTCATGTTCACAAATGAACAACTATTGAAATAAGTCTTCATCCATTTCCAGTCATAATTTACTAGTTACTGCTAGTCTGCTCACGATTTCATCAGTTTTTTCCAGGGGTAATATTCTAACGCCAGTACACATCTTGTATATGTGTAACAATTTATCACGAAGCAACATCCTAGCGTGTTGCTGATTTATTACCTCTCTCGTCTTTACAGCCTCCTTTATATTTGTTTCGTTATGGAATAGACACATTATGTTGATGGATACATTACGAAATTAGCTGTACGTAATAGTACCCATGAAAATGAAGTAATATTTTCTTTACCACTAATTTTATCACTTACTAGCAGTCTTCCCCGGCTTCGCACGGATATTTGACAATTTTTTTTAATTTTATTTATTATTATTCTTTTATTTCAGATCATATAAATCCATATTTAATAAATTAAACATTATATTGGGTTACATTATTGAAGTTTTCATACGCGTCCGTTACTTGTTAGCTGCATAGCGAGAACTTTATGAAATTTAATCTCGCACTTTATTTTTATAATGTAGGATTCTAATGGTGAAATAATTTTCCTATCAGTCCCGTAGTTTCGGAACCTATTAAATTAAAACAAACTAACAATCAAATCTTTCCTCTTTATAAATGTATAGATATAGATTTTGTTTCTAGTTTTAGAAGCTTTTAACACAGAATAACTACAGTACTAACGCTTTTATCATCGCCTTATTCCTTTTTAAGTCTGTGGCTATTAAGATTAACTTTTTAACATGGTTATATCTATACTAATATTATAAAGAGGAAAGATTTGATTGTTTGTATGTTTGTTTGTTTGAATTGAATAGGCTCCGAAACTACCGGACCGATTTGAAAAATTCTTTCACCATTAGAATCCTAAATTTTCCGTGATGAACATAGGCTATATAGTATTTTCAAAAAAGTTAGGGATCCGTATGAAAAATTCAATAATTGAACCCTGCGCTGAATATTCAACCTCTTTTTCTATTATGGCACGTCAGAATAGAAAAAGAGGTTTAATAGCGCACGGTGCTTGCTTTTTCTCTACGGCCAGTGTCAGTTATGGAGTGTCGAGTCAATGTCAAAAATCCCAATGCTGTTAGAAAAAGTAAAAAAGTAAAGGGATCCGTATGAAAACTGTGAAACACATCGTGTCAGTGTGTATAATTTCTGAAATTTTTGTTTAATACCCGTGCGAAGCCGGGGCGGGCCGCTAGTAATGTTATAACAATAAATTCAAATATTTCTCACCAAAAGGCAGTGTTCATGGAATGCATCTACATCAACCTCGTACCAACCTACGATTCTTGACTACCTCGTAAAGTACCCGACCCAATAAGGTAAGGTTTCTTGTTTGCTTATCTATATCTATACTAATATTATAAGGAGGAAAGATTTGATTGTTTGTATGTTTGTTTGTTTGTTTGTTTGAATTGAATAGGCTCCGAAACTACTGGACCGAGTTAAAAAATTCTTTCACCATTAGAATCCTTAATTTTCCGTGATGAACATAGGCTATATAATATTTTCAAAAAAGTTAGGGATCCGCATGAAAAATTCAATAATTGAACCGTGGGCTGTATATTCAACCTCTTTTTCTATTATGGCGCGTCAGAATAGAACAATAGGTTGTATAGCGCACGGTGCTTGCTTTTTCTCTACGGCCAGTGTCAGTTTTGGAATGTCGAGTCAATGTCAAAAACCCCAATACTGTTAAAAAAAGTAAAGATCCGTATGAAAACTGTGAAACCCATCGTTTTAGTGTGTATAATTTCTGAAATTTTTGTTTAATACCCGTGCGAAGCCGGGCGGGCCGCTAGTTTACTATACCTTAAAAAAAATTAAGTAAACAAAAAATCAACGTAATAATTTTTTTCCCATATTTTACGTAGTAAGTATTTTGTGACGTGTGTAGACCTTACACTAAAGGAAATAAAGTGGAATAAACATCCGAATTTCGAATTTCTTTGTTATTGTGGTTGACTTTTATGTTTTGGTAAACTGTTTGTTGTTTTGTTTTCTTATCATTGTTTTTATCACAATGGCGGAATTCAGCAACGAAGAATACGCTGTTATTATTCATGCGTATCAACATCATCAACATCACCAGCCTATAATAGTCCACTGCTGGACATAGGCCTCCCCTAATGAGCGCCATAGATGGCATCATTATGTGGGGGTTATTGCCCATAATCCCCACGCTGGGCATGCGGGTTGGGGATCGCAGTTCGGTGTAGTTGTTCTGCAGAAGGCGCTGCTGCCCGCCCCCCGGTGTGTTTCCCTTAGTCGCCTCTTACGACACCCACGGGAAGAGTTGGGGTGGTGAAATTCTATGCCGGCACCACACGGCAAATGCGTATGGTCGATGCAAATAAGTTGTAGAACGATTCTACGGCTCATATTTACATATAATTGCAAAATTTACCTTCATCAAACCCCATCACTATAATAGATACCTATTATCTATATCCTATTTATTAAATGTGAATAAAATAAGTGCTTAAAATATGGTGCTCTAAATTAGAACGCTTCCTCGGAACCGCTTAGCTGTTTCCAACGCTAAAGCAGGAACACAAAAACCTTATTTATTAAATAATTTACATTTCAAATTATAGCTTACGCACCCTTCAAAGATTATACATGTACCAGCGTGGGCTCGTTAATCATGCAAATGGAGTTGCAGTCATAAACGGCACTAACTCTTATTACTTAGCGGAAAACGTCGCGTTGTGTACATAGGATTGCCTTGATTGTTGTAGAAAATGATTGACCAATGACGACCGCCGCAGTGGGGGAAGTTCTGCATGAGCAAGATGCTATGGGATAGATTCCCGCCTCGGGACAAACGTTTGTACTATCTGTAGATATTCTTTTCGAGAGTGTAAGAAATGTTTAACAAAATATATATGTTATTAAAGGTGCGCTCGCCAAGTTAATTTTATAGTGACAAGATACTAATTTCTAAACAGCTCAAATTAGTAGCAAAACAGCGCTAAACCAAAATAATATTTTCCAGCGTCTTTTGAAGTTTTGGGATTGTTGTTCATTTAAAATACAGAGATAATAATTGTATTTACTTGTTTCGTACAACTTGTTCTTCTTCGTTGTTTTATTTATCTTAGATATTCCATATCGATATATTAAATCATGGATATTTTCCATAAACTATATAATAAACTAGCTCTACCCGCGACTTCAGACGCACATTTATTCATATGTCCACAGTTTTTCTTATATTCAATAACGTTGTGCAAATGAACCTTAATCTACATTATTTGACCTGTAACACTTTGAATATAAGTACCTTTATTTGGGTAAATAGTTGACTTATGTTTATGTATATACATGGATAAAAAATCAAAACAAATAATGATCTACGCAGGTCATCTTGAATGCCACTCTGTACTCTCACTCACTCTAACTATATTTAAAAAATGGTTGATGTTTTAAAAATTAAAGTTTTGATTCTAAACGCTGTTACAATTTAATACAATGTTAAAATATTGTCTTCTTTAATCGTTATTAAATTTAAATTGAAATACCCGCATGCAAATACTGTATGCGCAATTTTTCTGAGTTACTTGACCAATACGACCCCACTGAAATAGAATAAGATCAGAATATTGGACACGTGTCGTCCCTATAATATCGCCGTTCATAACAAGGCAATTTGGTACCAAGCTCGTGATGCTGGCCCAAGAAAGGTCAACACGTGTGGGCACCATATTTTATAGGTTTCGCTCCGTACTCCTAACTTTTCCTGGATAGTTCCAGTATCTTTCAGTGTATTAAAATACCAGGCTTAGAGACTTTTTGCAACTTTCTATCAAAGCGAATCAGGATATCGAATAAATACTTTAAGAGTCAGCCAAGAACTATTCATGCATCGGCGATTAGATAGTTCAAGTTATGTGTCCAATAAAAGAAAAATTCAAAAAGAAATTAATAATATGGAAGGAATACGGTTCAATCAGTCTCCAAATACCAGAGGGAAATAAAAGCATGTTTTCCAAGTAAGATACTTAAGGTTACCTATTATGAAAATTGTAGAGCAAAACTACAAAGCCGTAATGGGCACTTAGCGGTGAACCGATCCCGCCATGAATATGCATTCGAGAGGTTAGCATGAGTTTGCACAGTTTAAAGAAAAAAGTTGTCGTTTACCACCTCTGCGTTGTCAAATTGAAAATCTCTGTGGCGCGGAGGGTGAAGTTCCGCCTGCGACGCAGGAGGTTGCGGGGTAGTACCTATAACACAAGCTCTGCTTAACTTTGGACTATGCTGTGTGGATTGTCCAGCATTAATTATTTATTTAATAATTATTTTTTTGCTTTAAGCGGTCACAAATACTTTTACCTTTTACCAAATTGCTTAAGTTATCAGTTTTCAGAATAAAGTATTGTATCATTTTCTATCTAATCTAAAGTGTCGAGAATTATAATCGAGTTCGGCAAGCTACATACTACATCGGATAAAATAATATATTCTTATAAAAAAAAACTATGCTTGTAGTGTTTTGTGGATAGACACCATTAATTAGGCGATAATATTAATATTATTATTGTAACTAAAATGACATGGAAATTATAATAATCTTTCACTGGGATATAAAATGGATTACGAGCGTAAGTTGTAATTATTAAAAATATTTCTCCAACCCTATTAGAGAGTAGGCACTTATTTACATTCAGATTTGTATAATGCTGTTGCGTAACAGTTATGACTTGGTGCACTATTGTTACAAAAAACAAGATGTTCAATAACTATAACTATAAGGTTTTACTATGAAAAAGCTTATAGTTATAGTATAATGTATGGAAGATAACGAAAACGATCATAATTTTCGTAAAAAACTCATTCTAAGGGCTCAGGTATCCCGAGTGTAGATAATGGGCTCTTTTTTGTATTCTTACCCATGTTAAACACATTTTAAAGGTTTTTCTTATTTTTATCATTTTCCGCATTCCTGTTCTCTTTGTCCTTTAATGATAGGAGGTACGAAACAGAAAAAATGTTTTTTATTTTTTATTTTTATTACCTTCGATAGTATAGCTCAGTACACAGTAACAAACAATCAAAACTTTCCTCTTTATAATATTAGTATAGATGAGGGTATTATCGTGGGGGCTGGTGCGGCGGCAGATTTGGCCGAGGACCTTAAGAGGCGCAAAATGCAGGTCTCGACAGAGCCTATAAATTGGCTCCCCTTGGAGTCGAGACCTTAGGACCGTGGGGTACCGAGGCTCTCCGGGTCTTCAAAAAATTATTTGAGCGTCTGGTCGAAGCAACGTGTGACCCGAGAGCTGGTCAATATCTGGCGCAGCGCATCAGCATTGCCATACAACGTGGCAATGCAGCCAGCATCTTGGGTACACTTCCAACTGGTATTGATATGGATCAGTTGAGCTACCTGAAGTTTGTTCGCAACAGTCTGCAGTTAGCTGAATTGTTTCAATTGTAAATACTAGTTTTTATTTAGTTAGATCATTGTAATTCTACGGAATAACTTATTATAAGCTTACAATAAGTTGCTCGCATAACCAGCTGGTTACAGAAATAAATATACATTTTTAATTTATCTCTCGCTAATAGAGTCAAAAATCTTAACAAGCTGTCTTCGTTGGTTAACTTCAATTTTAAATTCATGTAAATGTCCTAATAGTCAATGAAAACTCAACCGTCCGATCATCTTTCAGAAGTTAATTACTAAAATTTTATCAAGACTTTTTTTCAAGTCTAATATTTATCTGAATCTTTGAATTAACTAAAGTTTTCTTTTTTTTCAATTAGACGGTGTGTAGATTTAGTGATTGTATCTCTAATCTAAGTATTACTCATACTCATTGCTTAATTTTTTGTTTCTTTTATTCGTAATCAAAATGCAACGCATTAGCATTGCCATGCAGCAAGGCAATACAGCTAGAGTCTTGGGGACGATTTCGACTGGTATTGATATGGATCAGACGAGTTAACTGTACTTGTTTGCAACAATCTGCAGTTAGCTCAATTTTATCAACAGTTAATACTAGTTCTAATTTAGTTATTTCATTTTAATTTTCTTTACAAAGATTTTAACACCATAAAAAAAATCTAACAAATTTATTTGGAAACTTATGTAGAAGTCCTACAAAAGGAGTATGTATAGGTGTAACTTACGTTAGAAAGGAACGGGATTATTAAGAATGACGCCATCTGTTATGCTAAATATTTTTTTTTGAAAGAAATCGCTTTATGCTTTACGATAATGCCGCTAATCTTGTAACCTTTTAGTTTTATTTTTTATTTAAAGTCACAATAAAGCATTATAATCTTATCTAAACCGCCCAGATCTGTTTCGACCTGAGCAGGACAGCATAATAGATTATGATCTCAATCCCTTTCCATAATTACGTAGGTAATGTAAGCCGGATGATTCGGCACCATTCTGTCAGTCATTTGTGTCGATCGTCTGAAAGTTGCGATTGATCAATCATTTGTATCTGTCAGCCATCGTCATTAATTAACGATGCTTATACAGAGTTCGTTCAGAGCTCTGAATTATTAATAACTATGTTTCATTTGAATGATGAATTTTAAGGATTAACTACGAACCTAGTCTGTGTTCGACGAACACCAAAGTTACATCCCTACGTCGCGTCCGTACCGCAACGTGGTGTTCTTCCAAAATAGCATTCATCAAACACTCAATTCGTCATACTACGAATGTTTTATAGTAAAACATTTTTTTTTATTTCAAATAGATAGATAGATAATTGTTAATGGTACACAAACAAAGACCACATAAAAACAAACGAAAAAATAAAGTAATCTTACTAAATTAGGTACCTAGTGTATCGTTAGTGAGTACAATATTAAAACAGGTCACCTATTCTATAATTAATAAAATAAAGCAAAAACAATAATTATAAATAAATGTGAGAGAATTAACCCACCATAATCAATAAAATTTGTAAATTATGCTGAACAATTCACACAGCATTCTTTAGCGCCGAGCTAAGCAGAGCTTGTGTTATAGGTACTAGATAACTTATATACCTACATAATAATATACGATTACATAGATGGATATTTTTTACTACACATAGAAAATAACCAGAACACCCTGAACAAATATCTGCAGATCGTACAAATATTTGTCCCGAGGCGCGAATCGAAACCTGCCCACCGCGCCACAGAAGTCTCAATCGAATTTAAATTTTCTTTGTTAATAAAAGTTTTTTTACTATTACAGATACACAATAATTTGATAGATAAGTCTACCGTTACCGATAGTAAATACTTACTTCTGTTTTATGATGTTGCGATGGAAACGAGTAGTCCGGAAATTAGCTCCGACGAGAGCAAGACGTTTATTACAGAGTGGCTTGCTTCCTCAAATGGAATATCGGTTATATTTTTCAATCTTCTGCCGTTTGAGGCTCGGCAACGAAATGATTTTTTGTACATGTAGTCTTTGTAACATCCGCTTTTGAGCACCTTAAATGTTAATTATTCGGACCGCAAAATTAGTAAAAAATATGAGAGCTGCGCCAGAGAATTGTATTGGGCACGTTTTGTGATCAGTCGTCAGTTGAGCTACCTGTGCTTATAACAGTTTGAAGTTGTATTGTTTCAGTTATAAATACTAGTAATTTGTTTTTATTACATGATTGTTATTTTGTTAGCAAAATAAATTGCAATATATAATTAGTCGACAGTAATAGCTTACATAGGTTTCTATATGATCACACATGAGCACAGTTGACCTATACAAGATACTAAATTAAACTTATGCTTTAGGTTCATATTTTTCAATGACACTTATGTCTGAAACAATGTTGATTTCAGTGTGTCTACCATAAGTTTTTACAATCTACACTCGCTAGCGACTGTAGTTAACAAAATGTATGAAAACTTGTACAGCGCCTCTAGCGGATAGTTGGGTACTAAAATTGTACAGTATGAGTCACGTAGTTAACTATCCTACGTCACAGTGAAGTAAACTATACTACAGTGACTGTAGTTTGGGCTTCATTTGCTTAGAATTTGGTACCATGAGTTACAAATTTGACAGGTGTCATAGTAACCAACTATTACTACTGTAGTTACGGCACTCACCGACATTTCGCTTCGTGAAATCACCTTTTCTGTGATTGAATATTGATAGATTTTTCAATTTTGTGGTAATAATGTTTAAATAATAGAGTATGTTTCGTTTTGGATATGATTGCTACTGCCGAAGCAGAAGATGAAGGACGTGAACAAAGAAAGTTCCAAAGTGAGATGACATACCTTTCCATATAATCCATTAGCATTTCAAAGTGCGAGGTAGGTACTTGTTTTCGGCATTTTATAATTTTATTTTTCAAAAGCAATTAATCAAATCCAAGTAAACGAAAGGAAACGTCGCGTCGGTCGCATGCGTTGGTCGTCAAAACACGAAAAACACTAATAAATTTGGGCTGCATTGGATTTCATTAAAATAAGTGAGCTAGGTGACTTTCTGCATTTGTCGGATAATAGTCCTATGTCAACAATCTTCTGTCTCTCTCATAGTTAGTTATCTAAAAAGAGATGAAAATATGCATATGATACCAACATAACAACGCAAAAACGACACAAGGTGTAGTTGTAACTATAACGTTCGTAGTAAGCGCCAACAAAACTCATGGTACCAATAAAGAGGCTAACTATACTATCTGCGTATTTACGTAACTACTGTAGTAACGTCAGGCGATTTAACTATGACAACTCATGGTAGACACACAGAGCTGTGTTCAGTTTCGTTGAAAAACAAGCCACACGAAAGTGGACACGTTCAAAAATAGATCGGGGTAAAGAAGATGCTCACTATTTTACTCAATATATATTATATACTTTATATCACGGTATTAATAAATCTACGCATATCCAGATAACTTGCATATTAAATATGTAAACTATACATACGGATATAGATTAGTTTATACGGAGCTAATCACTTAGAGGAAATAATCCCTCTAAATGTCTATTCTGTTAATTTCCGCGGAAGAATCCCATATTTAGCTACAACCAAGCACCATTAGTTATCCAAAACAACTAAATAACCCATCCTGACTCAATATTGCTTTCCTCAGTATATTGTTAAAATTACCACAAAAGCAGCTGGAATTCTATTGTTACCCAGAATAATCTCCATTATCGCGGCATTGTCCCGCTTACGACAAGAAATTATGATTAATTTTGGTCACGAATGAATATTGTAGTTTACCCAACAATAGGGTTAAATGGAAGTCTTATTGTGTTTTCGCATCGCGTCCGATTTGTATTCGTATTTTGGTTCCTTAAATACTAATATGGATACAAATACGACCCGCTATAATCCTACTATTATTGTAACGCAAAAGTTTGTAAGTATGGATATACTATAGATATATAGGAAACTACCAGTCGGATTTACATTGACATTAAACTTGGTAGTTTATGACCTGGCATATAAGCCTCTTTTTATCCCGAAAATCTCACGGAATTGCGAGTTCCGCGGGTGAAACCGCGAGCACCCAGCTTGTTTAATTATACCTATATGTTTAGGAGCTGATCTGGAAGAGGTCGCTTCTTTTCGTTAAGGCTAACTATTGTACTTATGTATCTATGTCATCATGTCTTATTTAATACCTCTTTGTCACTTATTTAGGGCCAGACAGACATGTTTTAAAGAACCAAAATAGTTCGTCGTTATTCATATATCAAACATCACGCACGTGTGAATAACGACGTACTAACTACACTACACTTAGTGGACACCCTAATTAGCACCATAAATGGCATTATTTATCATTTGGGGGTTATTGCTTATAATCCCCACGCTGGGCATGCGGGTCAGGGATCGCGGTTCGATGGAGTTGTTCTACAGAGGGCGCTGCTGCCCTTCCCCCGGTGTGCGTGCCTTAGTCGCCTCTTACGACACCCTTGGGAAGAGTGGGGTTGGTGAAATTCTATGCCGGAACCTCACGGCGATTTACCATATTCGATGTGAACCTGTACTTCGAAAGCTGGTTACGTCTCGTAGCGGAGACGAGATGTGAGCAGCAAGCCGTGAGCGGGCCGATAGTGCATTGATCTCAACAAACATCAGACGATTGGTGTACTCTAGCCAGCAAACATCTTTGCTCCCATCTAGCCAGTACGCATCTCCGCACTACTTCGCTGGAGAAGGTTCTCCAACTGAAAACCGTCTCTTCTCTACCCCGCTTCGAACAATCTACAAAGGGGAGTGTGTAGATGTGTGTAGACACCGTATTGTAAAAGCCTAGCTGTAAGTTTTCTTAAAAGTTGTAAAATAAAATAAAATAAATAAATAAAATGTCCGAAGCGGAATCAAAATAGCAACTCGATACAACACAATACAAACTCTAACGTAGTATTGGTACCTATATCTTCAGATGATGTAATTTCAGTCCCGAAAATTACGTGTATATTATAATTTTTGAATGAATTATAAGTGTTTTGATGCAGGTGTTAGATCAAAAACTTTTCCGTTTGAGCATCTTTCAAACCCGTACAAACTACTATAATAGGTTAGGTATTATTATAATCCGAAACTGATAAGAATTCGGCGCTGTCCGAACACTCAAGGCTATTATAGGCTTCAGACTTATAAACACGAAAACAAAGTTTTAGGGAATTATTGGATGATAAAGTTACTATCTCGACCGCAATAATATTCCAAAGCTTTTCGTAACGACTTCTAAATGCCAAAATGGAATTGTTAGGTTTCAGGAGAGTACAGTGCCAACAAGTTATCTGTAAAGTTAGTGAAGGACTCTAATAATTAATTGAAAACTATAAAAAAATAGACGCAGACGATCCAGTCATTTTTTCTTTTTTTTTTTTGGAATATAAGCCTACAAATTGAACCATTATAATAGTTTAAATGATTATTTTAATAATTTAATTTTTTATTAAATAAAAAGTATTATCTAAATACATTTAAATTACATGTACGTTGCTGTATTTAGATAATATTTCTTGTTATTTAATTCCTCATATTTTATCCAAAGCGCTTCAGACGTAAGAATGTTTCAAAACAATAAAATGTATCAGTTAACTGTATGTTAAATACTTGAAAAACGTAAAAAGTATCGTGGGGTATTTAATAGTACCCACCTATTTGTACACATTATCAAACAGAATGCATTAACCTTAGGGTCAGGTAGTTAAGGTCTAGCTGTCTAATCTAGGTGATTAGCGTACCTAATTCACAGACACTTAGGTATTTAACGACCATAACCAATGGTTTAGGCATCATGTAATAACGGGTATGTTATATGTTAATTACATTAGTAGTTAGTTAGTAAGTCCATTAAAGTAAAACATCTACACACGGTTCGGTATGCACTTTTTTATTTTGTAGAATACATAAATAATGCTCTATTGATTGACAAATCACACAGCATCATTTCTATCCAAGCTAAACGAGCTTGTGTTATGGCCACAAGATGACTGATAAACCTAATACAATATATTACATAGGTATTTTTTATTATAAATAGAAAACGACCAGAACATCTAGAACATATCCGCAGATCGTACAAACATTTGTCCCGAGACGGGAATCGAACTCCCAACCTCCTGCGTCGTAGCCGTGATACAGATCTCTTTTCCTGCCAAGGTAATAGTTGTGTATTTCCTTCATACGGAATTCCGCCCACGTGTGGATCAGAGGCCAAATACGCCATCAATTGTTGTGTTCAGATTTTTGTGCAAATTGATACTCTAATTTGATGTATTAGAGTGCACCATTGGCCAAAACAAATTACGAAATTACATGTTGTAGAATAAAATAGGCTTTCTATAGGCCTATCGCCCACACTCGGACCAGATCGGAACGGGGGCGGAAATCCGTATGAAGAGAAAATAGCCCTAAAATAGGTACGACTTCTGTGTCGTAGCGGCCAAAAGTCAGTCTGCAATGCAGGAGGTTGCGATTCCCGCTTCGGGACAAACGGACCTAGGGTCTGTGTAGACCAAGTCTTCTGGGTGCACTATAGTAAAAAAAATACAAACACAATCACTACTGAGTTTGGGGCTAGATGATGCTCCGTGAAGTGTATGATTAATTTAATTTATTACTCAAACATAAATTGCAGTGTTCCTTTTTATTTCTTGACGTTCTGACTTGTGTGGCTTTTATTTTATTCCCTTGTATATTCTTCCGGCTTGGGTCAAAAACGTGTTTTATTTTTTTAATATTACGAGGTTTTGCCTGAGGTTCAGCTTCAACGGAAAAACGGATGTGAAATATCTGTTTTTTCGTTCAAAGCTGAACTTTCAGGTTTTAATTTTTACTCCTTCGCACTTTGCGTCCTATTTTAATTTCTTAGATGTCACTTAAATAACACTAGGTATAAATAGGAGCCTGTAATTACGTTTTTAGAAAAATCAAGTCAAAACGAGAAGTAAACATACAAACTCTGCCGAATACATATTAAACTTCAGCACGAGATTCCAAAAAAAAACATCTTTATTCTGTCAAGAGAATCTAAGTGGATTTTTCTAAAATCTCTTAGAAGCAAAAAAAACTTAAAAACCGTTCCATTACACCCGTCCAACGCTAAATAAAACACGATACCAACATAGCTTACAAAATGCCTGGAACAAAAACACGAAAATGCATGTTCCCCGCGGTATTTGCCTCACAATGAGCAACAAAAGCGATGGACCGCCGCATCTTTTGTGCCGCAACAATGCACTTACTGCTCGCGTTACGGGAGGTAATGAATGCGGAGGCGTAAGAGCGGCCGCAAGCGGGCAGACAGAGGCCTGTGTACTCCTATAATAATAATAATGTATTTTTTAACGAGATAAATAATTGAATGAAGTGTAATAATAATAATCGTTTAAAACTCCTCGCTCCAACTAAGTTTATTACAAGTTTAATAACTTGTGAACAGATTTAACAATTATGAAAGTAAAAGACAAGAAATATTTAACGAAGACAAGTTAAAAAAGATATTAGAAATGATGTGATTTCATTTCTCACACAGTGATTTAACCTACCTATGTTGATAGTTGGATGTTGCATAGTTGGTTATAACTATAAAACTTATTGTTTCATTCCGTACATTACAAATAAAAAAATATATAAATACTTATACGCCTTGTAGCGCCCCTATCGGATACTTAGTAGAACTACTTCTAACTTATACTTATCTAGGCATAATCGCCATCATACTATGACAAGTAGCTCGATCAAGCTCGATCTATTAAGAACCAGCTCGATTATGATATTAATCTCTCAGGTTTTTAAAATCTTTTTGATTAAGTATAAATAAGCACAGTTCCGAAACATTTATTTTAACTATATGTTTTAATGAGAGCGACTCACGAGCAAAATCGTTGGTATCGCGATAATGAGCTCAAATTTTAATCAGTTTATATTCGCAAGTGTGCGCCTTCCCTAACAATAAGGCCGCTTCAACTTTGCCGCTGTTTTTTCCGGTTGTACACTATTCACAGATTAAATTCCATCGCGGCCCGACGTTCACCTATAGATATAGTCATACTTGGACTATTTTAGACGAGGAAAGCTTTCGTGTACGTCACGATGTCGTCACAAACCAAACTTATGGCCTAGCCTCCGTTTCGTCTTTCGGGTAGGCAAATATTGTATCAGCCCAAGACAAAATTATCGTTTCAAATGATAATTCTTGTCAAAATTTATACATTAGTTTAATAAAAGCATTTTCTTAGGTTTTTTCATAAACCCTGGTGAATTTATTTCGAAGAAAATCCAGGAACAAGAACTCAAGAAGTAAAACTGGCTACAAAATGTATTCTTTGTAAGTAGTAACACTGTAACAAAAAACTTGTACAAATAAAAAGCTTCCCTCTTCCTAACATAAGCCACCCACTTTTACGGCAATGTGCACCGGTACGGTACTCAAAAGTTGCACCCACCTATATAGTATACCTGCGCGATCGTATTGGGAAGGAACCATGTCGAACTGAAACAAAAACGGTCGAGCATTTACTTTGTCAAGTATCTTCTTAACAGTCCAGTCATTTAAGAACAAAGTATGGTCACCCTCATCCTGGTTCTAGTGTTATTTTATTTGTTTTTGTTTTAGTTTAAATAACTGTTTGTTTCCCAAATAAAATAATGTAAATAAACCCTCGGAATTTCGAGACAACCAACTGGAAACTCGTTGATGCCATCATTTTGGAGTTATTTAACGTCTCAATCATTTTCAAAATTCGATCTTGTTAAATATATGTACAAAATAAATAGGTTTAACAAGATCGAATGTTACAAATTACGCTTCTATACAATTATATAGGTTTCTATAGCTTTCTATATTTTGAGGTAAAGGGCGGAGAGCGCTGCACCAGGACAATCTGCACGTTGACGTAAAAGTATTACTTAGACAAAATTCTTTCCCATTCTAGTCGCGCACGAACCACTACCTGCCCACTCAATAGCTGCACTGCACCCAACTAACATAATTCAAGAATACTTGTGGCTCGAGGATATCCGAAGGAATATTCTTGCGTGCTTTCATCCGCTAGAAATATATGGATAAAGTTTTGTGGGTCAAGAGCTATTTGCAGAGAATTTTAGATCTTATTGTGTGTATTTCCTGATGTCCAGTGAATTTTCCTATAAAATAGTTATAGTAAGGAATATTCCAATGTTGAGAGGAAATTTGTCGTTTGTATAATTGTTTTCTATTCTTGTTTATTTTGTAGTTATATACCTAATTATTATTATATATTATATAATATTATAATTTAATTATTGTATATAGATTCTTTTATATACTTTAATAATTATTACAAGGGATTTCGATAAAGGGTTCGATTGTATCTCTGTGTTAAAGAATCCCAGTAAAATTTTTCATAATGTCGAAACTGCACGAGCTTTTTATGTCATAAAATTTGACGGTTGTGAATGTAACGTGTTCCAGAAGCATTCATCAGTAGAAAGAAAGCGCCAGTAACAAGCAACAAGACGGATTTAAGCACAATACGTTTCATTCTTGCTTGTTTTTACATTATGCTCCGTAATACCGGTCAGTCAAGATGGTCGGCTAAAAGCCAGGCTAATCCTTTGAGAACTGTTAGTTTCAATTTACTTTATACTCTTTCTTCTAACTCCAACTTACGCAATCAGAAACACCATAATAACAAAAACGTTAATCGAAGAATTTCGTAGCTTATGCCTCGGTGTTGTAGAACCTCGTAGCAAATATTGCTACAGTGTAGTAACTGCTACGGTGTAGCAACTGCTGCAACTGCTACGGAGTGCTAAGCATTGCTAAGAAACTATAATATTTCATATCTTGATTTTCTATTGTCGGTTCTTCTTTTATCTTTCTTTCATACACGACCTCTGTGGCGCAGCGGGTGAATCAGCCTATGAAGAGGCAGGTTGCGTTTGTCTTTAGCTAGATGGTTTTGTGTGAATTATCCAGCATTATTAATATTGCTTTAATCAGATAACAAGTAACAGCAACACAATCTCGACTTACTGTGGCCCTAGATGATGTGTGGTCCAGAATTATTTAGGTATCTCCATGATCTCGGGCCATATAGTGACCTAGTCTTTTGGGACGCATACGTGAGGCCGTAGCCAACAGCACAGAAGCCCTTTATGAGCGTTAATTTTAAAGACGAGGGCTACACATTTTGTGTTTTATCCTCGGTTGCACATTATAAGTATTATTATTGCTTTAAGATAGAAAGGGGTATAGGTAAAATGGTAACTAATTACAGCGTGTTTTTTTTTTTCAAATAAGATCCTATTTCATCCTACAAGGGCCATGCTGTATAAAATGAATTAGTTCAAGTGGTAATAAGTGATGTACCTTAAATTAAATCTATACTATTCTCTCCCAATAAAGTTTGCTGGAAGAGAACTCTTTTTAGTGTTAAGCTCGCCTTTGCCATTTCTTTTACATTTAATGTTTTTTTGTATATTTTATCGTGCAATAAAGAATTAAGAACTATTCTTGTGATGACTGAAATCATTATAGTTAATGTATTAAAAATGGAATAAGATAATGTATTGTTTCAACGTAGTTCTTAAGTAGTTGTATCTACTAGACGTACAAGTTAAATTTTCATGAATGTCCACTCCGCCTACAAGTTTATTGGCTAAACTTAGTAATCCCTTTGCCAAGTTCCGCACAATGTATAGTTGATAAAAATACTCAAATACCAGCACAAACTGTACCTACAGTTTGTGCTGGTATTTGAGAAATCTCGTTAACTGTCATTGCTAAACCTAGAGAAAGTTTGACAAATTCAAACAAATACTATGTCGACCCGTCGACCCCTTCTCATTCACCTAGTTATATATTTTGGGGTTTTTGGCAGCAAGGTACCTAGCCTTAACCATTAAAGCTACGTGATAATGGTCTAAGAAATAGTTTTTTTAGTAGAATCTACTACCAGATTATATTCATATTATAAACGAAAAAAGTATGTTAATTTTTTTTTCGACGTATAAGATCCTATTCAATTACGAGGCTTCAGTTTGATTAAATACAGAATTTGTTGTTTAAATATTTTATGAACATTTCTATTAAGCCAAGGAATCCCTCGCATAAATTCATTACTCAACAAAATCTGTTGCGACTTGCGAGAGTAATAATTTAAACGAATTCTGATTCTGAAAAACGATTATCTAAGGGATTTATTACTGACGGTACAGAACTGAGAAGTTTTTTGTGTACTTTGAATCGTCTTCTCTGTGTTTTTCGTAAACTTTTATTTGGCCATACAATCTCCTCTCATTTAGCAAATGACAATCTCGCCTAAAATCACAACGACTTAGAGAAGAGAAAAGCATCAGAAAGCTCGTATTTTTAAGATACTAACATTTTTGTGAGCTAGAATCGAAGGCTATTGATTTTATCTCTTTTACCATTCAATTTTAAAATTAAATGGATTCATGGTAAAATTATATTTTATACATGAAATCAGTCAGCCACACTGCGAAACTTTTCATAAAAAAAAGAAATAAGTAGAGAATCAAAGTCTTCGCCATTCCTTTGAAAAAATCTGGGAACTACCGAAGCGTACAATTAATTTCCTATCCCTACTTGGAAAACTCATAAAAGTCAGCAAATTCTTTACCCAATGCGCAACCTTCGGAGCTACTTCTCCTAAAATATTATTTGGACTGCGGCATTGCAGGTTAAATTGAAATGTAGCTTTGAAATGTAACTTCGCGGGGTAAGCGGTGTAAAAGGAAAAGTAAGCAGATTGAAATGTTATACAAGTCGATTTGTCGGTACAAATTGTATAAATACGAAAGAGTCTTAGGGTCCACTTTGGAACGGGTTAAGAACGTTTTTTTTTGCACTGACGGATCAACTCGTGTTTTAATTTAGTTAACAGTGTTACTAAATTCTGTTATAGAGTATTAATTGTGTTGTTATAAAATTTTAAAAGCTACCGTATTTTATCATGATTCGAATCTGCTCGCATTTTCGCCTCAAGGCAGTTATTTATCACATCTAAAATATATTTAAAAAGACCTATATTAAATCCAAACAACAATACTAGAAAGTTTACAATTTAGCAATTAATATTGAGTTGAACAATGGCGAAAACAGGGGCCACTATGGGCGCCACTGCTCACCTATAAATTCGCATTTGTGCGAAATGTGTTGCGCAAAAGGAAACTCGCTCGATAAGTAGGTCGAGAATTCTATGTTCAACCGAAAAATCAAATCAAATATCTTGACATTATGAACGATTTCTGGTAAGGATTATTGTAAATTATTAAAAAATTCCAAGAAATATGACAATATTCTTGACGAACATCCAGATTTAGCCTGGTAATCTTATTGAAATATTGTCGTTCTAAAGCTTCCTCAGACCTTTGAAGAAGAACCCTTTAAAGCTCGTCAGCATTAGTGGAATCACCTTATTCCCTCACTAAATATCAAATATATCTCAATGAGAGTGCTTTATTACCAAGATAACTTTGATTATATTTACTTCGATATTTTAAAGGTAAAGAAGCGAACAAGAAAACTTATCTTGTTTGGTTGTTAATTTTCGAGTTGGAAAATAACATTCCTAAAGTATTGTACTAAAGTATTGTATGCTGTAGAGAATCTGATATTTATCAGCACTTATAGGTCCTCTAATGAACATCCACCAACCCCAAAAAACTGGGGCTTTGCTACAATCATACTTGGCACGCATATTGGTGATCGAAGCGAAGGATAAATACGCGGAAGGCAGTTGCTGCCCTTTTTACCAGAGAAGGCAAAAGGTTCCCTTACAACACCTACAGCCGAGTAAGAGGGAATTAGCCTAGTAACTGGTTGTCATTTCTTAGCCTAACCCCACTTCTGCCAATATTTTCACGCATAAATTTTAAATCCCTTCGTCGTAAAAGTTAACTAAACACAGCGGCACTGGCATTCCAATCGTGACGTCACCGGAAGTAGAGGGGAAGTCATTGTCACGTGACGCGCTAGGAAATGAATCCACCAAGGGCTAATTGAAAATGTCGCCCGTTTGTACACGTGGAATGGAGTGGCGGCCGAAAGAGATGAGTTAAAATTCTAAGCCAACAGTGCCGAAAATATTAAAATCCGGTTTGTGTACCTTTTCATCCAAAGGCTTTACTTACTTGGTACCCTGTCGCCACTAAAAGCCAGCTCTTTTTGGTGAGTATGGTAATTTTTATTTAACTTCTTATTAGTACCAACTGCATTGTTACATACAAATAAAAAACCTTTTCCGTTCTATTCTTAATATTTTACGTAAACTATTAACGTCAGCTTTGTCTCATTTCTCTCCATTTACTACTCAATTATGTTTCAGGTTATGATTTCAAAAAAGAATACGATAAAATACTGTTAAAATTAACTGAATTCAGGATCCTTGAACGATTTTTAAATTGCATCACAGGGATCGTTTTCAAGGGTAGAAACGAAAAATATAGAAAACTACGTCATTTGTCTACGAACCCGTTAATTATTTATAATTCATTCCTTCTACTTCAATAATGTAGGTACACAATGTATGACGACGCGATGACATCACGTCGTACCATTTAGTTATTAAGACTTATTTGTATGTAAGGTAATTGTTGATGGGCCCTAGAATAGTTTTTTTACCATCCTTAACTGTCCTTATGTTGCCTGAAATAAATTATTTATTATTATTAGTTTCTATTGAGGGGGCTTATTATTAATTCAATTCTTTCTATTACTTTCTGTCATTAATATATTCGAGGGGGTCTGGTTATTTTTCAAATACATACTTTCACGGATCAAGCAATCTATCTTTAGTTTGTGAAAAGACCAGATAGTCGGGTTTGTGGAGATTTGTTGCCAAAAACCATACAAACCTTAAATCCTAAAAGTCGCAATCAAGTGTTGATAGGTTCAAAGTTTATTTTCTACAACAATATACATCAGATTTTTAAAGATATTTTAAGCTATTGAATACGACTCCAAAGAAAATGGAATGAAAAGAAAGGATTTAAGACATTAATAAAATTAATTAGGAATAATTAGCAGAACCTATCGTTAATAGAACCCCTCTCCGAAGACAAATTTTGTTGACAGTCACTCAAAGAGTATTTCACGAAATTCTCTAAGTATTACTTCCATATTTAGTTTATTCTAGGATACTGTTTTTTGAGGAAAATATACAGATTTATTTGGATGTCACAAAAATGAAGAACTGTGCCTAAGGCTGTGTTCTGCCTGGAATGAGTTTCGAGCTATTTCCATCGTAAAATATATTTCTGGAGATGAGTGAAACCCTTGTCGGTTTTAAGTTCACGCTCTCAACAATTTAATTATCTGTTATGCGCTCTTTCTTTTGAATGCATCAGAAACAAAAGCGATAAACATTTTGATGCAGCCTACTGTATGCTCCATTTTAGAACCTTGGATGCAATGCTCCGAATGATACCAGTGCAGCAGAGTCTTAAACACTAAGACACATAAAGGAAGATTTGTTGAACAAATTTAAATATATGTGTATGCGAAAATATGTTTGTACTACTTTATTTACAAAGAAAATAACAATCTAACTAAATTAGAAATATCTAACTAAATTAGAGCTAGTATTTAGATTGTTGCAAACCAACTTATTATTAACTTATTATGTTTGTACTCATATAGAAACCTATGATATAGGAAGGACCTAGAAAAAAATCCACTGAACCGTTACTGAACCGAGCCCCGGAATTACATAGAATTAAACAGAGGGTTTTGAACGCATTGTAAAAGCTTTATTGAAACACGTCTGTCTGAGAATCTTCTTGTTTGTAACGGGTAAACTTTGGAAGTGCTTCTATTTATAGGTGAAAATTAATTATTTTATTTGGTACTGGGTTGGGCACATGCCAAATGCCGAGCTTTTTATTATGCGCTATTAGGGAAGATATGACAGGTGTATATTATAGGCTATTAGGTAAGACATTACAAGTGGATCCAACAGCAAAAAACTGGGGCCCAATAGTAAGTAAAATAATCGTTGGATGCCCATATGCAAGGTGGATGGAAAATGTAGTACGGCGGGGCGTCAATGGAGGTTATTACAGCACCAGCAGTGGTGGAAAGCACAAACATCGGGAGCCCTATACGGCACTGGGTAAAATTCTGGGTGATGATTATGATGATGATGTGGTATTAGAATGTTTGTTGGGATTGCCTCGTTTCTGCAGCGCATTAGGGATGTTATTAGAATACACGACGGATGGAATTCTGCCAGAGGATTAATTGGTAGAAGGTGTGTCATGTTTGAGGTATGCTAAGGTTGAACAGCTTTGCAGATTTTAAAATCTCAATGGCCTTTAAGAAATTACGATTCAATATAGAAGAACGAGCAAGATGCCGATTAAGTTTGGTAGCTCAGTAGTTGGATAGCTGATACAGAGATGGCACGACAAACTTGATACTTTAATAAAACTTTATTAGACATAGACAATCATTTATTTGCTGCTATTGCTCAGACTGGGCAGCGAACGCTTTAAGCAATGCGTCTAAAATCACAGGTAAAAGCTACTATAGTGTTAAACTACAAAGAGGCAGCAGATTTTCTGGTAATACAGTTCGGCGGCGCGACGGCACGTATCCTAACACCATACACATAGACCGTAGCTTGCACAGGTGCGCGAATTAATCTTTACCGAGTTAGCAGGAGTTCACAAAGTTGTTTTACGACAGTCGAGTAGATGGAAAGATAATAAGGGACTAGCTACACGGCTGTTGAAAAGAGGTTTTGTTCCTTGATTAAAATAAGGAAACTTGCCATGAGTTCGTGGAATTGCGCTGCTGTAGGCGTCGAAATAAGGCTTCATACAGTGGTATGGCTAGGCTATTAACGTTTAATATTTCCTAATAAGTAGCATTGCTATACAGCAAGGCAATGCAGCCAGCGTCTTGGGGACTTTTCCGACTGGATATGGATCAGTTAATTGACTTGTAGACTGTTTGCAACAGTCTGCAATTAGCTCAATTTTAGCTACGAGTAATTTGGTTCTGTTATTTTATTGGAGTTTTCTTGTCAATAAAGAAATACATAACACAATACTTTAGTAACTACGGCTTATACTTCATATATGTAGAAATGACATTAACGTCGATCGAATGAAGAAAAGCAAAGAAAACTTTCAAGTTAGTAAGTAAAATCATGCCTGAGACATCATTCCTTAGTCCCAAGTTACCAATCCTATAACAGTCCACTGCTGGACATAGGCCTCCCCTAATGAGCGCCATAGATGGCATCATTATTTGGGGGTTATTGCCCATAATCCCCACGTTGGGCATGCGGGTTGGGGATCGCAGTTCGGTGTAGTTGTTCTGCAGAAGGCGCTGCTGCCCGCCCCCCGGTGTGTTTCCCTTAGTCGCCTCTTACGACACCCACGGGAAGAGTTGGGGTGGTGAAATTCTATGCCGGCACCACACGGCAATTAGTTATTTAGAGATAATTCGTTATTTAGTACCAATTAGTTATTTAGAGATAATTCATTCAATAGGTTATCAGGATATAACAACTTTATTATTTATCTATTATCTTGCCTTACCAAGGCATCATCACTTGCGCGCGAACTACACGCTCGTCTTCAAACTCATAGTCGCGGCACGAAATCTGACAAGCTACGGGAACAAGGCGCGGACGCGACGCGAGGTCCGACGAATACGCGAACGGGATCCACACTCACGGTTCCCGTCGAATTGGGTGTCATAAGAACAGCATCCGCGGGAAATGGAAATGGTGCACATTCTAAGCCACGCCTTTTATTATTCAAAAATTAATGGCACTACACGGAGTATTCATAAAATAGAAAAAAACCTTAAATTTAAAATTTTAAAAACAAAATTTAATATTCCAATTCCATCGATTCACCGATAACGATCCAACGACAAAGTTTCAATGCAGCAGTCCGTCTAACTACCGACATTCAATTATTTGTTATTTAAATCAGTCTATTGAGCAAGCGGCTTTAGAAAAGAAGTTGTCGTCTATCTCCGCGCGACGTTACTAGACTTTGAATGTAATTCCTCATTCGCCGTACGACTCTCTTGATTCGCCGTACGACTCTCTTTGGAAGTGGACGTGTACTCCGTTGTCGACTGATTTTTCGTTTTCGTAAATATTTGAGGACTCGGTCCCTCTCGTTTCTACCAGAGGTGTTGCCCATTGAAGACCGCGGCCATATTGTGGAGTGTCGGACCTCTCTCTCGCTGGTTTCGTGATTCTTCGGAGTTGATCGTGGCTGCGGGGAGTCGCGGAGCTAACTTCAAGTGAGTGAACTCTCTACCTACCACTTTGCGGCGGAGCGGTTTGATCCCGCGGCCGTGGGCTCAGCAGGCGGCGTGTGATCCACCACACCAAGTAAGCGTGAGCGTAGACGACCAAATTACGCCTCACATAAGTGCGGTCCCGTGTGCTACAAAAAAGCGCTACGAAAAGTGCTACGCTCTGCTACGAGATACCATCTCTCGTCTACGAAACCGCTACAGTTTTTAGATCTGCTACGAGAATTGCTACGGTCTGCTGCGAGTTAATGAAGCTCTGCTACGAAACTGCTACAGCTTAGATCTGCTACGAAGCGTTAGTAGAATTGTAACTACTAGAGCTACACCTATTGTTATTTCAGGCCGGAGTTTAGATTAAAATGTCGTTCCCTAAGCTAAAGGGAGGTAAAACAGCTAGAACCCCTCCATTCGGATCACCAATTACAGAGGCGGTTTCGAATCCGGAAATTTATCATACTCCAGAAATAGAGCGTTTTGAAAATAACGGCTCATTGAGAAAATCGTTGAAACGCTCTTTGATATCAACGAAAGATGATTTTACCGCACCTGAAAACTCAAGTTGCCCTTCCACGAACGATATGTTTAACAACATATTGGAAATGTTCAGAGACCTTAAAACTAGCCAAGATGAACAATTCACTAAAATAAGCCAAGAAATAAATACACTTAAAAATCAAAATGAAAATTTGTTATCGGCTAATGCTGAGATAAAGGCTTCTCTAACAGTGATTTCGGAGGAGCAAGTCGCCCTTAGAGGACGGGTTGAGAATTTAGAAACGAGTGATAAAACAATTAGAGGTCATATTAATACACTAGAAGAACAGATAGAAAAACTGGATAAAAAACTAAAGGAAAATGCCGTGGAAATTAATAATCTCCCGACCGAGAACTATGAACAAATGATAGCTGCCATTGAACAGATCCATAAGACACTGAAATTGGAATTCGACTCCCGAGACATCTGTAAGGCATACCGCATACCGAAGCCAAACAGACCCAGCCCCATAATAGTTGAATTTTCTAATTACTCGAAGAAATTACAGTTAATCCATGCGATCAAGGATTACAATAAAATGCACAAGGAAGACAGACTCAACACCAACACTCTAGGGTTGCCAGGGAAAAAAGGCATTGTTTATATTAATGATCTTCTCACGAAAAAAGCCAGGCACCTACACTACCTGGCGCGTGAACTGATCAAAAAGTCCACCTGGAAATTTTGCTGGGCCGCGCGGGGAACGGTTTTCATAAAACAAGACGAAGGTCTACCCGCGATTGAAATTAAATCGGAGGATCAAGTACTGGCCTTAGAAAGGCAAATTCAAATGGAAATGTGACTAGAAAGAATACTTATGAATTTACAACTAAATAATAAGCGCTTTGTAAACATTTTAATTTTCTGTTATTTCTCATTTATAAATATTTTTACATTAATTGTCAAAGTGATTTCTATGTACAAAAAAGCACATTATTTTAGGTTACACACATTTACATATACACAAAACATACACATTTTCTCACGCATACTAGACACAAAAAGCACAATACTCTGCATAGCCATGGTACGTTATATTATTATGTGGAACGGATTATCTAACCTTATTATCTACTATGAAAATGGCCATTGGTGCCACAAGTCTAGATTGATATATTATTATGAGTGATCCTAGACAAATTCTGAGTGACATTGACAGTGTCAATGTCTCCGAATCACATTTTATTGAAGTACCAGAGCAATGCAAAAACCGTATTTCGAAAAATCCAAAAAATATAACAGCGATTACTATGAATATTAGGAGCACACACAAGAATTTCGACGACTTTTCTATTTTACTGAATCGTATTAACATTAATTTTGACCTTATAATATTAACTGAGTGCTGGTTAAATTCCGGTCCACCGAGCACTTTGACCAATTATACATTTTATCATACTAAAAAGAATATGAACCAAAATGATGGACTGATAGTTTATGTAAATAATAGCTTAACTTACGTTGAAGTGACTGAGCTGGACCTAATCGAGGCAACAGGTTTAGTCGTCAAGATTGCTCAAGATACCTGCATCTTAGCAATATATAGATCTCCATCTTTCCGTAACATATCTAACTTTTTAGATTCACTCGACAAAATCCTTGTTTCTGTCAAACTATTTCCGAATATTATTATAACTGGGGACATAAATATTGATATCACAGATGGCATTACAGAGTCACTGATGTGTGAACGATCGAGTGAATATCAAACCTTACTAGCAAGCCATGGTTTATTAACAGGTCACACTCTTGCTACAAGGGAAGAGGCCTGTCTAGACCATTTTATGATTAAATCACCAAACCTTGCGAAAATTCTAGTGCTGCCTCCCGTAATCACAGATCATTCTCCTATACTGTTAGAATTATGTACAAATAAAATTAGAAGGACAAAAAAACTGGCAACCTTAACCAAAATTAATTATGAAGCAGTCTGTAAGGATTTGTCAAACATCGTTTGGGGTAATTTTCTTAATTACTCAGACGTAGATTCAGCTACGGAAATTTTTCTTGAGACAATCAGGACTGTTCTTGCAAAACATACAACTTCTATAAATATTTCAAAAAGAAAAACTAACATGAAGCCGTGGGTTACTCCAGGGCTTATTCGATCTTTAAAACGTAGAGACAAACTACATTTAAAATTTAAAAAAGATCCGTTAAATAATGATAGTAAAAATAAATATATAAAATACAGAAACACCTGCACCAAAATACTGAAGAAACTAAAACGAGATTATGAAAGGCGAGAATTAAATAAACATCACAAAAATAGTAAAGAAACTTGGAAAACTATTAAAAATATCTGTAACTTTCCCGTTCAGTCAAATACTAGTGAAACTCTACTTAAAACAGAAAAGACTGAAAACGAATCATTGAATCGCGTTAATGAATATTTTTCCAAGGTCGGAGTTAACCTTGCTCAAGATATCCTTGATTCACATAGTGAAACAGAACATAATCTGGCCAAAACTGCTTGTGCACACCTTCCAACAGAAATTTCTTCGTTCGGTCTAATAGCAACTGATCCTCAGGAGATATTTAATATAGTGAGCTTGTTAAAAAAAACCAGCGCTCCAGGATGGGATCAAATCACTACAAATTTAATTAAAACCGCTCTACCACATTTGTTGGATCCTATTACCCTCATCTGTCAAGCTAGTTTTGACACTGGTGTTTTTCCAAATGTCCTAAAAAAATCCATTATCTGCCCTATACATAAAGGAGGCACCAAAGATGAAGCGAGCAACTATAGACCAATATCTCTTCTAACTGTGGTCTCAAAAATATTAGAGAAACTTATGAACAAACGCCTAAAACATTACCTGGAACACAAAAACATTCTCTCTCCTAATCAATACGGTTTTCGATCTGGTCGCAGTACTGATGATGCGGTACTGGCCGTGACAGAATACGTTAAGAACAACCTGGATGCTAGTCAAAGAACTGTGGGTGTATTCTTGGACTTAGCGAAAGCGTTCGACACGGTTTCGTCAACAATCTTACTATCTAAAATGGAATCGTATGGAATCAGAGGCACACCGCTACGGTGGTTTGAAAGCTACTTATCAAATAGAACCCAAAAAACACGTATAGGGGATTTTGTTAGTGATGAAGCTTTAATTAAATTTGGTGTGCCGCAAGGGAGTATACTTGGTCCTACACTGTTTTTGCTTTATATAAACGACCTATGTAACATCAATCTAAGTAGCGGAAAGGTAGTGACATACGCTGACGATACGGTAATTTTATTTCAGGCAAAGACGTGGAAGGAAGTGGAAATATTGACCAATCAAGGCTTGGACAAAATCTCAGAATGGCTTAAAACAAACTTGTTGACCATAAATATAACAAAAACAAAATATCTAAATTTCACGATAAACAAAAGGACGCGCCCGAGACAGCAGTTACAACTTAAAATTCATTCTGGTATCTGTAAATATATATATGGATCCAACTGTTACTGTCCCAATCTTCAACCATCAACTAAAATTAGATATCTAGGTGTAATCCTAGATGAAAATATGTCTTGGTCATATCACATCCAGAGCTTATCTGGTCGAATAAGGAAACTTATCTACATCTTTAAAAGACTTCGCCACGCACTTAGCCGCAATTATTTAATCGGGGTGTATTACAGCTTAGCGCAATCGATTCTTACATACTGTATAAAAGCCTGGGGATCAGCGGATAAAACACACTTAATAGAACTGGAACGTGCCCAAAGAGCCTTACTTAAAGTCATGTGTTGCAAGCCCCGCCGATTCTCTACAACATCTTTATATAAGTTATGCCCAGTCTTGACAGTCAGACAGCTCTTTTTGAAAGAACTTATTGTTAAACAACATTCTCAAGTCTCGAACACACTCGAATTAGCAAACAGAAAACGTCGCACCGACATAGTTTTTAAACTGCATACCGTTAGAACAAAATTCGGTAGGAAATCTCAAAAAATTTTAGGTCCTAGTATCTATAATAAACTAAACAAGGCACTTTCTATAACCAACTTAAATTATAAGGAACTTAAGAACCGAGTTACCAATCACCTCCTTAATCTTACATATAATGAAACAGAGAACTTACTAGCTACGATTAAATAACAATAATAATAAGTGAAAAGAAGTATAAAGACTTGTAAGCATTCAGAAATACGTACACACTACACACTGCACTCTTTCTTTCGTCTACAATAAAACACAAAATTCGCAAACACACACTCACACACACTCCCATACTCACTCACGCACACACACACACACTACATGGGTAGTGTTCACCCTAAACTTTCTAAAGCGCATTATTTTTAGTACATTATATAATAGTATTAGTGCATTATGTAATAGTCGATCGATTCTAGTTTACTTTTATTAGTTCTATTATTTCTAGTTTTTTTTTTCTCTTGTAGTGTAGTTATAAACTTAATAAAATTGATCACCTTATAAAAATAGGCTGAGAGAGTCCAAAGCGAATCACTGTAACCTCGCCACACAGGCTCTACAGAGACCTAGTGCGAGGGACAGAGCTCTGCTTAGGTACATCTGTAATTAATTAAGCCCGAAATAGGTCTTATTATTTGAAATTTTATTTTAAGTTAATATTAACTAAGTAAGTAGTATGTACCTTATACAGTTTTTGTGGTTAAGGCAATAAAATACATTTTAGCACTCCTGTGTACAGGCAACTAAAATATAAGGCCAGGCATATTTTATTTTCAATTCCTATTCTGGGACAAAGGTTGTACGATCTGCGGATATTCCCGCCTCTTAGGAATTTTTGCAATATTTGTAATGTATTAACACAAGCTTTGTTTAGGTTGAGGCTAGATTTGCTCAACAATATTATTTCTATCAATTTAAATATGACACTGATACCCTTTAAAGTATTGTTATAACTCGCCAACGATTTTTTTATCGATAGATAGCGAGGAGTAGGAGAAGAAAAAGATTTGAAAAGTACTGAGACAGGTTATGGTAAAAAATATTAAATAAGATTACCTTATTACGATGTCCGAAGGCTTATATTTAGTAATATCGCATTATATGTATCAAAGAAAATTATAATAAAATTATAGGATCATCGTAAAACTTCCATTTAAAATTGAAGCAGTTGAGCTATCTGCAGACTGCAAAAAATCTGGGTTTGGTTTCATTAATCCACACTAATTCTAGTCGAAGGCGTCCCCAAGACGCGGGTTGTTTTGTCCTTTTGTATGCTGATGATGCTGTGTGGTGCCGGCGTAGAATTTCACTACCCCCACTCTTCCCGTGGGGTAGGGATCCCCAACCCGCATGCCAAGCGTGGGAATTATGGGCAATAACTTCCAAATGATAAATAATGCCACCTATGGCGCTTATTAGGGGATCTTCAGCAGTGGACTATTATAGGCTATATGTTGTTGTTGTTGTCGTATGCTGATGATAGAAAGCTACAATAATCTCGCAGTAGAAAAGTCCGTCAGCCGCTATTGAACAACTATAATATATGTATATTATTTTAACTCTTATTTCTTTTTATAGACCATTTTCAATCTTAGAAGCTAACCAGAAGATATGCTTCCTTTCGTACGCCCACTTACATCTTCCAATCTTCGTAGGCTTTGTCGAAATTTACATGAGGGATCTTGTTATTATTATGAAATCTACAGAATTACGGGTCCATTTCTCTATCCTGCCATTACATTACAGGATGGGCATATTCGTCTTCTTTTTCACTTTATTATCATATTGCCGATACAATTACAGTGCATAGAATCCGACTATGTTTAGCAATTTTAATATATATCACCATAAGATTTTTTGTT
Organism: Eupithecia pulchellata; assembly: GCA_963931895.1. Classification (NCBI taxonomy): domain Eukaryota; kingdom Metazoa; phylum Arthropoda; class Insecta; order Lepidoptera; family Geometridae; genus Eupithecia; species Eupithecia pulchellata. The sequence goes on from OZ007522.1 coordinate 2,685,126, forward strand.
CAAGTAAAATGCTTGTAAAACATAGATTGTAATGCTAAGATTCAAAATAATAATACAAGCTTAAACGTTCATACTGTAGTAACCGATATCATAATAAATACATTTTAAATTAAACTGAAAATAATATTAACTATAGGATTCTCAAAGATCCTGTAATAACTGTTAGCTAAAACTCCCACTCTCTAAGGTTTTTCTTGTTCCAGTTTTCTCACTTCAGACAATTTATTCCCATAAGTATTTTTTTGAATGATCTTTGAGTTACTCGAGTTACTCATTGTATTTGACTAAATAAAAATGTAATATAATAAATACATTGAAAGTTCAGCGCGGTAGAACGTACCTACCCTAATGAAAACTATGTACTAAATTTTGGTATTTTGTAAACCCATACTAACCACTTAATTTAACTTGTATTTTGTGACGTGTCGAAGAGTCCTGTAAGGTCTAAAGGAAATAAAGCACTTTGATTTTGATTTTTTGATTTTAATTTACATGTGAGTAGACAGTGAAGCACATGCGATTACAAACAGCTAAATAAAGTAAATCTGTACACCGATACATTGTTTACTCTAAACAAAATAAATCGTGAAAGATAATAAAAATGTACTACCAATCTACTACATAATTTTTACTCAACAATATTTTTTTACAATGGACAATGTTTTTGTACAATAGGCAGAATGTTGTGACACGGAATAAAGCGGCACGAAACAGTGAATTCGAATGCAGCCTGCGAGAAAGCTTGGGTAGGAAATATACAATGATAAATAACGCTTGGGGTCTAAAAGTCGTTATATTCGTTCATTCAAAAGTTTTTGAAATTGTATAGAAGAAAACGCAATCACTAAGCTACTACAGAGAAAGAGGTACGTTGAAAAAGTATTCCAGTTATCATGTTACATAGCGACGATGAAGTGCGAATATCTCCTATCTAACATTTTTTGGGAAAATGAGTTATTTATGCTGTCGGATTCAGAGTTCAATTTTGCATGCACTGGCAAAACTCCTATGTGATCGGAATAAAAATAACGTGTCAAAATGATTTTGGTAATACCTCCTAAATTTTTCATCACAAAAAATTTCTGCTAACTAACTCTAACTACTACTTCAAATATCTTCTAAGTTAAATAAATAATACATAATTTTGTATTTTTTAATTTTTTTTTTTTGCGCGCGAATACCTCCTATATACAGCGCCTGACATGACCTCCAGTACCTACATTTACGTCGTTTTTGATTGACTACATAGAGCGACATTGTTTACCATGAAACTGCCCATTGTAGTAGGTATTCTCAGATGGTTGCACATACCAAAACCGAAATGTGACATTGGCAAATGCCCTCTTTAGATTGAGCAAATTGCATGGAATTACTATAATCCAAAAGAATTTAGTGCCCGGTCATACACAGATGGAATGTGATTCCGTACATAGAGCTTGGGATCAGCATAGTTCCTGATAGCATCAGGCCTGGGCGTGAAGCGGGTGAATCGCATCAGATTGTCCCATACAAGTTAAATTAGACTTTGATCATGACTGGCTTGACTTGCTTCAGAGGCCAAAGTGTTTTTAGTAGCTTATTTAATGTTGTTGTCAATTTTTGAGTCATTTTGTACCTATTCATTAATTCTAACTGTCTAACCTTGTATTACTTTAGATTAAGAACATAAGAGTAGGTAGGTACGTAATACTGCTAATTTAAATACCTAAAATTGTTGTTATCTGTTTTAATTTTTTATTGATGAGATTCATCAAAAATAAAACAGTCGATGACGTTAAATAATTACTAGACTGATACATAAATTAACATATTTTTCTACACTTATTTGTATGTTTTTTCTTAATAAAGACCTTCTAAATACCGAGTTCTAACTGTAATATCATTAATATTGATGCCAATAACTCCTAACTGACATTATTTCAAAAATAGCTTACCATAGGCCAATGCAATTAACTTAATTGAATTTGTCATATTATTTTATACGAATTACAATTGATTACATTAATTTATTTTTATTATTAAAAAAAATTAAACGTTTTTTTTGTCTCCTGTAAAATTTGGTTTGTGTTGGATAGAAGATATTCGCACTTCACCGTCGATAGGTCAAATCTAAAAATAAAATACATTCAATATTATATTCTGGCCTTTTTATTACAATTTAGTCCCATATATGATATACCATAATGATATATTATTTGAGGTCATCAATAAAATGAACAGGTAAAAGCAATCAAACATTGTCAAATATAGAAAGAAAGAAAGAAAGAAAATAAATTTATTTGAAACCCACTAACACACATACACACTAAAGTAAATAAGGCAAATCAAGGTACAGAGAATAGAAAATAATAATGAAAAATAGAAAGCAATAATAAATAAACACAAAAGAAAACAGAACTAAAGAAACAGTGTTACAAGGGTCCAAATAGGTCCCCGTCTCAGCATTTATGCCGCTACCAGCTAATTAAATAGCTAAATAGCGACGCTGATTTTCAGACAGGGCCCGACTTGGTAGAGTGTGGTATGGTAAAGAAAGGGTGGCACAGATGTTTTATTTATAGATAATAGACACGCTAAATAATAGGTAGGTACACACATGAGAAGATGAGAAAAAGAATACATGGAAGGATAAGAAATAATTACTGGGGGCAAATACATAAAACAGGCAAAATGAATAACAATAAATAATTAACTTAGGTTTATGATTAGTCTTACAATTGATTTTTTTGACATTCATACGTAAAATATGTATGATGTCAATAAATATAGATAGACATATTATTTATTTGGTTCATAAACATAGACACAACAAAACAAAACACCAATCATAGACAATAAAGTAAACATATACAATAAAGTATCAAATGACATCGACTTACAATTTAAATGAAATCGAATCTTCCTTTACCTTTTACGTAAGTCCTATTGCTGTGTAAGATGGAATTTTATATTACCTTATTCCGAGACCCGGTGGAAATATTAAGGTCATTTCGTGAGATCGACAAACTCTATGTACGTTTAAAGCTGCACTTGGCCTGAAATGTCTTTTGAAGATAATATATATTTTTGTATCACCTTGCTTTTATCTTTGTATTCTTTGTAAGCTTTTTCTCGAAATTAAGCAAAGAATAACTTACGCTTGAAATAAATTAATCATGTTTTCTTACGGCTTTATACAAAATATAGATCAACAAAACGAACGACTTATCCAAAAATATCAATCAAATATATTAAACCAGGCTTTCTTACGTTAATAAAACATTAAATGAACAAAACACAAACGCCTCTGTAATCTAAAAATACCAACAGGATTACTCGCAGAGTTTCAGTGAGGCACGTACGTACCAAAGAATTTGGAGCAACGAATGAATTCAAATCCCATTTCTAAGAAATGACAAAAATAAGATGAATAGCGGAGGTATACGTGGTATACGATTTCATTCACCTCTTTTCACGCTTTCAATAGTCCTCTCTACAAATGGAGGACAATTAACACTACATTTTCTAGCTCCAAGCTAAGTAGAGCTTGCGTTATGGGCACTAGTTAACTGATATACTCTATTTAATGTCTGTGTGACAAAAAGTAGGGATTAAAGATCATAAGCATTATATACTATTTACATAGTTTTGGAGAAGTACTAACAACGTTGAGTTATTGAGCTGATTGTTATTTATTTATTTTTTTATTTCAAGGAAGGCCTACAGCTTATATAAATACAAAATGTTTGACTAAAATTAAGCAACAAAAAAGCTAATAAGCTTTAAGCTTTTTTTTTTAGCTTTTTTTAGCTTGTTATGAGCTGAGCTGAGCTGGGTTAGCTAAGGGTTGCTTCCCTAAGCTTGCAGATAACAGGGACTGATCTCCGGCGAGCCTGTTGACTTATTCTAAGTAAGTGTTTAATCCGGCTTAAAGTAAGGTAAAAACATAGTCAAATAGTTTTGATTTAATATTATCCGCATTATTTTCCTATCTAGCTAAATCTGTATGGCTCGTAAAAAGACAAGTATTATTAAACACCATTGGATGCGCCCGCGAGAGACACATCTACTACACTACCCCAATAGCTAACCACCAGTGACAATTATTCAGTCAGTATTATAGACTGATGGCGAAATAAAAATACAAAATGATTCAACATGAATAGCTAACAATTTTTTCATGGATTTTGACCCTGGGATAAATTAAACAGTACCATCCTTGAAAACGTAAACTCTGCTTAGCAATTTGCTTCTAAATTTCCATCAAAGTGCAAACAGAGAATGCGGTGTTGTATAGTCTGCTACGAAATCAGTATAAGGCACTCAGTTCGCTACGGCGTAGCGCTTGCGGCCGATTAGTGCTACGACCACTTTGCTTGAGGTAACTCGAATTCAAATCGGGTAGGAACTCGGTAAGCTCGGAAAATTTGAAGCTTGAAATGCTTTTCATGGGAATTAAGTGATTAGGACGTATTAGCTTGGGGCTAGATGATGCTGTGTGGATTGTCCAGATAAACCAGGTACAAACAAACAAAAGTTAATCGTGGCTGCCAAATTGTCATCTCAATTGTCAATCAAATCAAACTAACATAACTTTGAATACCATCGGCTTCGTCGATCAAATTGTGCTTGGGCCCGTTCTCTACTAATTTATAAAGAGAAATATTTGATTGTGTTTGTTTGAATTGACAGGCTCCGAAACTATTGGACCGATTTGAAAATTTCTTTCTCCATTACAATCCTACATTATCGGTGATAAGCATACACTATAGAATATATAAAAAAAGTAAGGGATCTGTATGAAATCTTCAGTAATATAGCCCGACGTGTGTAAAACTGTATACAATTTGAAATGTTTGTTATATATGTACTTGTGCGAAGCCGGGGCGGACCGCCAATCTAAGATAATTAGGTAGCCTAACTCCCCTAGGCCGTGCCTATGTACATAATATCCCTTCCTTGAATTTGGAACACAAACCGCACTCGCAATGACGCGACAGGGTGTGGAAGCTCAGATGTTCGGTGGAGGGCGAGGAGTGTCCATTCTATACGTCAGCATTTTTGTTAATATAATTTATCTTTAGCAGTGCGAAAGGAAATTTTGTCTTCTTATAGCACAGAATAACTATATAGTACTAACCTTATAGCTCGGATATTTAGAGCTGCTCTGTGATCCTCTTTTGTTTTTCATAGAAGTGAATCACTCAAAAAACTGCTTCATCAGCATTACTCAGAATATTTAGTTTTATTATTATTTATGCACGTCTTTAAGTATTTTTAGGCTTAATTAAGTATAGTTATTCATTATATTGTAAGTATTCGTTTATTATTATTATTTTGTTTCTCTTAAGTTCCACCATCTATATTGTTCCTTCATTTCCAGTTCATCCCAAGGTTGCTTTAATAGATCGTGCATAGCGCTAAGGCTCCCCTTTATACTTCCTCTAAGCATGTCTGTTTGTAATGCTTTCTTTCTTAGTGTTGTATAACACCTATGGCACAAATCTACCAGTCAGCACAGTATACGAAGAACTAAAGATGCTGGCCCCATGGAAGCTTCCGAATAATATATATTCGGATTCGGATACCGATGCCCTCGTGATGTATCGACTCTTGGCACAACACGTGTGGGCTCACAATGAATGAGCCGTTCTGTGCAAAAAGTCGACATTCCTTCCATTCGTGCGACGGAGGTATGTTCCAAGGGACGGGTGCTCAAGGGAATTCGTTCGCATTCACGTTTGGTCCAAATGGTAAGAGATTGCTTGGTAGTTTTAGGATTGGGTTCAATCATTAGGGGAGGCTTATGTCCGGCAGTGGACTATCATGGGCTGATGATAATGATGATATGGGGGTGATGGCTGTGCATGCGGGTTGAGGATCGAACTTCAGCGGTGTTAGTTTTGTTCTAACTTACGCAATCTGAACACATTTATATAAATATTTACGGGTACCGCGTTGATTTACCTATTTTTCACGAGTTTTCAATAAGTATACACTGTGTCGTGGTCACGAACTACTTCTTAATACCAAGTGAGGGTAGTTGGATATAATGCTGCCCCTGCTTCGCAAAGGTGGTAGCTTGAGTACTCCAGTCATGCCGGAACCACGACAGAGTGGAAAACTATTGAGCTGTCGGGAAAAATTGGTAAAGCGCAATAAAAACTTGTGATTTTTCTGCAGGAGACTCTACTGCCAAGTGGCTATACCTTAGTCGCCTCTTACGACACCCACGAGAAGTGTTGGAGTAGTGCAAATTTTAACCCGGCCGGCGCCACACTGCCAAGAGCCATAAAACGAAATTATAAAGTAAACATAAAATAAGATCACTAAAATACCAGCATTTTATAGTATGATGAAAAATTTGAGCCACCCAAAAAATGCTGTTGTCATTCGTTTTTAATACCGGATCCCGAGAATAATGTAGCGTTCCTAGTTAAAACAGTGTAACCATACTTACAAAAGATGGCGAGTGATGTGACATAAAGACGCATATTAAGCTAGAACTACAGTTGGGTATGTTTTTCTTTTCCTTGGACCAATGGCTGTCCTTAATTTGATCACATTGCGAACCCACAAGTGTACGGAAAGGACACTTTTGATCCGGCCCTTAAAATTTCTTTTGTACCCGTATCTCTTCTAGATAGAATTCCTCTCGTAGACGTCGTGCCTTTTTGTACATGACGTATGACTTTTCAGGAAATGGTCTGTATTTGTTTGTCATTTAGTCCGTTTGTCCTTCGACCCCTATGAGTAATGAAAGTTTTGGGTCTATTGAATTAAGAGGGTTTGGATATTTGTAAGGAATGGATGAAAAATACAATAGTAAGTTATTAAGATATGTTTTTGTTGAAAATATCTCTGCTGGAATGTTTATGATGAAATGGGAAAGTTGTGAAATGGATGGGATGCAAATATAGATAAATACTAAACCTTTTATTAATAATACTATTCTCAATTAAAGCATCGCTACTTTTCACCCTATCTTCTTCGTGAGAAATATCACTATATAGCAACTGTTTTGAGTTAACAGACCATTATGAATAGGGGAGGGTGGGTGAGCCACTTTGTATAATTTACAATGAATATACGTGAAAGTAAGTATGCCTTAATAGAGAAACCCGATCTGTAAAAAAATTGACTTTATTGCACTTACAAAAAAATTATTTTCCTCATTTCGGTTTTTCGAATGAAGTGTCCTAAAAACGCTCTCCCAGCATTTGTATTGTATTTCCCGCGGCCAAAACCTCTCAGAACTTATAAGAGACTGCCAGACCACAATAAAGTACTATACAAGTATTTTTATTCCGTCTCCAACGAAATTGATAATAACTTCGTTCGACCAAAGTGCCCGAGGTTGTTCAACTTGTCAAATCAAAAATACAAAAACATTTTTGTTTTTCTCATGCTGAAAGATATAAAAGAAACATTTTGCAACTAAATTTAAATAAAACAGGGACGTCACGAAAAATGCATTAATTTGTATCAAGCAGCTGTCGCCTTGTTTTAGAAAAGTCTGACTTAATTAAACGAAACATAATTTGGGCGGGCTGGTGCCAAGTCAAGTATTAGTTGAGCGTTTGAAAATTATTCCACGTTTAATAGAATTAGTAACATTAAATATTTCATCAGTCAAAGACTATGACCGATCAATCAGCACGCATATTGTTGTAATATTTTTATTTGCTTGCACATTAATTCTTAGGTCTAAGTGAATGATAAGTATAGGTATTTTATTCTAGACTATCGGTCCGCTCCAGCTTCGCCCGGGTATTTAACCAAAATTTCATTTGTCATGCGGATCCCTAATTTTTTTGAAAATATTCTTTAGCCTATGTTCATCAGGGATAGCTTAGAATTCTAATGGTGATTTTTCTCCAATCTTAGTAGCAGAAGTGGTTTTAATATATATAGAAGGACATGCCGCCCTTCCTTTGTTAGGTTTCCCTTCCTTAGATGCTTGTTGCGACATCCACGGGCGGATGGTTCAATTCTTGCGGCGGCGACCGGGACGGTATTATGGGGGATAATGTCCCACATTAGATAATTGATGATGAGCCTGAACTTTTCTTTTCTTACTTTCTGCTTGAATTTTTCTCTACATTTTTTCCGTTATCCTATCTTTTCGCCGTCCCACTAACCGTTAACATAACACGTGTTGCGATGAGTTATGATGGAGGCGAAAGCAGCCCGTGGGTGTATTGCAATCCGAGAGATATAGCCGTATGCAAATGATTACATTGCGTGGTATAATAGCGTAGGTTAACTTATGTGGGAGCCGTATAAGTACGAAACAATATCCGTATCAATATAAAGGAGTGTGTTAATTTGAATGCCTTAAAAGTCAAACGTGAATTACAAGTACCTGTATACCTACTTTGCAGCAATAAACTAATAATTAAGGTTAACTATATAATAATCAAGACCAAAATTGTACAAACGTGTACAAAGAATCAAAGTCAACATATTTATTCTTTGTACACTTCAATATTTTTAATAATTTCGTTGTTTAATATATTTTGGTCTTGATTATTATATAGTTAACCTTAATTATTCGGTTACTTATATATGTGACCATGGCCGATGCTAAAAGCAACTTGTACATCTAACTTTTTAACAGAATTGTCGCGGACGTTCTAATGGAGCGAGGTACGACACCAGTTCTCACTCAGTTTGTTGAGTAAGCTCTGAAAAGCCAACTACTGGCGCCAAGACTGGTTCGATTCCAGTTGCGAGACAAATAAATGAAGCTGGACAGTTCACACGACATTTATTTAGTTTTAGAATAATTAAGAGTTTTGGTTATCCAGCATTATTTATTTATTGTTGTTTTATACCATACATAATACTCCTATACCTAGATGACGTCATATACGATCATGATCTTTATTGTTTCAAATTTTATGTAAACAGCTGCAGTGTGTTTTAGATATTTTTTTAACTTCTATTGTTTTTTAATGTCTGGTACATAAATAAGGTAAATCCACGTAATGACAAAGTAAGATGACTTTAGCATTTATTAAAACTTCTTTCAAGCCCTTGCTGATGCGTGCATGGTCTCCCAATACTCTGATTCACATTGCAACGCGGTAGCTACCTACTCAAAAATTCGTACTCCCAAGTTTGAGAATAAATATTATAAACAATGCTGGAATATTGAATAAGAATGTAAATAATTTATTTTCCCTAACAGGCTTACAGCACAGTTAACAAAATACCGAAAAAAGCCCGAAACTCATAGTATACCTTCATCGGTTGACGAAAACATTTAGGCACCAACCATAATATACATGTGGTTAATATTCGGATTCGTTCGAACCCGCGACCACTGGGTCGGCCAAGCTGACACAGAACTTCGTCATCAGGTTCACCTCTTTTACTTCAGCATTTTCAATCTTACGTGAGCGGAACAGAAAGGTCGCTAACGGAAGCGGTTCTGAACCCAAGTGCTTTGGGATCCCCTAAACATCATATCACAGATACCTTTAAAATGCCGATTCCACCAAAATATTTAATTTCCCATGGTCGCTATTATAAGTCCAGATCAAGCTATAATGAAATCAACCTCTAGGGAATAGAGACGAAAACCGAGTTTCACATCGGACACGTTTCGCACTTTGTATTTCGTAAACGTGAACCAAATATTTGGTTAAGAAAACTGGTTTTAGGAAATGCCAGGTTTGACAAAATGTAGTAAATTCTTAAATGGGGCCATAGTGCTGCAAAGGGAAGCTAATGCTTGTACTCACAAATGCATTACTAGAAATGCTAGAAAGTATGCTATTCCACTTTTAAAAAGAAAGAAAGAAATGTTTTTAAGTTGCCTAACTTAAATAAACACAAAACTTAATTAGTGCTTAGTAAAGCAAGAGAGAAACTAAGTGTTTACTAACACGAGGGTACCACGTCTGCCCGATCACACGTCAATCATAGACGTAAAAGATGCTGCTATTACAGCATGGGGACAGCGTCACTCAACAAATTTCTATATCTTGAACCCAGAAATGAATCTATGTGTAAGACATGACAAGCATGAAATGAACTTTGGTAATATCAATGCCATTTTCCTATTGGAATCGTGTGCGTATTTATCCCATTTTTTGGCTTCACCTTGTAAGTGTCGACATTCTATGCCTATTTCTTTTACGAAGTCAATGGTTTTCGAAAACGAATATCGTAAACTCAGACTAAGGCCTCACAATAACTGTCACTAATAAATGCAAGGTACCTACTTATGCTTTGAAATGTCTATTCTATGCAAGGTACTTAACCTAATTCGTGCTTATTTCTGTGCGTACCTACCTAGTTGGGTTTTGCGAGGCAAGGTTTCTCCTTTAATGTTGTCCATTTTAACTACATACTCCTTTAATGTTGTCCATTTTAACTACATACCTAAGTGTTAAATTATTTAAAAAAAAGTCCATTGTTTTAATTGACAGCCTGACCTACACAAACAAGGTCCAACACGGAATCTAGTTCCATCCCTGAAAACTAAGAATTATATACTACGTAGATAGACATGTCTATTGTCTATACAAAGAAAACATGATTAACAAAGAAAACAACTAAAACAACGCCCTGTACAAAAATCAATTATTTCTACAACTTTTGTCCCAAGACTTCGTGAGTCGCAGATTGACTTTCGCCTACTACGCCACAGAGGTCGTTATAAAATACTGAAAAGCAAGATAAGTCGCGCCATTAAAAATATTTTCAGGTTATGCTACATGAGGCCTCATGTGCCCCAAGCTTACAAAGACCGTTTTGAACGGCAAACATGCCCCGTAATTGAAAACAAGGCATCGGCAACACGACCAGGTTATAGTTAATAGGATTAGTTATCTATCGGGGTCGAACAAAGTTTTTTGGGGTCAAACGTGCACTATGAGAAGAGTTAGAATGTTACTACAGGTTGTATCTTATCATCAAAAATAACAACTGAATTAATTACTATGGTTTGGTAATTTTACACTTTGACTGCCACCGACGCAGGACGAACAACTGTTTGGTACTTAACAAATAACTTTCTATTTATAATAAATAAACAAATACACTGGACAATACACACAGGATTATCTATATGGCTCATTATATACTACTAGAACTAAATAATTTGATTTTTTTATTAAAAAAATGTGTAAAAACCACCACATCGAAAATCAGCGCTATCTATTTGTGCAGATATGGCTAAACTCTTTGTTACCCTAATCTTTGGCAACAGCCTATCCGAAAATCACAACCGTGAACCTTGTCAAACAATGAAAAACTTGTACCGAAATCGTAAGGAACTGAAGAAAAGATGAAACATAAAAACTTTTAGTAATCTACTGTAACAAAACCTACATGAATAATAAAATTTATCATACTCTAATAAAATGTATTTATTTCTAAAGAGACTCTAAAGTAAAAACTAAAGGGTCATTTTTCACATTGACTTTTATTATTAACCCATCCTTAAAAATCTTTTGCTAAGTGAATTTTATCATCTTTAATTTCTCTGCGCTATTAACCATAAAAGTGGTACTTGAAGAACAACAAAATAAGAGCCATCCATTATTCTCAATGGCACTTAAGTTGGGAAAAGTGCACATTTAGACTACTCAGGCACCAAAACTGATAAGTGGTACTTTGAGATAACAATTTAGGTTGATGCTATGCCTACTTAAATAGTCTACAATATCCATTATTGAAAGGGTTTAATATAAAAAAGATTTACTTATTTACTGTACGTGCAGATACTTAGAATGAATTTGAGTATAAGAAATCAAAATAGATTGGTTATTAACTCTATTGCCTCTGAAATTGTATCAACTCTTTCATCTGGTCGAAGCGCCCCGAGCACTGGTATCTGATGCAGCGCATCAGCATTGGGATACAGCAAGGCAATGCAGCCAGCGTCTTGGGGATGCTTCCGACTGATATTAATGTTGATATGGATCAGTTGAGCTACCTGAAACAAACAATTGTTTATTTAAGAAATAAGAACATGTCATTTCACTTATAAATGTTATCTAATATTTTATTCAAATAAATTAAGCTGAACTGCACTGAACTATACTTACGCGCAACATAAACACTCGCAAGTAAACAAGTACGACAAGTGCGAGTGTAACTCGCGCGCCGAGGGTTTTGAACTTTTGTCGTTTAGGTAGGTACGTATATTGACGACCTGTTAGCGCGGTGGGCTTACAACGCAGGAGGTTGCGGTTTGATTCCCGCCTCGGGACTAATATTTGTAAGATCTGCAGATTATTTGTTCGAGTGTTCTAGTCCTTTTCTACGTACACAAAAATAAATCATCTAATGTGATACTTATATAATATACTTTATTAAGTATAACAGATATCGTAGTAGTACGAATTACACAAGCTTGCTTAGCTTGTCGCTAAATGATGTTGTGTGGATTATCCAGGATACATTACTCTTCTCATATTTTTTTGGAGCACGGTGGAATTCATGAATTCAATAATCTTATTATCTAAATATTCTTCGAGCGCAGTGGAATACATTGGGTATGGACTTTAAAATTTTGAGAACAACGGTTTCGTGGCGCTGGAACCCTACTATTACAGTTACTACAGAGATTAGTGGGTAGGTAAGTGGGTTGGTACCTACAATTATTTTTTCGACTTTTTTCTACGTATTTCACTAAGTATGAAACTTAGACGATTTTTAAAACCTGTTTTGAATTGTCGAAATCCATACCTTTGATTTGATATTGCTCTCAATGAAATAGCCCCCATTGTATGAAAATTCGTTTTTTGACCATATTTCGAAAAGTATTGTTTTTACAGACTTCTCTATATTTTTCCTGTAAAATATAGGCCTTTATCTACAAACGCTTAGTACATTTTATATAGATCACTCTGCTATCTTCGGAGATAGAGGGGGGGGAACGGTCAAATTTTCGACCTTTTTCAAAATATTTCGAAAAGTATAAAACCTATCGAAATTTAAAAAACTGCATTAAAATGTACAAACTGATACCTTTCATTTGATACCCAACTCGGTGGGGTAGTCACCCCTTTAGAAATTTTTCCCGCCCTTTTTTGACCATATTTCAAAAAGTATTATTTTTACAGATTTCTCTATATTTTTCCTGTAAAATATAGATCAATACCTACAAAAACTTGGCACATATCAAATCGATCGTTCTGCAATCTTCGGAGATAGAGGGGGGGTACCGGTCAATTTTTCGACCTTTTTCAAAATATATCAAAAAGTATAAAATCTATTGAAATTTTAAAAACTGCATTGGAATGTACAAACCAATACCTTTCATTTGATACCCAACTCGGGGGGGTAGTCACCCCTTTAGAAATTTTTCCCGCCCTTTTTTGACCATATTTCAAAAAGTATTATTTTTACAGACTTCTCTATATTTTTCCTATAAAATATAGATCAATACCTACAAACACTTGGTACATATCACGTCGACCGCTCTGCAATCTTCGGAGATAGGGGGGGGGGAACGGTCATTTTTTTGACCATTTTCAAAATATTTTAAAAAGTATGAAGTCTACCGAAATTTCAAAAACTATTTTGAAATCTACAAACGAGTACCTTTCATTTGAGACCACTTTCGACTTTGTACGTTCCATTTAAAATTTCGATTTCAAAATTTGTATGGAAAATCTTCATTTTGATTTTTCATTTATTTTCATTTATTTTTCTATAAATATGTGCGAGCGCACAAAATGTATTATTATTTCAAATTTAAAGTCAATAGCTGCAGTAGTTTCTGAGATATTAAGGATTCAAAACACAAAACAGACCCAAAGCGATTTCATAAGGGTTTTGCAACCGATGGCAAAACCCTAAAAACGTGTCGTATCTTGCAAATAATAACGTGACAAATTGATGAAAAAATCCAAGTTCCACACAAAAAGCCATTAAAAATAGAGATATGTCGACCATTCCAATTCCCATAAATCGCTTTAGGGCCCAGCCCAACCCTTGTCGCAAAGCAGACAGTAATAGGCTATTAGTGGCCTTCAAGTTGACAGAGAAATAAAGACATTTTTTATGGAAGCAGGTCCTAAATACTTGATGAAGTGTTTACTAAACACAGCTTATGGCAGGGGCTTACTACATTTTCAACTGAGGCATACTCGTATATTTTTCTTGATCTATGTTTGGGTAAAATCGTTATTAACAATGCATATTATAGTCAAATAACTATATTAGAGCTAGTATTTACAATGAAACAATAGAGCTAACTGAAGACTGATGCTGGTAACTGATTCTTAGGTAGTAGGTAGGTTAGTAACTGATTCTTAGGTATGTCTAATTTTTTAGATTTGACTGTTTTTCTTTTTACATTCGGCGTGAGATAAACTGGTTGGAACTCCTGTAGTGCCACAGGTAATGCCTTGATTCAGTTAAACAGTATGTAGATGTGAGTAAAATTTAGTTTATAATGAGATCTTGATGGTTTTCACTGATAAGAACTCGTTAACCCATAAGATGGTGGGCTCCACCTTCCCATTAAAACTCAACTTTATAGCTTGTTAATAAGATTGTCTTTTGCATTTGAAATAGAAAACTTTGCAGATCTAACCAGGTCTGATTGAAACTAGGTCAACTAGAGTTGTTATTCAAAAGTAGTTAATAGACGCATTTATGCCTTTGTTTTACAATGCCAGTTAGTTAAAAGAAATGAGTCAAAAGTAGTTAATGACGCATTTATGCCTTTCTTTTACAATGCTCGTTAGTGAAAAGTAATTAGTCATGAACAGAAAATTATTTGTTTTAGTATTATTATTTTATTCTATATGGTGAGGCACTGAGTATCATTCGGGAATCCAAGATATTGTTAACAAAGGAGTTATAAAACTTAATAAATAATATTTTAGGGCACTGATAACATCAGATGGAGAAGTTTAGAAATATTCATTGACAGCTGTCATTTATCATTCATTTCATTGAGCTCCCATTCCTTTTTTAAATCGAATGTGTAGGTACGGTTTTCGCAATAGTGCTTTCTTTGTTAAGGCGTTTTTGGGGTTTTGTTTTTAACCTGCTGTTATATGTATATTATTCTTAATTCTTTATTGCACGATAAAATATAAAACAAAAATAAGATGTAAAAGAAATGGCAAAGGCGAGCTTAACCATAAAAAGAGTTCTCTTCCAGCAAACCTTATTGGGAGAGAGAGATGAAGTAATCAACGGGTACGTGTGCGTAAAAGGAGATACATGATTTAATATTTACCTACTTTTATAATAGACTACTACTTAATATAATATACATTGTATTTATTATATATATTTAGATTAAGTAGTCATCATCATCAGCCTATGTTAGTCCACTGTTGGACATAGGCCTCCCCTAATGAGCGCCATAGCGCCCTGTCTTCGGCTTGTCGCATCCAGCATCTGCCAGCAGTCTTTCGCAGATCGTCATCCCACCTGGCCGGAGGGCGTCCTACACTACGTTTACCGAGTCGCGGTCTCCACTCAAGAACACGTTTACCCCAGCGGTTATCGGTTCTTCGCGAAATATGGCCGGCCCACTGCCACTTCAGTTGGCTAATTCTCTGAGCTATGTCGATGACTTTAGTTGTCTGTCGGATGAATTGGTTACGAATCCTATCCTTCAGAGAAACTCCGAGCATAGCTCTTTCCATAGCGCGCTGAGCGACTTTGAACTGGTGGACCAACCCTATCGTGAGTGTCCACGTCTCAGCTCCGTAGGTCATGACTGGTAGGACGCACTGATTAAAAACTTTCGTTTTCAAACATTGCGGTATGGATGACGAGAAGACTCGACGTAGTT
Source organism: Eupithecia pulchellata (assembly GCA_963931895.1). Lineage (NCBI taxonomy): Eukaryota > Metazoa > Arthropoda > Insecta > Lepidoptera > Geometridae > Eupithecia > Eupithecia pulchellata. The sequence continues at coordinate 2,700,883 of OZ007522.1, forward strand.
TTCCGAACGCTGCCCAGCCTAGCTGGATCCTCCTCTTGGCTTCCTTCTCGAAATTGTTTTTACCCAACTGCAAAATCTGCCCGAGGTAAGTGTACTCAGAAACAATTTCGAGAAGGTGGCCATGTACGATCACCGGTCTTGGATCAATGTTGGCATTGATCATGACTTTGGTTTTATCCAAATTCATGCCAAGACCGATACATCGGGAGGCTGAAGCTAGACTGTCCAGCATCCGGTTCAGCTCCTCTAGCGACTCCGCCATTAAGACTATGTCATCAGCGAATCGCAGGTGTGAGATGTAGTCGCCGTTTATGTTGATGCCCTTGTCTTTCCAGTCCAGCGTCTTAAACATATCTTCCAACGCGCTCGTGAACAGTTTCGGGGATATGACATCCCCCTGCCTCACTCCTCTGCGCAGTTGGATCGGTTTAGTCTGCTGGTCCTGTACTCGGACACTCATCGTAGCGGCTTCGTAGAGACATCTCAGCACCTCGATATAACGATAGTCTACTTGGCATCGCTGTAAGGATTGTAGAACAGCCCAGGTTTCAACGGAGTCAAAGGCCTTCTCATAGTCCACAAAAGCCAGACACAGGGGCTGATTATACTCTTCGGACTTCTGTATAATCTGCCTCACTGTGTGAATGTGGTCTATGGTACCATATCCTCCGCGAAACCCAGCCTGCTCCGGTGGCTGAAACTCGTCGAGTCTCCTGGCGAGACGGTTCGATATAACTCGTGAAAAAAGCTTATAGACGTGACTTAGGAGCGAGATGGGTCTATAATTTTTAAGAAGGGTTTTATCTCCCTTCTTAAAAAAGAGCACCACCAAACTCCCACTCCACGCCTTTGGAGTTCTCCCACTGTGAAGGACGGCGTTGAAGAGGCTCTGTAACCCCTGTATAACAGGGTATCCTCCAGCTTTCAAAAGCTCTGATGTTATTCCGTCCTCACCGGGGGCTTTTCCATTTTTAAGCTGCCTCAGAGCTAACACGATCTCGTCTTGACTGATGTCTGGCAGTTCGTCGGTATAGTGGCGTATCAAGGTGGCTCTAGAATCGTGGTCGTCTCGTTGGGAACGGGGAGCATGTGCAGCGTATAAACGGCCATAAAAGTCATCTATCTCGGCCGATATCTCCGGCTTCGACAATACGGTCCTTCCGTCGTGCGTTGAAAGCTTCGTCAGGTGGCTCCTTCCAAGCTGCTGAGTGAATGCTTTGGACCCTCGGTTTCGCTCTATCGCCTCTTCGATGAGGCGTGTATTGGAGCTCCGAAGGTCGCGTCGTACCATCTTCGCAATTCGCTTGTTCAGGTCTGACCTCTCTGACGAAGTCGCTTGGGTGGTTTCCCGTCTTTTTGTCATCAGCCCAAGAGTCTCATCCGAGAGTTTGGACTTCTTACCAGTACGCTGCTTTTTGCAAAACTTGATGCCCTCGTCCCTCAGCGTTTCTACCAGATTGTGTAGGGTCTCGTCTGCGTCATCAGTGGGTTCCAAGGCAGCGAATCTATTCCCGAGAAGCTGCTGAAACTTCTCGGTGCCCGCCATGATTTGGATTGGGTTCGGTCGGAGCGTGGACTTCATCAGACGGTTTCTTTCAAGCTTCAAATTTATATTCAGAGAGCCTCGAAGGAGTCGGTGATCAGATCCGGTATTGAACCTGTTGATCACGGAGACATCTCTGAATATATGCTTGCTATCCGTCATGATGAAGTCGATCTCATTTTTTGTCACAGAATCGGGACTCCGCCATGTCCACTTCCTTTGGGGCTGTTTCTTAAAGAAAGAGTTCATTAAGAACAGCCCCTCTTTCTCGAGGAAGTTGACGAGCATTTGTCCCCTGTGATTTCGAACACCAAAACCATGCGGGCCTATTCGGGATTCGTTGCCAGTCTGGGTTCCCACCTTGCCGTTAAAGTCCCCCATAACAACGTTGAAGTGAGCCTTGGTGGTGTGATGTAAGGCTTTGGATATGTCTTCGTACATATCCTCCACTTCATCATCCGAGTGTGCCGAGGTCGGTGCGTAGACCTGAATGACCTTCAAGCTGTAGCGCTTAGACAGCCGAAGGATCAGGTACGCTACCCTGGTCGACACACTGGAGATTTCTTCGACGTTGTTAGAGAGGGCCTTATTGACGAGGAAACCTACGCCACCCTGGGATGTTTTATCACCCTCACGAAAGTAGAGAAGATGGCCCGAGTCTAAGGTTACAGTGTCCTCCCCCTCTCTACGGACTTCACATAACCCTAGAACATGCCATTTAATGTTCTCTAGCTCCACTTCCAACTGCGCTAGATGGTGATCAAGCCTCAGAGTGCGTCCGTTAAACGTTGCCAGGGTCAGTGTGTGTGGGGTGTGGTAGCCTAATGTAGCCCGGAGATTCCTAGCACCCCCTGCCCCGCCGTTACCGTGGCCGCTACCATGGCCAGGAATAGCGAGGCGGCCGGGAACTGGGGGCCATTTTGTGGCGGTTCTTATCATTGGGGGTAATTGCCCATAATCCCCACGCTGGGCATGCGGGTTGGGGATCGCAGTTTAGTGGAGTAGTTCTGCAGAGGGCGCTGCTGCCCGCCCCCCGGTGTGTTTCCCTTAGTCGCCTCTTACGACACCCACGGGATGAGTTGGGGTGGTGAAATTCTATATTATGCCGTCACCACGCGGCACTATATGCATTATAAGAGTAATATACATTGTAAACAAATTTAACTGCGCTTATTTATTTGATACTTTATTAAATTTTATGAGATGTGAAGCTCCGGAATTACTGAATATCAGCTGCGAGAACCATTTGTTGTACCATGTAATTGACCACTTAATTTTGGTTAAAATTCATTTCTTTTGTAAAAATAGCAAAAATACCTATTTGAAAGCATCCAAAGGTCCTAAATTAAGAATATTACATAATGAATGAAATGTAATAAATTCTTTTTTTATTTGTAATCCCTTAATACGTTATCTTCTACCCACGGCTTCGCCCGCTATGTAACAATAGGGAGGAGCCTACAATTCTCAAATCCGTGATTAAGTAGTATTAGTCATATTTTATAGTATTATTTTCAGCTTTTGTTAAGTTGTCAAACATAACGGTTTAGGTACATAAAATATCTTAAATTATAATTGGATTAAAGTGAGATATCTCACATTCCATCAGCTATCTTAAAATATGCATAATAATAGCAAGCTTTGCTATGTGCAAAAGAAGGAAAACGAAATAGTGTTCGGTAATGTTCCTTTTCCCTTGACATTTGCATAATAAAGGTGGGATCGAACGCTCGGTGTAAATGGTTTTATGCTAACAAGATGGTCATGCCAATATTGAGTGCGGTTATGTGGTCGTATGTCACCGTTTTGAGTTGATGACAATTTTACCCACACTTGCAACTCTCTGGCCAATAACTCTGAAGTAGGTAGGTGTATTGTAGTAAAATTATTACTGCTTTTACTATAATAAAAGTATTTTACTGTCATAAGTATATCAGTCATCTAGGGCCCATGAAACAAGCTCTGCTCAGCTAAGTGCTAGATGATACTGTGTGGATTTTACATCATTATTTATTTACTAGGTTTTGACCGTGTCTGCGTAAAAGACGAAAATAGTTCCAATAGTATTTTTAATTGATTTTTACTGTTATTAATTTTGTTCTACCATATAATATATAAATAAATATATTGGATTCGGTTATATCGCGTGTCCCTGTACTATCCCGCGGGAATATGACACCGGGATGAAAAGTATTCTATGTCATTTTTACCGGTCTAGAAAACGTATGTGCCAAATTTAATAAAAATCGGTTCGGTTCGGTAGGTAGACGGATAGACAAACAGACAGAGTTCTAGCATTTAGAATATTAACTAAGGATTAACCGGGTATTTATCGCAATTATTTCCGATTCTATCCTACGTTTCATCAGATTGGATCATGTCCCCAGGAGCTCACCTGAATTCGGTATATAATAAAGTCTAAATGTACAGAGCAAAAGTATTTAAAAAATAAAGGGCCAATCCTGTTATTTATTTCTAACTAAATTATAAATGAGCTGACATCACGTTTAGAGAGAGGGAAAGTTAGGAGTTAAATATTTGTCATATAAAATACCTTCATCATACAAGTACATAAGTATCAAAAGGTTCATTCCCTCCAGACCAAATAACCACAAATAGGTCGAATTTAAAAGCTACCTGTGTAATTAATGTTTAATGGGCAGTTGATTGGATGAGCGTTTGATTTTGCAACTGGCTCATTAAAATCAGCATTGGAGTGTTTAACTATGATTGTCTTGATAATACTGCTGGCTGTTATTTACAAACCTGCGGTCTGCTTCGGCTTACAATGGGTATTAAACAAAAAATAGAAATTATTACACACTTTGGGTTACGTTTTTGAAGTTTGCATGCTGAACTCTAACTTTATTTTAATTATTTTATAGCCGTTTATTTTTTTATAGTTCATCCAAGAAAATGTATTATAATGGTGAAAAAATATTCAAATCGGTCTAGTCGTTTCGGAGCCTATTCAATTCAAACAAACAAGTAATCGAATCTTTCTTCTTTATAATATTTGTACATAATATGTAATTTGTATTTTATATAGATATACCCTTGTTCGACGATAATGGAAAGTGAACGACGATGATTGAGAAACATGTTTGCACTCTTGTTTTAAAGCTTAGAATCGGCCGGAAAAACAGCGTAATCCAACCTTCGGTCTTCTCGTTAAACCACCATCGCTACTATGATTTACTTATTACAATAAATCTGGCCTTCAAAAATTCTAAGATAATAACTTTTTTTTAGTCATTCCAAGTATTCAGTTATTAACCGTGATCAAATAACAGAACAGTTTTTTCTCGCAGTAAAACATCCTTTACGCCTTTGATAATGAAGCTTGGAAATATGGTTCGTATTTCTTTTTAAATGAGAAATTCAAAACGTGCTAACAGTGATATAAAATAGCTCGGATAAAACGTACTCTAGATACGACAGGTGTCGGATAGACGTGAAGCTACGAAAATGTGGCACAATGTGAAGGCAAATTAATCAAATATTTTTTTTTACTCCATATTAACCCTATCACGTTATGGAGTAAAAAGGTCTTCAAAATGTTACTTAAACATTTTGGAATATATTCGACACCTCTGATATCTCATTGGCAAAATTGATTTAGTAGTTTTTGTGCTTCAAGGCTTAATAATAAAGAGTGAACTCCTAAAAACATTCAAAAATATACGAGTATGCTGCACGATCCACAGATCTAAAAGAAAAGAAAGAAAATCGGTTATTCGGCTCACACAAGAAACCTTTACTACAAAAATAACCTTAAAATAAATAAAATAATCCTTAGCACCAGGCGGGTGTATGATATGAATTCAGAAAAGTGAGTAAAAAGGTCAGAGTTCTTAATATTGGTTACAACTAATAGTTTACGACATACTGTCAAAATAAGCACCTCCTTAAATTTTTTCTTCAGTCGACAAAGTAGCCTGTATCATGTATGTATCGACTAAGGATTAGTAAGTGTGGTCACGGGCAATAGAAGAAAGTGTGACGCTTATGGTGTCAATGTCAACTTAAGGGGATATTTGAAATTACCCTATCCACCGCAATATCACATCGCAGTCGGAATATTCCGCAAAAACAGACGCTTCTAATCCTGGCCTTTTCCAATTCCCATTGAAGCGGATGGCGGATTTATTCGAAACAGAATAAAGCTCCGAACACACTTAGTCTAGCTTATACAGTCGTATGTTATACAACAATGTTTTTAGAGCTAAAATCTTTAATAACAGAGTAATTACATACAATTAAATCACCAAATTAGAACTAGTATTTGCAATTGAAACGATTGAGCTTACTGCAGACTGTTGCAACAAAGTACAGGTAGCTCAGCTAATCTATATGGATACCAGTAGCTTATACAGTCGTATTTTATACTACAATGTTTTTAAAGGGTTAAAACGGGACAATTCAATCACCAAATAAGAACTAGTATTTACAATTGAAATAATTGATTTAACTTTTCTAAGCCGAATACAACAATGTTGCTTGATATCGCTAAAGATGGTAAAGCATTGTGGAATTATAGTAGATCCACGATTATCAATGAATTCAATTATAATAAGTAAACGTAGTTGCCGTGTGGTGCCGGCATAGAATTTCACCACCCCAACTCTTCCCGTGGGTGTCGTAAGAGGCGACTAAGGGAAACACAGCGGGGGGCGGGCAGCAGCGCCTTCTGCAGAACAACTACACCGAACTGCGATCCCCAACCCGCATGCCCAGCGTGGGGATTATGGGCAATAACCCCCACATAATGATGCCATCTATGGCGCTCATTAGGGGTGGCCTATGTCCAGCAGTGGACTATTATAGGCTGGTGATGAAGTAAACGTAGGTCCTTGACCAGGAATTGATCACTTTATTTCCCATTTTTATTTTGTGACGTGTCCAAGAGTCCTGTGAGGTCTAAAGGAAATAAAGCACTTTGATTTTGATTTTGATTGAAGGTAACAAAGATATTACGAGATATACGAGGTAAACGAGTGACAAATCGAAAATATATTTTTGTAGTGAACTAACTAGTTTGTTATTTAACGATAATTTTGGAAAAAGATTGTAAGATGCATTTTGGAGATTTTTTTTGTCCTGTTTCTTTACATTAGTTCATTGATAGATTCTACATAAATTGTTCTAGACTAATCCATAAATAGATTAGATTCCACACCTATTTTTACTCTAACACATCAATAACACCTACCTTGTTTATTGTATAAGTTTATTTGTTATTGTATTAGTTTTATTTTAATAGTATGTTTGTTTGTATGCTGCCTATGTTTGTGAACTAAATAAAATTATTATCAATCTATCTATCTATCTATCTATCTATCTATCTATCTATCTATCTCTCTATCTATCTATTTATCTATCTATCTATCTATCAATGGATTTCATTCCACATCTTGCTTCACACTCATCCATTTATGGAACAGATAGGTAGATCAAAAATGTGATTTTTACTGATATGATCCCATAATTTTGGTTTATATGTGATGACCTCTGTGGCGCGGTGGGCGAAGGTCCGCCTGCGACGCAGGAGGTTGCGGGTTCGATCCCCGCCTCGGGACAAATATTTGTACGATCTACAGATATTTGTTCAGTGTGTTCTGGTCGTTTTCTATGTATAATAAAAAATATCTATCATCTAGTACCCATAACACAAGCTCTGCTTAGCTTGGGGCTAGATGATGCCGTGTGGATTGTCCGGCATTATTTATTTATTTGTTCCATGGCTGAAAAAGATAAGTTGTATATACTTATATGTTGAATCAACTTGGATTACAGCATCAAATCTCTGGCTGACACCTCCGGGTAAATCCCGTGTGTATAACTCCGACAGCTCGCGAGGAACTGAAACTCTGACGGTAAAATCCGAAACAAGTTGACACATTAAATCGTATTTACCTATTTAAATTATGTATCTCTCTCTTTCTATCAATTATTTAACAATCCACCGTCTATATCTGTACAATAGTTACGTGTACATGCAGAGGTTGCCTGGAAGAAAATTATCGCTTATAGCGATAAGGCCGCCCATTGTGCAACTGTTTTTGTGTTCATGTTTTTCTGTGTTTTACTCTATCTTGGTGTGCAATAAAGTGTATATGTATTGAATTGTATCTGGCGATTCGATGCGAACGTGTGTGTAAAGAAACCACGAACAAAGCTTTTCGATTCGAAGCCAAAACAAACCGTTAGGGTTGCCTAAAGTAGCCCAAAATGATAACAGTTGCGGTTAACCCCAATCAGGTCAGCAGGGTAAGTGGTCACTATATTTATAGGTGAGATTGGCTACCACCTTCGTGGTGCAGTGATCGTTCACCTTTAAGATTGGCGCAGTATGCTCGCAGGTGTTGGCGCGGCGTAGGCCCGCTTGCGCAGAGGTTGGGGGTTTGATTCCTGTCTAGAGAGAAACATTTTAACGATGTTAAATGATGTTTTCTTTGTATTCATTTATCTCTGTAATGTATTGTATATCAGATAATAAGTTGTACCATACTCTACGTAGTTTTGGGAATGGTTTAGTGAAATAGGTATCAACATCAACATCACCAGCCTATAATAGTACACTGCTGGACATAGGCCTCCCCTAATGAGCGCCATAGATGGCATCATTATTCGGGGGTTATTGCCGATAATTCCCACGCTGGGCATGCGGGTTGGGAGGTATAACTCAGCATAATCAAATTATTATTAAAGGCCAGTCTACAATTGTAATGAACTCAAACATGACATTTTATCATGGATTTCAACTTCAAACCCCACAAACATACAAATTACACGTTTCAACCAGTTTCAACTGTAATTTGTGGTTGCGATTTAGATCAAGTTTGTAACCACTGGTTGTAAGCCACCATTGAATTTGAAATCTGTTTAATAATGGTAGAAAATGCGTTCGGCATTATAATTGCCTGTTTTTTATGACTTTGTGCTTAGTATATTTATTGTCGCCATTAATTTCAGTCCGTTAGAAACAACTATTTGGTGGTTAGCCTTCTTGCTATTGTAATTCCTAATCAAAAGTTTTTATTGGTATGTTGTTGTCAACAAGAAGTAATGTTTTAACACCATAAGCACATATTCTTGTATTCTTCGGGATAAAACCCGAAACACCATTAATTGCTGTTTTTGACTAGTGTACATTGTGACATTATACCTCGAGGTACGTCACCTTGTTGATGCTAATTATTCGATTATATATGTATACTCAAAGAACTCAGCCCTTCATAATGTATAAAAGAAAATAAATACATATATAAAAATTTGGTACAAATTAGGATTTATTACTGTAGAAAAATTTGTTTCGCTGCCTTCAGGAAAAACCGTCGTATTACATTCTTTAAGTAAAAACCATCGTTCTAATTCATCTTATTTATTCTACCTCAATAATAGATTATCTTGAGATTCAGACGAAAGCCGATTACGTTTTCGCAAAAATATATTTGATACGAATAAGCCCCTCCGATATTATTGATACGTTTGAAGATTATATCGTTATAAAAAGTTCGTATATTCTTTCCTAGAAATGTGTAATCGTTTTACTGGTGCGCAAAAATGGGAACGGATTTATAATATTGGGAAAGAAAGAATTAAAGATCCGAGGATAGAATAAGTTCTTTAACATAGCATAATAAAAACCGAACATAGATTACAAAGTATGTATGTAGGTATTGTTTTATAAGTACAACGTACAAACAGTTAAACAAAACAGCAGAATTACTATAAAAAAATACTCGTGTAACTTTTTTAACATGGTGGGTAGTTGGGTTTTCAATTACAAGTCTGTGCGATTGAAATAGTTGAGCTAACCGCAGACTGTTACAAACAATCTGAAGACCTACTAATCAAAATATCAATACCAGTCGGAAGGGTCTCCAAGACGCGCTGGCTGCATTGCCTCGCTGTATGGCAATGTTTAAACGCTGCACCACATGATGGTCTCTAGAATTCATTTATTTAAACGTAATACAAAGCTTATTGAAAAAAAAGTTGTTTTTACTACAGAAAGAGGCAATACAGTCAGCGCCTGGGGGCGATTCCAGTTAGTATTGATTTTGATCAGTTGTGCTACCTCTAGAGAGTTTGTAAAAATCTACCAATAGCTCCACTATTCCATGTGTATTTTGAGTGCTTTATGCTATACACCGTGTAACAAAATATGTGTACTAAGCGAAAGGGGGTAAATTTCCCCCCCCCCCCCCCACCCGAACAGGGTTGACGAAGTGACAACCCTAAAGGCAGCGGTTACTTGTACCTATGACGATGACGTCAGTATAGTCACAGATGTAGAGTGATAGATAGATTAGGTAGTCTCCCGTCCCGCCGTAGCTGAACTCTATGAAGATAAATACCTACCTACCTGCAGTGGTAGTAGGTATGTATAGGTTACCCGGATAGGGTTGTTACTTTTTAAAGACATTAGTAAATTAAAACTTTTTGTATGGGGAACGAAAAATAAGAATTTTTAATTATCTCCCCCACACCTGATGACCATTGGGGTCTGAAACCTCCCCCTTCGGCTTATACACATATTTTGTTACACCTTGTATATATAAATAAATAATAGTAAATTATAAAAGCATGAAATATTTATAAACTTTCGCGATCTGAAAACATTATACGAAAGAGTGTAAACTTGTTGAAACGTCATAAAATGCTATCTTTGTAAAAAAAATATAATTTTTACTTTGAGAATAATAAAACAATTCTATAAATTCACGTAACTACGCTCTTCTATAAATTCACGTAACTACTACCCCTCTTTATAAACCAAGGAAGGTAGCAGTCAAAGCAAGTTAAAGGGAAAATTTATGGCTTCCCATATAAAGTCCATCCATCTTCGAGGCTGACTTTCTATGTAACGTTAATTTTACCACGTTTTGATAATTTATTGGATATCCTGAGGCTTGTGATGTTAAATAACGTATTTAAGTGGGCACATCATCAGTTAAGATCCTGTGAGATAGGCAGTTTGAATTACATGGTTATCAAAAATCCATTTTAAATATATATTGGAAAGTAGTCAGTACTAAAAACTTAGCTATAGTAAACCTTTTTTTAACTCTTTTAGTAATTTTTTCCCTACTGGCTGAACGGATCTTGATAAAATTGAGACCAAAGATTGCACCCTGAAAAGGATTATTTTTATTGCAAGCTTCCCATGTGATTTTTGCATTATTGGTATTATCTATATCTATATCTATACTAATATTATAAAGAGGAAAGATTTGATTGTTTGTTTGTTTGTTTGTTTGAATTGAATAGGCTCCGGAACTACTGGACCGAGTTAAACGATTCTTTCACCATTAGAATCCTTAATTTTCCGTGATGAACATAGGCTATACAATATTTTCAAAAAAGTTAGGGATCCGCATTAAAAAAATTAATAATTGAACCGTGGGTTGTATATTCAACCTCTTTTTCTATTATGGCGCGTCAGAATAGAAAAAGAGGTTGTATAGCGCACGGTGCTTGCTTTTTCTCTATGGCCAGTGTCAGTTTTGGAATGTTGAGTCAATGTCTGTGAAACCTATCGTTTTAGTGTGTATAATTTCTGAAATTTTTGTTATTAAACAAAAATTTTAGCCGCCCCGTGCGAAGCCGGGGCGGGCCGCTAGTATTACTATATACAGAGCGAAATTCAAAAGCAATGGCAGGGTAATAATAAAACAAAGAAATGTCCTGAACTAAGCAATAATTGATTGTTCAAAAAGCATTGTTCTGCGTACCTTTCGGTATTTATTCCATCAATAACCATACTCGCAAACACAAAAAACCAATACGCCCAAAGACATAACTTCGAATGTTCACAAATGGTTCGTGATTACAAAATTACGTAACGCTACGCAGCCTACGTAACGTAAGTACGTCGAGAGCCATTTCGAGAGGTTTTAATTGCTCAGTGGCTCGTTCTGACTTGACGATATTTTGGGAATAGTCGATATAATGCCGCGCTGCACATGGTGGTAATGAGTTTCTACCGTTCGAAAATCAGAGCAAGTTTGGTGTTGTTGTTTTTACGAATCGGATGATATTTCTTTGCTACTAATTAATGCAAGTCATAGCAATAATTAATTAAAACGATACTGCAGTGGCGTAGCAGCTAATCCCTAATAGTATACATTATAAGCAGTGCAGAGTTGTACACAAGAACTTAGAAACATAAATATGTAAAAGTGGTCGTATTTTGAGAAATTGCTATCAGTTTCAACCGGCTTTGTTTTTTTGAATCAAATGGGATTTACTTGCTACGGATTTATGCTACGGCGTAGCGATTCTCCTTTGTCCTAGGCCTCTCGTAGCACTTGGATCTTCTCAGTTACTGTATCTACACAATACTTGAAAAGACGAATCTGTTTTGTATTTGTGCGCAAACGGATAAGGCTTTAAAAGTATGACTACATGAAGTTTTAGGTCCAGATTAACATTGAAGTAAAATATTGGGGTCTGGGAAATGACGTTGGTGGTTGCGACTGAAACACGGTAAACTAAAAACCTTTCAGAAAGAGATCTTTGCCACAATAGATTTGTTTTGATTTTGTGAGATGCGATATAGATAATAATCTAACAATAAACCATACTGCCTATACATTTCTTAAGATTTTTTTATCATTGAATAAGTGTTTATAAACAAAGAAAATTCCAGTAATTACCAGAGTAAAACAATTCAGATTCAGATTCAATAACTTTATTTCTTTAGGCTTACAAAATAAGCACTTAGACAAGTCAAATTTCATACAGTTAATTATTATTACAAAGAAATAAGTTGTTATTGATTTCTCTTCACTTCAATTTTTTGTCCACTAGTGGAAGAAGCTAACAATTAATAAACATTTTCCGAAAACCTAAGCCATCAACAGAAGGCAGAATGCCCATGCAGAATGCTGGCAGAATTGTCATGTTGGATGGCTATGCTAATTTGTTCCCAAAATAATAACAAGCATTCACCTGTGGACACTGATCTTTGTGAGGTCTTTAAGTATTGTGAGTTCCCCAGAACCCCAAGAACTTCGGGTTTTAGCCCCAAACGGTTCAAATATCTAACCTATATATTGATCTTGTAATTTTATTGTCTTATAGGTGTTATAAACCTACTTCAGTTTAATTATAAGCTTATACTAGTCACCAACTGGATAAACCTACAAATAAAAGACAGCGCCCTATCTTCAGAATATGAAGGAGAACCTCACACTAAGGTAAAAAGGTCCATAACCTAAAAAAGTGAATTTTCCCCAATGCTCATAAAACATTGTCGAATAAGTATCAAGTTACTGTGAAACACAGCATGTGTCATGTTCTGATATCACTTTTACATGTTCGTGTTACTGACAGACATTTTTATTGAGAGACACGTACGGTTAACGAGAAAAACTGTTGAAAATATATGTATAAATAATGTCTTGTACGTTATACACGTAAAATAAAAAATATGCTTGGACGACTACTTATTCGTTGTCCGTGCCAAGCTAGAAATATGATTTATCATAACAAGATATTGACACCCTGAAAAAGTTATTGATCTCATTTGAATTGTAAAGGTTACATCTGTAAAAAATATAAACATAAATGGATATCAAATCTGCATCTCTTTGCGCCGATGTCAGGTTTTCGTAAACTTCGCCATAGGTCGCTATAATAAAAGCATAAATATTATGAAAACATATTATCTTTAGTTCATTAGGGGAGGCCTATGTCCAGCAGTGGACTATTATAGGCTGGTGATGATGATGATGATGATGATGATGATGATATTATCTTTGGCATATTACGTATATCCTTGGCAATAGTCTTTAAGAGAACGAGTTGCGCATAATAAAGCGTTATTCGTTCATCCGCGGAAATAGATTACAGAATACATCGTACGCATCAAATCAATGCTAGCATGTACATATGTATAGCTGAGAGAGGCAGGATCGAACACGACGGAAAAACAAGGAAATATGTACAGAAAGCTAAAAACAATGTGTACCTTCATATGATAAATTGCAGATGATTCTTAATTCTATGCGAGCGGGCGACACAATTCGTTATTTCGTGCCAAGCTTAACTTACCAATTACCCATGAACTAAGTTACGTTCCCCTACAGCATCGAGTTCTGTACAGGCTCGCTGCCTCTATGCAAGTCATCAAATATAGATGAGACCAAATTGACCAAAGTATTCGTGTGGGTATAAGGTTGCGAACACAACAGGTGCGGCATTCGCTCGTAGTCGCCGTCGCCGTCGCACGTCTCAGCGTAGCGAAGTCTAAATAAAAATTTCTAACACGAAACTTTCCTTTTAAAATTCCGATATATTAACTTTTTTTACTGTGTTTCTGAAGTGCCAGTGAATAAGTTTTTAGTGACAGGTTTATTGGAAATGGGATACGTTTTTGGATAAGGTAAGTTTAAAATAAGAATGGAGGTAGATTTCTTGATTGGATGGCAAATTTCGTGATCGCAAAGCCCAAGTCGAGCTTTTCAGCAAAATTTGGTTATATTATAGAAATTTTCATGCCTTATTTATGGTAATTTAATTTAAATCCATGGCTATACCCAGGTGAACAAAAATTTGAGTGGAGAAATGCATTAATAAAAAACATTTTTTTCATATGTATATTAATTTAAATTAAGTCTTAACAAAAGTTTTAGTCATAAATCATAACATCAAAGTTAATTTAGTTAATTTACATACCTAACGTAAACACAATTTAATTATTATTAGTAATTTATTTGTTAATAAAGGCTTGGCCATTTAAAAAAAAAAAAAAAAAAAAAAAAAAAAAAAAACACAATTCAATTGATTATATTTGGACCCTTATGGGAATCGATATTTCGTTTTCGAAACATCCTCTATGGAAGTTGTTATTTCTTTTTCAAGAAATCCTTGGTCATCGCCTTTTCAGATTCTTTAATTAGATTCAAAGAACTTTAATTTGAAAGGCGATGGGACATCCAACATCAATGGGATCGTCTAAGAGTTCCTAATTAATAACGATGTCTTTCTGAAGTTTACTGATAAATAAAGTTGAGGTTTTCTTACCGATTTTAGGTTTTTGAACCCTTACCTTTTTATTATAATATCAATAAATAATAGGCTGATAAAAATTGTAAAGTGAGAAAACCAAAATAATCTCCATAATAAAATTTAGAAAACAGCCTTATTCATTTCGTTTGGAGCATTGCTGGTATATGAACTGAAATCTTATAACTGGTCTGTGGGGCAAAAACCCCCAAATGATGAACAATGCCATCTATGGTGCTCATCAGGGGAGGCCTATGTCCAGCAGTGGACTATTATAGGCTGTTGATGATGATGATGATGAATCCATAGCACTTCTTTTATTCGTTTTGACTATGTTCTATCACAGAATAACTATATAGTTATTCTTAAGTCATATGACAGGGTGTGCTTTAAAAATTTTATGGTATCATTTGCTCAGATTGAGTAGAAAACTTTAAAGTGGCTAAGTGGTTCGTTTTATAACAGAGCATAATTTATTCGTGTCGTTTTATATCTTGGCGAACACACCTTTGTGTGAAGATTTAAAATAGAATAGAATAGAAGATTTATTAGTATTCTTTTTCCGAATAGAAATACGGCAATGAAAAAATTTATTTCGTCGGGAAAAGTCTATTATTTTGTTGGAAAACAAACACTAGACGAGTCTAACAATGTTAATTTGGATGTGTCATTTTGAAAAAACTGTAATATGATATATTTTATTTTGTTTGAGTGGCATTGCCTGTGGCCTTTTAATTAAAACTGTTGTAAATTTTTGGAGTTACGTTTATAATTCGACAAAGAGAGCGGTCGAGGAAGGTCCGCCTATGACGGAGGATGTTGCAGATTCGATTCCCGTCTCGTGACAAATGTTTTTAGCAGATCTGCAGATGTTTGTTATTTTTTGCTTTTCTGCCGTCCCATTGCGGGAAGACCCTGGTCGTGTTCTAAGAATTGTAAAAAATCTCTGTGTACACAATATACATATTTTATTATGAAAATTGCTTTATAAGTACATAATAAAATAAAACAATTACAACTGTATTGTAATTAAAGCGCATCAGTATTACCATACAGCGAAAAATGCAGCCAGCATCATGGGTACACATAACGACCGGTATTGATATGGATCAATGAGCTTCATGTAGTTTGTTTACAACAGTTAGCTAGCTCAATTGTTTTAATTTGAAATACTAGTTCTAATTTGGTTATTTTATTGTAATTTTCTTTGTTATTAAAGGTGTTACAACTGTTTTATTAAATATACCAAATTCTTGAGCTAACCTAAAACAGGTGTGCTATGTGAAGTAATTTGGTGCGCTTCAAATGTGTGCCCTACGAAAAATAAGGCATTACTCTTTCTCAAACTTTCTCCTCACCGCCAGCATATTTGTTCCATGTCCACCGGTGGACTTTGCTTGGGCAGCTTCTGTTGAAGAGGCAGAGATTTCGTCGTGTCCAGCGTTTGTGGTCAGTCTGTACTTCCACGCTTTCATTATAACAAAAATAAAAACATAAGGTCGATATTTCGAGACATTTGCTTAGAGTATTTTTATGTCGTGATTTGAAGTGGCTTTCTCAAGAAGGCTATATTATTATTTTCTCAATTTATCTATTCTAACACTTTTTAAAAAATCGGAGGAGTCACGAGAAGGCATTGTGCCCAAAACGCTGGCAGCATTTCCACGTTGGATGGCTGTAATATGTATGTACCTCGAGAGCAATGAATCCGGGTCACTCAAAGAATCCAAAAAATCTCGGAAAGTAAGAATGCTAGGTTAATGCAATAAATTGTATTTAATAGACAATTTAATACTCCTTAAATGAAAGTTAAAAAAATATGAGTCACCTTACATTTTATTTACACAAAATGACATAAAGAAAAAAAACTGCCGATCTCTCCTTAAAACAAAAATAGGAAACATGAAATTTTTGAACTTTTTGACGATTTTCTTGAATTTCAATACTTCGTATTACCTCCTCGTGCTTCCATTACTGCGTTTACGCGGTTTGGCATGCTGTACACCAAGTTCCTTATACGATTTTGAGGAATATTCTCCCATTCCTCTGTGAGAGCAATTTTGAGCTCAGGAAGCGTGATTAGGGGAGGGTTTCGTTGTTTTACGCATCTCCCTAGCTCGTCCCAAGCATGCTCGATCGGGTTGATATCCGGGCTGCGCGCTGGCCACTCCATACAAGTAATGTTCATCTCTTGAAGGTAGTCATTCACAATCCTACCTGTATGAGGTCGGGCATTGTCATGCATAAATATAGCATCCTCACCCAAATTGACCATAAATGGACCAACGTGTTCGTTGAGTATTTCTTCCACATATCTTACGCTAGTTAAAGAGCCGTTTTCTATGATCACCAGCTCTGTGCGACTTTCAGAGGAAATTCCGGCCCACACAAGTACAGACCCACCACCGTAGGCTACTTTTTCTTCGATGCATGCTTGCTTGAATCTTTCCCCTGGTCTTCTATACACTCTGTGTCTTCCATCGTGCTTGTAGAGCATAAATTTTGATTCGTCGGAGAACAATTTATTGCATTAACCTAGCATTCTTACTTTCCGAGATTTTTTGGATTCTTTGAGTGACCCGGATTCATTGCTCTCGAGTGTATATCAGTCATCTACGTACCCATTACACAAGCTCTGCTTAGTTTGTGGCTAAATGATGACGTGTGACTTGTCCAGCATTATTTTTACATTTATTATTTGATAATTCCAGCTGTCACCTTTTGTCTCTGTAGTTGTTTTATCCTGGATTCTGCCCGTAGCTCTGCTTGCGTTTTTTGGGATAAAAAGTAGCTTTTACATTTTAAAAGAAAGAAAATTATGTATTAGGCTCAACAAACAAGCAAACTGTATGGTACAAAATTATAAGACTTCTTAATATTAGTTACCACGTAGACAGTCAAAAATACAGGTGAACATTATGTACACAAGGCATTTCTGTTGGTACTAAGTCATAATTTTATCCATGTGTAGTTCTCTGTAGCATTGGCGTGAATGTAATAAACGTCCTGTTCGTCAGATTTCTATTAAAAGTATTGTGAAATAAATATTTTTAAATTTACGCGATCTGAACACATAATGATTAGTAACATTTTAACGGGTATTTATCGCATTAAAAAAAAAAGAACGCGATAAATACCCGTTAACACAGTACTAATCATTATTGTGAAATAATGCTCAATTTTTCACTAAGCCCTCGAAACCACTTTCGTCACGTCACACGTCGACGTTCACGTCAATAGCCCAACCATTATTAAACGAGTATGTACCTATGCTGATGAAAAAACCATGTTTCTATCAATAATCTTTTTCAAGAATAAACTCGACAGCTAGTTACCTGACAAAAATATCAATCTAAAAAAGTGGAACGTACACAAAATTGAACACTGTGACACACCAGGCATAGGCTACTCGTCAATAAACAAAAAAATAAAAAAACAATTTTACTAAAATGAAATAAAATTAAAGCAAAAAACAACTCGTTTTTATTTTCGTGACTTGGAACCCTGTCTCGGTTAATACTTATAAAGTTTTATTACTACCAAAGCTCGAATTCTGTCTAAAAAATAAAGTTTAGGGTATTGTTAACGGTTATTTTGTAACTACAAATCACCTAGACAATACACAGACAAGATTTATTGGTTCGAAAATGTTTATAACTTTGGCTCAGTGCCCGTAACTTTGCCGATATAAAAGCTTTTGGTCGAGTTGGTAAACTATTGGGTTCTATTTTTTTTGGATATAACTCGTTTACCTATTTCAAGTTACTAGGGAAGAGCTGAAAATAGGTTAGCTTTACAGTTTTTTTTCACTGTCTTTAATTTACATAGCTGTTCAAGTGTTCACATTTTACGAAGTACCTACATATATGAAGACTTCTGTGGCGCGGTGGGCGAAGGTCCGCCTGCGACGAGGAGGTTGCGGGTTCGATTCCCGCCTCAGGATAAATATTTGTACGATCTGCACATATTTGTTCAGGAGTTCTGGTTGTTTTCTTTTTATGTATAATAAAAATATCTATGTATTTAATAATATTGTATTATGTATATCAGTCATCTAGTACCCATAACACAAGCTCTGCTTAGCTTGGGGCTAGATGATGTTGTGTGGATTGTCCGGCATTATTTATTTATTTATATTATCAAATACACGTATTGTATTATTTTTGTTTTGTTTTTTCTCAATTTTACGCTCTTTTCTTTAGTAATACGAAATATAAATATGTAAAACTTTTCTATCTGACTGTACAAAACAGCTTCAATATTTTGATGGTGTCCGAAATGTCAGTTAAAAAATTATTTAAAGTGAAAAGTGTCATTTCGTTCAAAGTATCCGAAAATATTGTGTCCGTAACGTCAGCAAGCCAACATTAGCGATTCCTATAAGTTTTTAGGTTACATTATTGATGTTTTCATCTGATACCTAACTTTTTTGATTATATGCTATAAGCTATGTTCATCAGAGATAAAGTCAGAGAGTTCTTTCAATGGTGAAAGAATTTTTCAAATCCATCCAGTAGTTTCAGAGCCTATTCATCATCATCATCATCATCATCATCACCAGCCTATAATAGTCCACTGCTGGACATAGGCCTCCCCTAATGAGCGCTATAGATGGCATCATTATTTGGGGGTTATTGCCCATAATCCCCACGCTGGGCATGCGGGTTGGGGATCGCAGTTCGGTGTAGTTGTTCTGCAGAAGGCGCTGCTGCCCGCCCCCCGGGTTGTTTCCCTTAGTCGTCTCTTACGACAACCACGGGAAGAGTTGGGGTGGTGAAATTCTATGCCGGCACCACACGGCGACAGAGCCTATTCGTATAAAGCCTATTCAATTCAGACAAACAATTAAATCTTTCCTACCTCTACATTGATTACTCAACTACACTCGAGAGCAATGAATCCGGGTCACTCAAAGAATCCAAAAAATCTCGGAAAGTAAGAATGCTAGGTTAATGCAATAAATTGTATTTAATAGACAATTTAATACTCCTTAAATGAAAGTTAAAAAAATATGAGTCACCATACATTTTATTTACACAAAATTACATAAAGAAAAAAATACTGCTGATCTCTCCTTAAAACAAAAATAGGAAACATGAAATTTTTGAACTTTATGACGATTTTCTTGAATTTCAATACTTCGTATTACCTCCTCGTGCTTCCATTACTGCGTTTACGCGGTTTGGCATGCTGTACACCAAGTTCCTTATACGATTTTGGGGAATATTCTCCCATTCCTCTGTGAGAGCAATTTTGAGCTCAGGAAGCGTGATTGGGGGAGGGTTTCGTTGTTTTACGCATCTCCCTAGCTCGTCCCAAGCATGCTCGATCGGGTTGATATCCGGGCTGCGCGCTGGCCACTCCATACAAGTAATGTTCATCTCTTGAAGGTAGTCATTCACAATCCTACCTGTATGAGGTCGGGCATTGTCATGCATAAATATAGCATCCTCACCCAAATTGACCATAAATGGACCAACGTGTTCGTTGAGGATTTCTTCCACATATCTTACGCTAGTTAAAGAGCCGTTTTCTATGATCACCAGCTCTGTGCGACTTTCAGAGGAAATTCCGGCCCACACAAGTACAGACCCACCACCGTAGGCTACTTTTTCTTCGATGCATGCTTGCTTGAATCTTTCCCCTGGTCTTCTATACACTCTGTGTCTTCCATCGTGCTTGTAGAGCATAAATTTTGATTCGTCGGAGAACAATTTATTGCATTAACCTAGCATTCTTACTTTCCGAGATTTTTTGGATTCTTTGAGTGACCCGGATTCATTGCTCTCGAGTGTATTATAACTTGACGTAACTAATATTAGTATAAATATAGATTATCTGTATAGATGAGATGATAACTTAAACGATTAGATACAAGCATAAATATTCCGTACCAGACTCTGCGAAATGTAGTTTACTTCGAGCTTGTATATTAGAAGAAGACCTTCAGTCCCCTTTAGATGCAAATTTGTACCTTGACGAAAACCACTCATCTCGCTCTGGCAACAGCCAAAGCTGAGATCCGTACATAAGGATGAATTTCGGATGAATTTCCAAAACAATCATAGTACCAATGAAATTTGTATTTGTTTTTTTTTTTTTTTATTTGGCACAGCGCATCAGCATTGCCATACAACGTGGCAATGCAGCCAGCATCTTGGGTACACTTCCAACTGGTATTGATATGGATCAGTTGAGCTACCTGTAGTTTGTTCGCAACAGTCTGCAGTTAGCTTAATTGTAAATACTAGTGGTTTTTTTAATTTAGTTAGATCATTGTAATTTATTTGTTAATAAAGGCTTGGCCATTCATGAAATTTGTAATTGGAGAATATTTTCACCATAGTTTGCTGTTATTTGTATCAGAATAATATATAATATATAATATATACATAGGGTCCTGCCACAAACTTTTGAAAATACTTACTGCACATATATTAAGTAAACATTTTTTCTTTGATGTACAAATGCGATTAGGTTTAATAACATTTCGGAAAAGCATTTTCTTTAAAAAATGTGGCAAGATCTTTTTTAATACAAATAATAGCAGATTATACTGAAAATATACGCATATGACAAATCAATCACTTCTGTATGGGAAGTTCACCCATCGCCGAAACCTTAAGTAGCCTCTCGTACGTGTTAGAAAACTAATGATTGTAACTTCTACTATGATCCTAGTCAGGTAATGCTTCAGGACCATCTGCGTTAAACAGAATTCAAAACCCATTTAAAAAGTACACAGATGTCCCAGCCGCTCTTATGCCCCTTAGGTATATAATCATAACGAAATTGGACAGATCCAAGGCTATTCGTCATTGAGCGACAAAAGGTGTTCGCACACAATATAAACTCTGAATCAGATCATCGCTGCCTCAATCGAATCGTTCTGTATTCTTTGTAAGACCCTAATAGGCACAGTGCACACTTATGAGCATCGTTTGCTGTCTCAATATTTATTGCGTATACGATATCATCCATAGGATTTGGAAAAACTAGGAGTGCCTCGGAACAGCATTGAATGTCTTTCAGCTGAAGTGATGATAAAAGACCAACAATCGTTTTGACGATAGGAACAATATTCCCACGTTCTTGATTTGTATCCATCCCCAGAAGTACCTTACATTCTGCAAAACATTTGAATATAAAATGAAGTTTCTAAATAATAACAGTATGACAAAAAGTAGTCCCGTATACGTATATATAATATGTATGTAGGTAACGAGAAAATCCTGCAAGTTTCCTCTTCACGGTTGGTTGAACAGTATTATTTCCATGAGATTGGCTCAGTAATGGAAAATTTAAAGTTGATTTATTGCATTGTTTTACATTAAATTAAGGCAAAAACATGAAGCTGTCCGCAGGGGACTATTCATTCTGTTTGAATTTGAAATCAGAATACTGTTTGTTGGGTGCCAAAGGAAACTTTATATTTATATAACTTTATATCTCAAGTCATCCTGGGCCTCTGGTTGTCTAGGCAACAGTAACAAGTCAAATGAAGTATCAGCACCCATTGCATTGGTTCAGTTCACTACTGAACGCCTTCCACCCGTTCAGCAGTGAACCAATGCCCACCTCATTCTTATTGAAGATGCAGAAAGGTCCTGCTTTTCCTCTGATAGGTTAACTAAGTCTGAGTTAGATTGTTCGGCTATTCTCTTGCTTCTAGTGATTCTGTTAAATCGTCTGAAACTCATTTGTAGAGACAACTCCTTACGGCCTTTAGGCTCAGTCGAAAAAGCAAAAGTAACGAGATGGTAAGCACAAGCTTTGCCCTTTGAGCAACACGACTCAGCATGATAAAAGGAAGTGTTTTAGGGCAGAGCATTGCGCGAATGGGTATCCACTTGGCATTCTGCCAAATTTGGCACACTGTAATAATATGCTATACGTGTTTTTAGGCTTACTATACCTTACCTTTGAAACTAACTCAGGCCATTGTTGAAATATCTGTATAGCCGCGTAGTAACCTCGATGTTTTTAGGGTTTTGCCATCGGTTTCAAAACCCTTATGGGATCACTTTGGGTCTCTTTTGTGTTTTGAATCTTTAATATATCAGAAACTACGGCAGCTATTATGTGACTTGAAATTTGAAATAATAATACATTTTGTGCGCCCGCACATATTTATAGAAAAATAAATGAAAATAAATAAAAAATCAAAATGAAGATTTTAGATACCTACAAATTTTGAAAAGAAAATTTTAAATGGGACCTACGAAGTCGAAAGTGGTATCAAATGAAAGGTACTCGTTTGTAGATTTTAAATAGTTTTTAAAATTTCGGTAGACTTTAAACTTCTTAAAATATTTTGAAAAAGGTAAAAAAAATGATCGTTCCCCCCCCCCCCTCCCTTATCTCCGAATATTGCAGAGCGATCGACGTGATATGTACGCAGTACCAAGTGTTTGTAGATTTGGATCTATATTTTGAACGAAAAATATAGAGAAGTCTGTAATAATAATAATTTTTGAAATATGGTCAAACAAGTACGACAAGTGCGAGTGTAACTCGCGCGCCGAGGGTTTTGAACTTTTGTCGTTTAGGTTTAGGTTTACGTACCTAACGTATTATGACGACCTGTTGGCGCGGTGGGCTTACAACGCAGGAGGTTGCGGTTTGATTTCTGCCTCGGGACTAATATTTGTAGGATCTTCAGATTATACATATTAGTTCGGGTGTTCTATTCCTTTTCTGTACACAAAAATAAATCATCTTATGTGATACTTATACTTTATTAAGTATTTATAACAGCTATCGTAGTAATACCAATAACACAAGCTCTGCTTAGCTTGTGGGTAAATGATACTGTGTGGATTAAATCTAGGATACATATCTCTTCTCAAAAATTTTGAGAACAACGGTTTTGGTGCGATGTGGAACTACTATAACAGTTACTACAGAAATTAGTGGATAGGTAAGTGGGTTGGTACCTACAATTTTTTTTCGGTTTTTTTCAACCTATTTCGCTAAGTATGAAACTTAAGACGATTTTCAAAACCTGTTTTGAATTGTTGAAATCCATACCTTTGATTTGATATTACTCTCAATGAAATAGCCCCCATTGTATGAAAATTAGTTTTTTGACCATATTTAAAAAAATATTATTATATTTACAGACTTCTCTATATTTTTCCTGTAAAATATAGATCTATATCTACAAACGCTTAGTAAATTTTACATCAATCAGTCTGCAATCTTCGGAGATAGAGGGGGGGGGGGGAATGGTCAATTTTTCGACCTTTTTCAAAATAAATTTTACAGGAAAAATATAGAGAAGTCTGTAAAAATAACACCTATTGGAATATGGTCAAAAAACTGATTTTCATACAATGGGGGCTATTTCATTGAGAGCAATATCAAATCAAAGGTACGGATCTGGACACTTCAAAACAGGTTTTGAAAATCGTCTAAGTTTCATACTTAGAGAAATACGTTGAAAAAAATCGAAAAAAAAATTGTAGGCCTACCCACTTACCTCTCTAGTATCTGTAATGGGTAGTTCCACTTTTTGAGAAAAGTAATGTATCCTGGATAATCCACACAACATCATTTAGCAAAAAGCTAAGCAAAGCTTGTGTTATTGGTCTACTATGATAGCTGTTATACTTAATAAAGTATATGTATCACATTAGATGATTTTTGTTTGTGTACGTAGAAAAGGACTAGAATACCCGAACAAATAATCTGCAGATCGTACAAATATTAGTCCCGAGGCGGGAATCAAACTGCTACCTCCTGCCTCGTAAGCGGACCTTGGCCCACCGCGCCAAGACGTCGTCAATATACCGTCAAGTACCTACCTATACGACAAAAGTTCAAAACCCTCGACGCGCGAGTTACACTCGCACTTGTCGTACTTGTTTGATAAAGCTATCGGTTTTTCTGAAGATTCCCTTCTTAAATGCCTTTGATGCAATAAAACATCTTTGATCCTCAAACAATATTCTACTTCCCTTGTGTATAAAGATGTGATCCTCAAACAATATTCTCCTTCCCTTGTTTATAAATGTATAAAGATGTGAGGATCACAAAATTATCATCGATCATTATTATTGTTGCTGTTCCGGCGCTTTATTTTTGTTTGTCAAAAATAAAAGTCTGATGTTAGCTAAATTGTTTCAATTGTAGATAATACTTCTAATTAGCTTATTTTGTTGTTTTTTTTTTCAACAACTCGTTACAGATAGTAATAACTCTACCTACTCGATATATATAATAGCTTCGCGTAGGTACATAAGTTTATAATGCAATCCAGTTTTAATCTAGTTTTATATAACCGCATTATTGAATGTGATTATGATGTGTTTTGTACGTTATATAAAATACATAACATAACTAATGTTCTTTGAAAAAGATCTTTATCAAAAATCGCAAAGCATCAGCTGGCAAGTAGCAAGTTATTAAAAATGCTGTAGCATCCAATGTGTTAATTATAAATACCTACCTATTGCGTATAGCTAACAAGACATTAGCTGCTGAAATATCAAGATAGTTAATCGGCCATTGCAGCCAGCTGGCAGTCACCTAAGACTGGGAACACGTTCTAATCTAAAGGAAGTACAGGGTGTTTCAGTCTAAAAGGATCAAACGATATTGATATTGTAGAACTATTTTGAATAATATTTTAACCTATTTGTTTAAGAGATGCCAACTACTGTATTACTTATTTCCTTAATTGTAGGTATCTATATTTTTTATTACTTCTAATTGAGGGGGAAGCCTTTGCCCAACAGTTGGACGCAGCAGACTTAATAACTAACTAATTAACTAAGTTCTAGTTCAGTTATTTATGAAACTGAAACTGTCTTTAGCTTCACTTGCTCTAGTTTATTTCTGTAGTTACCGAAATATGGTTTTGTGTCTCAAATAAATCAATATTTGTTTTTCATATTTATTGTCTATATTGTTATTTTCAAGAAAATTTACAATAAAGTCCGGAGTAACATTCTTGTACATTGTTTGATCCTTTAAAATTGAAACATCCTGTATAAGTTTGGTGTGTACTACCTAGCCCTAACTATTTATATTCTGGGGCGCGGATAAAGCAGGTAAGCTCGTGTGACTTTGATCGACTGCTACTAGCTGGCAATTGAAACCTTTTTATTTCCTTACTAGCGGTCCGCCCCGGCTTCGCACGGGTTTTTAATAAAAACTAAATTTTTCATGCGGCACACCTTTATGAATTAACAAAACCTTAAATTTTATGCGGATCCCTATTATTTGGAAAAAGTTCTATAGCTTATGTTTATCAGGGAAAATTTGGATTCTAATGGTAAAATAATTTTTCAATTCGGTCCAGTAGTTTCGGCGCTTATTCAATTCAATGAAACAAATATTTTATCTTTGTGATATTAGTATAGAAGTCACAACATCTAACTCATATCGTTCAATAATTAGGTAATTATATGTATTTGTTCTATACCACGTCCACCGAGTTGTATTAACATTTTCATTTTTACATTTTAACTTTTACAAAGTAAATTAGGCTCACTCCAGATTTTCCCCTTGAAGCAGAAACATTTACAATCATCACAATTATATCCATGTTAAAGAAAGAAAACATCGAAAACAGACATGCTTAAAGGGCGGCCTTATCGCTATTAGCGACCTCTTCCAGGCAACCTTGGGATGAACTGGAATGGACCATGATGGAACAAAATACGGTGACACTTAAGTTAAACAAAATAATAATAATAAACGAAAACTTACAATAAATAAATCAATAATGCTGGACACAGCATCATCTAGCCCCAAGCTAAGCAGAGCTTGTGTTATGGGTACTAGATGGCTGATATACATAATACAATATTATTAAATAGATAGATTTTTTATTATACATAGAAAACAACCAGAATAAATTGATGAATGATGATACATCGTTCCATGATTACATTGGAGATTTGTTTGCTAACTCTTTGTGCAAAAACTACTAAGGAGATCGGATTGGAATTATCTGAACTGAATTTAAAATATTAAAAACCGATAATCACTACACAGTACAAAACAAAGTCGTTTCGTCTGTTCACTACGCAACCACGCCCCACACAATATTCAACGTGTCAATTATAAATATCTAAAGCAACTGCTACGTTATGAGAAATATTATTATCACACCAAGCACTTTGTCATAGAGAGTCGCTTTGAACAAGAAGATATTAGTCACCTCTCAGCTTGCCAATAATATCTAGCCAGAAATAATCTGATCGTCAGCAAATAATTGAAAGGGATAGGTTCTTTCAGCACAATAAATATATAAATAAATAATTTTTGGACAATCCACACAGCATCATCTAGCCCCAAGCTAAGCAGAGCTTGTGTTATGGGTACTAGATGACTGATATACATAATACAATATTATTAAATAGATAGATATTTTTTATAGAATTATGACAAACTAGCGGTCCGACCTGGCTTCGCACGTTTTTATCAAAATTAATAATTTTTAACACATATAATAATGTTGGGTTACTTTATTGAAGTTTCAAACGGATTCCCACCTAACCTAATCTCACTTTTTTTGAGAGGTTGTATAAGCGTTGATCAAGGATAATGTCGGATTCTAATAGTGAAATCATTTTTCAAATCGGTCCATCAGTTTCGTAGCAATTCAAACAACTCTTTCTCTCTTTCGTTCTCTTTCTCTTACGGCTGCACACGCGTTTTTTGCGATTCATCATCGTCAGCCTACAATAAGTCCACAGCTGGACCTCTAGGCCTCCCCTAATAAGCGCCATAGATTGCATCATTTATCATTTGGGAGTTATTGTCCATAATCCCCACGCTGGGCATGCTGGTTGGGATCGCAGCTCGGTGAAGTTGTTCTGCAGAGGTCGCTGCTGCCCAGTGCCCACCCCCCGGTGTGTCTCCCTTAGTCGCCTCATACGACACCCACGGGAAGAGTGGGGGTGTTGAAATTCTATGCCGGCACCACACGGCTAATTTTGCGATTGGTAGTAGTAAATATTAACTTCATAAATTGTAGTAGTAGTTTTCGAGACCTTTGACCAAAACTATTCACAGCGGTACAACGCACAGCAATTTTATTTTGCTTTTATAATAATAATAATGCTGGACAATCCACACAGCATCATCTAGCCCCAAGCTAAGCAGAGCTTGTGTTATGGGTACTAGATGACAGATAGATATAAATTTTTACTAGCGGTCCGCCCCGGCTTCGCACGGGTATTAAACAAAAATTTTAGAAATGATACACACTAGCACGATGGGTTTCACAGTTTTCATACGGATCCCTTACTTTTTTTAACAGCATTGGGGTTTTTGACATTGACTCGACACTCCATATCTGACACTGGCCGCAGAGAAAAAGCAAGCACCGTGCGCTATAATATTCAACCTCTTTTTCTATTTTGACGCGCCATAATAGAAAAAGAGGTTGAATATACAGCGCACGGTTCAATTATTGAATTTTTGATGCGGATCCCTAACTTTTTAGAAAATATTATATAGCCTATGTTCATCATGGAAAATTTAGGATTCTAATGGTGAAAGAATTTTTCAAATTGGTTCAGTAGTTTCGGAGCCTATTCAATTCAAACAGACAAAACAAGAGAACCCCTAAACAAATATCTGCAGATCTTGTCTATTGATCTTGATATTTGTCCCGAGGCGGGAACCGAACCCGCAACCTCCTGATTCGCAGGCGGGCCTTCGCCCACCGCGCCACAGAGGTCGTCAAATATAATACTCTTAGGATTGAATCTACCTCGTAATACATTTTGGCTGAACAATTATGATAATAACATTATCATGAATGTTATTTCGAGCGGATATTCAAATCCGTGACTATCATTACAAATTCAATTATTTTAATGTTATCATTAATTAACATAAGCGATCAGAGCCGTAATGCGTATAACAACAGAATTTGCATTTTGATTTTATCATTCGCCTGGTTGTAGCTGTATAAAGTTAAACTAGTTATTGTTTGCAACTTCACTTGCGTTACCGTATATCAACTTCCACTCATTTCTTTTAATTAATCGACACAGAATATTCAGAGATCAGATTAAGGAAATTATTTATCAAATTAAGTAGGTACTTTTTAGGGTTTAGCTTGCCTAGCATTTGAAAACATCAAAAGAGAAATTCTTTTGATGTTTTCAAATTGATACTGTGCAATTTAGAATGTAATTTTTTTTTACTAGGGCAAAAAGCCTTTATTAACAAATAAAATTACAATGATCTAATTAAATAAAAAACTAGTATTTACAATTGAAACAATTGAGCTAACTGCAGACTGTTGCAAACAAACTACAGGTAGCTCAAAAATTGAATTTAAATTCAATTTAGAAATGAAATTCATAATAATGATCATCGATTTCATATAATTTGCACGAAACCTAAAGTTATCCTCATAAATCATTTGAAAATCCGTTTGGTAGTTATTAGTGGGTCGTTTTTGCGTTTATCGCGTTTATACACCGGCGAGGCGAGGGATTTTATCAGAAGTACTTTAAGTACATCCAGAGATAAATACAGAAAACGATATATTCCTTTCTAATACCAAATAAATAATACCAATGGTATAACTTTATTGCTTTCATTAAATTATATTCCAAACCAATACCAAATTTGAAATCTTTAAATGAAATACAAAATCTATTCGTTACGACCCAAAACAGAACTTTTGGTACAATCACAGAAACTATTTGTTTGCTTTCAAATAATTTATATAAAATATATAATATATTGATCGTTTATCCTTTATCCTTAATATATACTTTAGGGTAATCACTAGTTCAAAAACAACTTCAAGAAAGTGAAGCTAATAGCGTAAGTTAATACAATACATTTACCGAGTCGCGGTCTCCACTCAAGAACATGTTCACTCCAGCGGTTGTCGGTTCTTGGCGAAATATGGCAGGCCCACTGCCACTTCAGTTTGTTAATTCTTTGAGCTATTTCAATAACTTTGGTTCTCTGCCGGATGTTTTCGTTACGAATCCTATCCTTCAGAGAAACTCCGAGGATAGCTCTTTCTATAGCTCGCTGAGCAAAGATGAATTGGTGGACCAACCCGAACATAAAATAGCGTAAGTTAATAGTTACGCTATTTGATGAAAGTGTATTAAAAGCCACATTGAAGTAGCATGTGTTGAGTTGGAGCAAACTATTGTAGTAAGCGTATACACCCCACCATCAGCCTCTTTTGAATTATTTGAAAAAATTATGGATGACATCTTATTTAAAATATCAAAATCAAACAAAAATCTCATAGTATGTGGAGACTTTAATATTAATCTTTTAGAAGTGTACTCCTTAAGTAGTAGATTAATTAACTTATTTAACTCTTATAATCTAAAGCCACTATTTTTGGAACCCACTAGAATAACTGAAACTTCAGCAAAATGTATAGATAATATGTTTGTAGATAATATGTTTGTTTGCTTAAATGATAAAATTGTTAGTAAAAATATAATAAGTAACTTAAAATCCGACCACTTGGGTCAAATAATCAAATTACAAATTAAAGTTAAAAATAATAATGTGAAAAAAAAAAAAATAACATACATACTTGTGATCACCAGTCGATTTGAGCGGTTGAAATTGGATTGGGATTCTAAACCACCACCTTGTTACTCATATAACAACCCTAATGAGTCATATTGCAGTTTTTTTAACAAATTCACCACTGCATTCAATTCAATATTCACACCCAAGTCGATTGTGGTCTCAGAAAAACTTAACTTTAGTGAGTGGGCAACAGTAGGTATACATAAGAGTAGGCAAACTTTGTATGAACTGTATAATGAAAAACAATACAATTTTAGTCTTGAGTTCAAAGAAAAAGTAAAAAACTACTCAAAAATGTTCAGAAAAGTTTGTCAAATGGCAAAATCAAATTATATAAGCTCGAAAATCAGAAATAGTGAAAATGTAATAAAATCGACATGGAAAATAATAAATAGTGAGACTGGAAAGGTCAGTACTTACGATAATGATTATAACTTAAAGATTAATGATTGCTCAGTCCAAAATGAAGTTGACGTAGCCCAAGCATTTGAAAACTTTTTTACTGACATTCCAATTTCTACTACAAAGTGCTTAAACTCATCTCAAGTTATCGCTGAGTCTTTGCTTATAGAAAATGTACCCAAATGCAAAAATAAATTTAATTTCAATCATGTCAATGAAACTGATATTAAAAAAGCTTTTAATCTATTAAATGTAAATAAAACTGCAGATCTCTGGGGCATTTCTGTTAGACTTATTCAACCATTGATTGATACACTTGCACCAGATCTAGCTTTTATATTCAATGAATCCATTGACTGTGGTGTATTTCCTGATCTAATGAAGCATAGTAAAATAATTCCATTGTTTAAATCAGGTAGTAGGTCTGACCCCACTAACTTTAGACCAATATCAGTATTGCCAACGTTCAGCAAAGTTTTTGAAAAACTTATTTTACATCAATTGCTAAGGCATTTCGATGGCAATGACCTGCTTCACTGTAAGCAATTTGGGTTTACTCGCGGCAGGTCTACCACTGATGCTGGTGTAGAGTTGGTATCGCATATTTTTGATGCTTGGGAGATGTCGCAAGATGCTTTAGGCGTTTTTTGCGACTTGTCAAAAGCATTTGATTGTGTACACCATGTAACATTTATCAGGAAACTACATCATTATGGAATAAAAGACAACTCTTTGGATCTTCTTACTTCATACTTGTGTGACAGGATACAAAGAGTTGACATTAATGGGGAACGTTCTTCGGGATCTGTAGTTACAATGGGTGTACCGCAGGGGTCTATCCTCGGTCTTTTCCTATTTCTTGTTTATATTAACGACGTCCCTCATCTCGTTAAGAATAATCACGAGATTGTATTGTTTGCTGATGATACTTCACTAATTTTTAAAATGAAACGCCATAATACAAATTTCGACGATGTGAATAATGCAATCTCAAAAGTAGTCAATTGGTTTAGTGTCAATAATCTTCTGCTTAATGAAACCAAAACGAAATGTATTAGATTTATTCTACCCAATGTAAAACAAGTTAAGGCCGATGTAAAGGTAAAAGAGGAATCTTTAGAAATAGTAGAAAGTACTGTATTTTTAGGAATAACTTTAGATAGTAAACTTCAATGGGGCTCACACATAGATAAGCTATCGAAGAGACTTAGTTCTGCAGCGTATGCAGTCAAAAAAATCCGTCATCTTACAGACGTTGATACTTCTAGACTAGTCTATTTCAGCTACTTCCATAGTATTATGTCTTATGGCATACTGCTGTGGGGGAACGCTGCAGATATTAACACCATATTTGTGCTGCAGAAGAGGGCTGTTCGTGCAATCTATAATATGGGTCCCAGAGAATCCTTGCGTGAAAAATTTAAAGAAATAAACATAATGACAGTAACATGTCAATATATTTATGAAAATTTGTTGTACACTCATAAAAATATCAATAAGTTCATTAAAAATAGCGATATACATAATTTAAATACTAGAAATAAGAACAAACTGGCTGTGCCCACTACTAGGCTACGTAAGATTAATGTATCTTTTAAAGGGCAATGTATACGCTTCTACAACAAAATTCCAAGTGAGTTGCAAAAATTATCTATAAATAAATTCAAACGGATTGTCAAAAATATACTTTGTAAAAAAGCTTACTATAAAATATCAGATTATCTAGACGACAAAAAAGTTTGGGACGAGTTATGCTCCAACTCTATAACTAACAATCTAACAAGGTAAAGGTTTCTTGTTCGCTTCTTTACTTTACCTAAAAAAGATTGAAGTGAACAATTAATCAAAGTGATCACTTTATTTCCCATTTTTATTTCTTATTTAACTTGTATTTTGTGACGTGTCCAAGAGTCCTGTAAGGTCTAAAGGAAATAAAGCACTTTGATTTTGATTTTAAATATATGTTAAAAATTACGCTATTGGTACACTTTATCTCTCACCAATAACTTATTATCCTTATCGAAATCTTTTGCTTCGAACCCTAAATATGATGTCTTCTTTTGTCCGGTGATTAGAAATTGTACCGAATAGCCTGCAGAATGGATTTGTTCGACCGTTAAAGTGACAAGGCAATACAAAAAGCCTTTTAGTAGCGACGGATGGCGCCCACGGAGAATAGGGAAGAGGGTAATCATCGCACAGAAACGTTAAGTAAATAATGCTAGGCAATCCACATAGCATCACTGTATATTATATACTGGCTTTTGCCTGCGACTTCGTCCACGAGTCCCTGTACGCGGGAACATGACACTGGGATATAAAGTATACCCATTTCCCGATTCTAAGCTACCCCACCGATTTTCAAAAGTGGCTGCAATTTGATTTCGACTTAGCTGTTGGATTTTAGATTAAGCTGTTGGATTTCTTTCCGTCGTAACTCAATCCATGAAAAAATTGCACATAGCTTAGAAGCTATATTCAGTACAAAAGGCGTAACTGAGTTTTTTTAATGTATTAAAGTGTTAATTAATTCGAATCACTTAGTGGATTCCATGTGGGCGCCACCTTCCCGTACGTAGATCTCTAATAAAGGTAGATGTTGTAATTGTCTGAGAAGTGGGAGGTTGGATGACTTGGCCCGTAATTGTACTTCACGGTATAGCTCCGCCAATAAACTGGTTATTGGCGATTTTACTGTTCAACTTAGGAACCACTCCGCGTGAGACGAGAAATGGGTTACCTTGGGTTGAATGGGTTAATTTGGATCGAATGGGTTTATTTAAGACTCATAACATATATTTATAAAGGAAATTACAATTTAATAACCAATTACAACTATAATAGTATTTATAATGGAAACAATTGATTTAACTGCGGACTGTTCCAAACAAACTACATGTAGCTCAACTAAACCATACCAGTCGGACGTGTGCCCAAGAAGTTGGCTGCATTGCCTCGCTGATACGCTGCGCCAGATACTGACCATTCTCTGGTCACACGTCACGCGTTGTTTCGACCATACGCTCAGATTGTTTTTCAGAACTAGATCGTAACTGTATCGATGATATGATCCAGAAGTCTCCATGAAGTTTATGTACATAAAATTTTGACATTTTCTGTACCAGACGATGGACGGTTTATTTCTTTGTACAATTCGCGGCATATTTTTGTAAAAATCTCGTTTATTTTACTAGAACTTCAACAGACAGACATTGATTTTTTTAAGTAGTTTGTTAAGAGGTCGGAGTTTATCATCAACGTTTCAAACATAGAAAAAATCTGCTGAAGCTTTGTGGCAGAGTAAAATTGCGTAATCTGTGGCACAGTCCAAGAACTTGATTAAAGCTCTAAGTCCCCAGCACATTTGCTTGGCGCTGGCCCTCATTACGCTCACAGAAAGGGCTTTTAACCTCAAATGCGTCAAGTGTTGTTCAAAATAGCTTAAAGTTTCGCTGTTCTGACTTAAAGGTGAAAGGAAAACTGCGTTCGTAGTTTGAACTAGCTTTTAGAGAAACTTATGAACCACCAAGTTTCTCTAAGTATCTGTTCCTCTGTTGAACAGATAGACAAAGAGACATAATAATATAATATATTTAACATACTGTCAGATTTATAATATTAGTATGGAAATCTGAGTAGTAATCGTGGCCAACAAATAATTAAGCTTAGTAGTACCTTTGCCGTGGTCATAATGAATTAACTCCTCTCACTCAGCCCGTAAATAAGCAGCATCTTCCTTCTGTGTTTATCACTGCCATTGCCCAGCATGGGGATTGTGGCATTAAAAAGGCTCTAACCAAAACCTTGGCATAAATAACCTTGGGGTCAAGGCGATGGACTATACTATACCGATACGCAATAAATAGACAATAAATAAACGATAAAATCACCTAAAAAGTTGAATCATACAGCGACTGACACAAATTGTATGTTACCATTGACATGCTGGTTACTGTCCATAATGTCCAAAGACAGTCATTAGGTGCTATGGGGTGCCACCTCCGTCAATCATTACCCTTACAGAAATTTCACAGTAGGCGTTTTGTGAAGCGCGCGATTACGCACACACACGTCACGATTTTAGTCAGATTTCTGACCAAAATCTCTCCTAGAATACAAGTGCGCGTTTTGATGGAAACTTGTTTAATCGACCAGAGTTATCATGGGTTTCCTAAAAATTCATTCAGCATCACATACGTTTGTTTCTTGAATGGTCTTGCTGCATCAAAGTCCTGGAGAGCGCATCGTGCATCATGAAATGAAGAAAGAAATTATATCTATACTAATATTATAAAGAGGAAAGATTTGATTGTTTGTATGTTTGTTTGTTTGTTTGTTTGAATTGAACAGGCTCCGAAACTACTGGAACAATATGAAAAATTCTTCCACCATAAGAATCCTAAAATAAGTATTTTCAAAAAAGTTAGAGATCCGTATAAAACTTCAATAATAAAACCATGGCGATATACATCAACTTTTTTTTTCTTTTTTTGCGCTGCTCGCTTTTGCTGTGACTCAACTTCAACTTCTTTTTTTATGGCACCGCTTTTGCTACGACGACTCCGCCAGTGTCAGTTATGGATTGTCATAGACATCACAATTCATTACTGGGGTGCGAGCGAGCCGAGAACTCAATGTCAAAAAATATAAAAACTTCAAGATTGGAACCATGCGATGTAGGCTCAGAAAAACGATCGATTTAGGCGATATAGCGGTGCGAGGGAAAAGTCAATGCCAAAAAATTAAGTTCTCCCTGTTTTTCTATATAATAAGTAAAGGAGGTAAAGGTACAATTTTAAAAAGGAAAGGTTTTATTGTTTGTTTGTGGTCTGAATTGAATAGGTTCCGAAACTACTAGACCTTTTTGGAAAAAAAATCATCATTAGAATGATAATGCTATAGAATATTTTTAAGTTAGTGATCCCTATGACAACTTCAATAATAAACTTCCTTATCTAACGTGTGTATGTAAGAACTTTAAATTCTTTAAAATACCCGTGCGAAGCCGGGGCGGGCTGCTAGTACCTAATATAGAGAGGACGAGGAATAATCTGACGTAGTATAAGATCAAGACAATCGTTATATTACAATAAAGTCTTCTTGTTCTTAGTGGCTTTTGCTGCTGTTTGCCACAGTAAATCCTGCTAATTCGATAGAAGTTGAAAGATTTCAGACATTTTTGCAGTAACTTTGACAGTTAGTAAACAAAAACTTTTTCGTTTTGCTTCCGTGCAATCCCGTACTACCAAAGCTGGTTATCAAAAGCGCGCGCTTTGAAACGCCTACTGTATGAACAGCCTAAGGTTAAGTACGCGCAAGGTTAATCGATACAATACATAGTAATAATATTGTCATTTCGAGGTCGTTACCATGACCACGAATGGTTTCTCGGTTTATTTCCATTAGTGATTTATACAGGGTGATTAATTTTGGGAGTTTCCAACGTAAACTCGAATGAACTCCGGCTATTTTTAGCCATTCCGTTTTCATGTTTAGTAAAAACAGTATGTACCTATTATCATTTGAATAGATATATTAAGTGATAGATAAAAAAACAGCAAATCTACCATCAAAATATAATCTACCATAAATAAAAATATAATTCATAAATATATTTTTATTTGTTAAGTAAGCAAGCGTTTGCCTTATTATAAAATGATAATTAAATTTGATTTTGTGTAAACAATATGATATTATTGAAGTTTACCAAAGACTTAATAAATCCACCAAATTAGACCGTCGCGCGTCGTCTGATTAGTCTTGATGGGTAAACCATATCATGTGATATTTGACATTCATGAAATACGTGATAAGTGATAGCAATGTATTAATAAATAACATATAATTTATATACTGGCATTGATATTTATCAGTCGAACTGCCAGTTGATTATTTGCAGCAGTCTGTATTTTATATTAGCTCAATGGTTTAAATTGTAAATTACCTTTCGAACTTTTTGATTGGAATTTAGTCTGTTAAGGCGTTACCCTGACCCAAATTAGCTCCTCCACCAATTTTATCTTATTATTACTCTGAACAAGTGATTTTAAAATAAATGAAAAGCATTACGCAAAAAAAGTTCGGGAACGTAGTTTAGGAAGCCCTCCGGTCACGTGGAATGATCTGAAAAGTTACAGGTCAGATGCTGCATTCAGTTGGCAGAAGACAATGTGCTATGGTACTGAAGAAAGTATTATGTCCAGCGGCGTCATTATCATTAGCATATTATATTATGCTAATGATAATGACGATGATAAATTGATCTTTAAATTTAGGTACATACAATTTACTAAAAAACTGTGAAGGAGTACTTATTTAGCACCACCTCTAATAACCCAGACTGTCTTGTTAATTAAATGTCATATGTCAATCGTAATGATAGTACGCAGTTACGTGTACACCACAGGGAGATCTGCCTAGTGTTTTGTCTATACGCTGCCGTTGGCATTCAATTCTGAATAAATAAGTAAACGTTATTTTACTGGACCCGTACAGAAGGGGACAATTTTTATACCTACATACAAGTCTTCTCTATCTATAGGTGTGATGGTCATTTGTTTTATGGGCTGATATCAGTCGCTTCATGATATAATTATCACCATTTCTCCCTGTTGTTGGTAATTTTGGAGCATTTATGCAGAAGAAACAGTATTATGTTACTTTGGTTTGGTACTTTAGTCCACCTGATAGGCGATCTTCCCTCGGTCTTTTAACCCTACCTGTTCCTTCATATCTAGCCGTTCAATGGAGTCTTTATCACGCCTTGATACGTGACTGAAATACTCAAAATTTGAGATTGTATGTGTCTGAGTGAGACTCTTTTTTACAGCGAGTTCTTGGAGGATGGAGATAAGCCTTAGGCCAAGATATACCATATATTCTTTTTCCGCACCACATTTCTCATGCATCTATCTTCTTCATCTCACAAGGTCTATACGTGCGAGAAATCAAGAAGAAGGTGACGGTTCCGAACATGGTTCTCAGAACGTTATAAAAATACGCATACAAACGTACGAGGAAAGAATACATATTATGACGGGAACATGGCCGAGAGAATTCCAAAAACATCGTTTGGCCAAATTGAAAATCACTGGCACAAAATCTCAATTTATCGACCGCTTCAAAACAAATTCGATAGTACATTTTGCCGGCCTTTAAATTAATTAACGCTCTCAAGTTGATAGGTACACAGTTAATTATTATTAGCTTTTAGTAATTGAATTTGATTTTGATGTCAAGTTTCACGTCAATAAAGAGTAATTGAGAAATATTTACGCGATGCACGCTCTCATTTAATTATCTTTTTAGTAATTTAAACTGAAATTGGTTTGGAAAGTCTTAATTTATTTTACAGAGCCTTGACTTCTATGCTATTGATGTTATTTTCTATGTTAATGAATTTCACAGACAGTTTGCTTTCAAACATTTATTGATCACTTTCAATAACACGCTCCGAAGGTTGTGAGAGACAATCTCACACCAAAAAGCTTCCTTGAAGCCGCACATCTGGCATGGTATCTATACTAATATTATAAAGAGGTAAGATTCGATTGTTTGTTTGTTTGTATGTTTGAATGGAATAGGCTCCGAAACTACTGGACCGATTTGAAAAATTCTTTAACCATTAGAATCCTAAATTTTCCGTGATGAACATAGGCTATATACTCGTAATATCTTCAAAAAATTAAGGCCCACATGGAAAATTCAATAATTAAACCATGCGCTATATATTCAACCTCTTTTTCTACATATATTTTCTATTATGGCGTGGAGCCATATTAGAAAAAGAGGTTGAATATATAGCGCACGGTGCTTGCTTTTTATCTACGGCCAGTGTCACTTATGGAGTGTCGAGTCAATGTCAAATAACCCAATGCTGTTAAAAAGTAAGGGATCCGTATGAAAACTGTGAAACCCATCGTGTTAGTGTGTATAATTTCTGAAATTTTTGTTTAATACCCGTGCGAAGCCGGGGCGGTCCGCTAGTAATAGATAAAAATCTACAATTAATCAACGTCAGGTCAATACACTCCAACACAAAAAAATATATGATTTCACGCTACACATGACACGTTCAAACAATCACAATCAAACAGTTCTCACGCGAGGTTTTAAATAAAACAA
Source organism: Eupithecia pulchellata (assembly GCA_963931895.1). Taxonomy (NCBI): domain Eukaryota; kingdom Metazoa; phylum Arthropoda; class Insecta; order Lepidoptera; family Geometridae; genus Eupithecia; species Eupithecia pulchellata. The sequence continues at coordinate 2,739,509 of OZ007522.1, forward strand.
AGGCAAAAATCCTAGGTATCAATAATATATGAATTGAAAATGGCAATATAGATGTCGCTTAAACTAAACTTCATTAATTCGACAGAAAACTGACGCCGTGTACTTTTTATTTCGATGTAAGGGGTGGCAACAATTTAAGTGCTGTCATATAAACTAAGTTTAATTTTAGCTACATCGATGGCTACATCTAAACTCACAACATTGGTGTGCACGCAGACATATAAATAATTATATAGTACAGTGTAATACAGCGAATGTTACCATCTAACTAAACTAATTAAAATTCATTCAGTAGCCACTTACGTCTATTTCTGTCTGCGATGGGTGTTGATTACCGCACTCACATCGCTTCGTTACTCCCCGGAATGTCGTTCAGTCGACAAATTGCTTCATCTGACGTAGTTACATGGCTTTGTAGTAAAAGAAAAAATGGCTGGTACGCTTGTACAGCGGCGGTATACAACGGGATAGCTTTTCTTAAGGTCTATGCTTAGTTTTGAGTTCATCTCAAAGACTGGGACATTATTTCCAACGTTTCATCATCTTAAAAGGTGTGGAATGACCGGCGTTACGTGATGTAATACTGGGTGTTACACAGCGAGCGTTGATCCTGTCAACACGTGGAAAGAAGGCTCTCAACGAGCATTTTAGACATATTTTGGACAACGGCGCTGTCATAACGTTTCATGTTCGCTGCGAATGGTAGGTATGTCATGCGAAATATAGTTGCAATGTCATTATGAACCTGCAGCCTTATTGTCTTACTTTAAACTGATTACCAGTTGTAGACGCAGTCAGAATTTTGTCGGTATTATCTAAGGTATTCAACTGGTCTTCCGTTTCAGATATTTACACAATACGAAAGTGACAATCGAAGACCAGGCTAGGTTTGAAATGCTAAACTGAAGCCGATTACGATTACCAGTTGAGTTGGACAATAGAGCCCCTGGTCTGCCTCCAAGTCTATGACAACTGTGAGATAACGGAGCGTGGTCACGTTTGGTAGGTTTATAATCTGTGGCGTAACGCCTAAGTAAACATTATGAAAAATGAAACTAAATAACTAACTGCCAGCTTACGCATTCAAATTAAATTCAAATTAAGTAAATTCAAATTAAGCTTAAGAATCGTAATGCCTCATACATTGAAAATTATAAGTATACAATGTTCGAAATAAAATTATGAACTTATACACGCAAAACAAATTTTACATTTGAAGATCGTGCAAAGCTGAAAGAATCAAAATTAACTTGAGGTAAAAGATACTTTTATGCGCTCACACAAATCTGCACTAGGTACATACCTTCCAGTCTATATGTTTTATCAAACGCTGTAAAATTCATAATTAAATTTTTATGCTGATGTGATCACAGCTGTTTTACTCTATATTTTGGTACGAACCAATTAACCAGCAGGGTTACGTTTTTACAAAACCTTTGGAACGATCTCTCTGCTAGGATCTGAGCTGTGGTTAGCAAGAGAATGATCTTAGGAAAAGTAGGTACTGCTTTGCCATTTGGGGAATTAATACGTTTCTTTGGATTCCGAGCGCAATAATGGATAATGGCACATTTGCTATGAATAGAACACTGGCGATGCTATTATAAAGGTGCGAAATGAAAAAATACTATTAATGATTTGTAAAGCCTGTAAAGCGCTATCCACACATTTCCGGGTCAGTTCCGGGTCAGGGCTATCCGTGTTACGAGTTGTGTGAACAAGTTCATAAAATTTCCTGACCCCTGACACGGAGCTGTGTGAACAAGTTCATACAATTTGTACGTAACCGATTTTTTCCCCGTCCCTGACGGAACAAGGCCGGGACGAGTTCCCGGAAATGTGTGGATAGCGCTTAAAACACTTAAACTGCTGGACGGACAAAATAAAACAGTTTTCTGGCATCTGGTTTCCAAAACTAGAGTTTGCAAGACGACCACAAAGGGGTGGCGGACGATGATCCTCCTGCCACGCAGGAGATTGCAGTTTCTTTTCCCGCATCGGGACAGCTGTTCATTTTGTAAGATCTGCAGATTTTGGTTCCGGGTATTTTCGATTTATGATAAATAAAAAACTATTTAAGTGGTATATCAGTGATCTTGTCCCCCTACTCAAGCTCAGCTTGGCTAGGTTTTAGATGATGTTGCGTTGATTATCCAGCATTAAGTATTTATTTAATTAATTCTATGTGTAAACCCTTACTTAGTGTGTTTATTTTATAGGTCAATAATTAAAAATTTGTTCGACATATTCCCCCTAAATAAACGAATATTTGAAAATTCAACGCATTTCGTTGAAATGTCCTCAGAAATAGCTATCAAGTTAAAATTACAGACGTTTAAGAGTGAATAATTAATGAACCACCCACAGGATTCAGTTCTATTTTCATTGGAATAAAGGTCAAATTACAAAAGAACGGGTTGGTCTTTAAATACAAGGGGCTACTTAAGTAGCTGTTAATTTTAGTTAATTGTTGGACGGCAAAGTTTAAAATCTCTTTACAAACAAAATAATAACAAACAAAATGATCAGATGTTTGTTTGTTATTATTTTGTTTTTATACCCCAACATAGGCTTTAAGGGACTGCTAACAAAGTTAATAAACTTAAAATGAATAAGGGTTTGATTCCCGCCTCGGGACAAATGTATGTACGATCTACAGGTAAAGTTAACTACTAAAAGTAAAATAGGATTCACAGAACCTAATGCTTAGACAAATCAACTACAAACGCATAGCCTTTGGCACTCGTCAACCAAAAATTAATTCATTATTACCATAAATGATCTTAATATAAGAAATGAAGTGTTATACGGGATAAAATCTTTACTAAGAATTACAACTAATTATCCAATAACTTGTATTTACTAAAAAATCGAGCTAACTGCAGAAAAATGCAAAAAATCTACAGGCTTCATTTTCATTATGAATTTTCATCCCTTAATGTCCTAAGGCACGAGGGACTTCGTCAGGGTGAGTGCGTCACGTCGCGTCCGTATCGTTTCAATACGCCTACTGAAACTCTTCCAACACAAAATAGGTTCGTAGTTAACCCGCTTACATTCATAATCCATTCGTCAAACTACGTTAAAAGGTTTCAATTTATCCGTATCAAAAATCAGCAGCGAAGTCGGCAAGAACAAGTCGGCAGCGACCCCAAGACGCATACATTGACTCGCTGATGGCGCCAGATACTAAGGTGTTATTGAGTATTCTCTTAACTTCAATTTTTTTTAGCAAGCTGGATAAGGCTTCAACAAACGATTAAATTAGTATCGTCGGCAACATCGTCACTCTCCATCCGGTGAAATTGTGGTAAAAATAAAGGTTTTTTTTTTAACAATAAAAGAAAAACAAATGAGAAAACTATACGAATAAATGTTTCGCTGACAAAATGCTGACTCGTGCGTTCCTATTTTTCTTAAATCACCAATTGGGGCCGAATTTCCATAAATATTTCAGTGAGTTTTTTGTAAGTAAGTCCAGTATATTCCGCCGCTTTCAATGACTCGCTGATGGCGCCAGATACTAAGGTGTTATTGAGTATTCTCTTAACTTCAATTTTTTTTAGCAAGCTGGATAAGGCTTCAACAAACGATTAAATTAGTATCGTCGGCAACATCGTCACTCTCCATCCGGTGAAATTGTGGTAAAAATAAAGGTTTTTTTTTTAACAATAAAATAAAAACAAATGAGAAAACTATACGAATAAATGTTTCGCTGACAAAATGCTGACTCGTGCGTTCCTATTTTTCTTAAATCACCAATTGGGGCCGAATTTCCATAAATATTTCAGTGAGTTTTTTGTAAGTAAGTCCAGTATATTCCGCCGCTTTCAAATCTTTCCTCTTTATAATATAGTACAGATATATCTAAGGAATTATAGATTAGATCACTATCCGTAAAAGTAATGCCACATGAGATAGTTGATCCTACCTGCTATTGTTTTTGAGATAATGTTTTACGGAGGATGGTTGCGAAGCCATTAGCCTATTAGTCTGCTATCATCCCTGATCCAAAACAGAAACTCTACTAGTTAGGGTAAGCTAGCTTTTCATGTAGGCTGAAAATGGCTCGCATTCGGTTTGAGGTTTTAGAGTTGTATTTCTCAAAATGATATACGTTCGCTTTGAGAGCAATACAGGTTCATCTTAAACTTTATCGTGTTCAGTTGTTGGTTTTCGCAAAACTCGTCCCAAAATTTTTTATCGTCTAGATAATCTGATATTTTATAGTAAGCCTTTTTGCAAAGAATATTTTTGTTTGAATTTATTTATTGATAATTTTTTGCAACTCGCTTGGAATTTTTTGTTAAAAGTGTATACAACTTGAAGAGATTAACATACTTTCGATGTAGTTTTACAAACCCAATAAAAATTATAAGTTACAACAGTCTGCAGCTAGCTAAATTGTAAATAGTCGTTTAGTTTGTGTGTATCGGTTGATATTAAAAAAAAATCACAAGAACGTAATTTACAAGAAGTTCAAATATTTTACCTACTAATATAGTAACTATTTGCTTATAAGTCCCCTAAATTTTCTTCACCTTGGGACGTTCTTGAGCTTCGTCAAATGATCACGTTGTGCGAATATCGTACAAGGCCATTAAGAACAATCATACAGAATAACAATACAAATGTTGATTTGATTGACAACAACGAACAATAATTCCACTTTGCTGAAGCCCTATATAAAAGGCAATAGGCATCAAGTTGCTTATCAAAATAGTTTCAACTCTAACCTAACCATAGAGGCTGGTTTAAATTTAGAACGATACCGAGAAAGAGCGTTTCATTTTGCTCGTGTTATGAAAAGTCATGTCTATGGATGAGCAACAGCATAAAAATCTATGCTTGAGTAAGGCATAGTATTAAACAAAGTCGCTTCCCGCTTTATGTCTTATGTATGTATGGCGAAATCTTTAAAACTACGCAACGGATTTTGATGCGGTTTTTTTATTGATCAATTAATTCAAAAGCCGACTTGCACCCGTGCTAAGCCAGGTTGGATCGCTAGTTTTACATAAACGGTGATCAAGTACAGATCGATGACAGCCTTGATACTAGAATAGAATAGAATAGAATATAAATTAATTAGCACACACAAAAAAATACTACGGCCTTCGATAGAAGCTTTTTGAAAACTCTCGTCCGATATTACCAAAAAATATATTTTTTATTGTTCAATCAGCCAGTAACTTTTAATTGGCGGTGTTTTCCTTTCTTAATGTATTTCGCCCTGCTAAAGGTTAATTGATACATTTAAAACGGAATTGGTGTAGATTACATTGTTAACAGGAATTAAGTTGTTGCCATCGCCGCCCGCGAGCTTTGTAGGTAAAGAATAATTTTAGGAAATTCTTCTATTGTGAATGACAGACGGCTGTGCAAGGGAAGATATTATTGGAAATTTGGCTTTCGTTTAGGTTTGTTTTCATTCAAATAGATGGATAATAACTCAAAAGAACATAATAAAAGATTTTGCCTGCAGTTCTGTGTACGTTAAAAAAGAAGTACTATTATTACAAGTTACTAGACTACACAAGATTAATGTTCATATCTTATAATGGGAATATATAAACAAAAAATGTGCAATAAATATTTATAAATAATTTCAAACAAATTGTCAAACATATTTCTTGTAAAAAGGGTTAGGTACTAGAAAATAGCATTTTTTCTAGACGACAAAAAAGATTGGGACGAAATATGTTCCAACTAGAAAACTAACAATCCGTATAAGGTAAAGGTTTCTTGTTCGCTTCCTTACTTTGCGTGCAAAAGTATGAAGTGAACAAAAAAATCTAAATTATCACTTTATTTCCCAGTTTTACTTGTAATTCGTACTTTGTGACGTGTTCAAGAGTCTAAAGCGAACTGATACTTTGATATACCTTATGACGAGTTTCTGCCAGCGATGTCACACGCTTTTTCTGCAATAGAAAGTAGGCTTTTGTCTATCAATACATCTATGAGATACCGTCTACCTCACTCCCAAATAACACCCTTTCAGACTTAAAGAATAAAAGGTAACAGACAGCCGGACAGAGAGAGAGAGCGAGAGAGAGAATAAACTTCAGATGAATAAAATAAAAAATTAGTTTTTTCTGATAAAAAAAACTCAAGAAGTAAGTAAACTGTTGGATCTTTTCATATAATTATGTGTTTATTAACACGAGGAAACCATCACAAACTTCTACCTATTAAAACTGCTCAGACGAATTGACATTTTGTTACAAACCCAACTTTGTCATTTCATTTTCCAACAAATTAAAGTCCAAGCTGATTGTTTGTGAAATTTTCATATAATTACAAAAGTCGCAAAAATCCGACCGTGGGAAATTAAAAAAAAACATCCGGCTCAGCTAATCCTGTAAAACCGCAACCTTTCACGCTCAATAATCAACCCTCAGGGCTGGACTACACTGCACAAAACAAGATTTTGAACAATGACGTTTCGTTTCCGAATGGTAGTAACTACGTTGGCATTTTCATAGCTTTCGTTATTGACAATTCAAATTTCGAATTGTTGGATTCTGTAGCAGAGTTAATAAGAAACCTCCTTACGCATAATAGTCTTCTAACTTCAAACATTAACTATATCTCACTCTGTCTTCTTCTATTTGTAAAGTCTATAGAATTAACACTACTAAGCAACTGTTTTACGTTAACAGACTATTATAAATAATTGGGTAAATGTATAAAGCTCGTTCCGTTATTGAATGAAGTTTTGTCACTGAGCTACGTTATTTAAGTTCTAAATAAGTAAATAAAACCGAGTTATTGCCTATTTTTTAACTTAAAACTTTGATTTTATTTTTTATAGTATAATTTACAAAAAATAATTAAAAATAACTGATTCACCAATGTGCTGCATGCAAAGAAGTTTTAATGGAGCCAATGGGATTAAGACAACAGCGCGTCAGTCTTGAGTACTAGGCTTTTTAGTTAGTTTAGTTAACTTTTTTTAGTATAAAAACGATCGTAGTTTGAAGAATTCATTATGAATGTAAGCGGGTTAACTACGAAACTATTATATGTTGTAAGAACACCAACGTTTCATCCCTTAACGAGGGACTTCATCAGGGTGAGTGCGGCTCACGTCGCGCCCGTATCGCCTCAATGCGCTCACTTACAACATATAATAGGTTCGTAGTTAGCCCGCTTACATTCGTAGTTTAGTAAACATTGTTATAGTTTTTTCGTGCTGGTTTTAAATAAACTCACATACACACTAACTTCATCACACACTAAGCATACGTGATATGATAATAATAATATATTTTAGTTTACCCTTTACACCCCCTGCCTTTCTTAAATGCAAATAATTATTTCCATCCAAAGGTTGCCCGGAATCGCTTCTAAGCGATAAGGCCGCCCATTGTGCTTGTCTTATGATGTCTTTCGTTGTGTTAAATTTCTGGTGTACAATAAAGCGTTTTTGTATTATCTTATTGTATTGTAAACTCATATTAGAGTGTGATGAGAAATATACGACTCAGGTGGATAAGTGAGGTGCAACCTAACTTTGTAGCATAAAAGCAGGCTCTGGCAGAATCATCAATCAAAAGGGAGAGATACTCGTAGGTACAGGGTTACTGGGCCTTTACAGAACAAAAACTGCTAATATTTTCTACAAGGTCTAGATAATTGGCGACAGCGGTTATCTACTTACATAAATATTGGTTTGGATTCTTTATTTAATATCCAGAGATCTAAGGAAGAATGTACACGTACGATTTTACGTACTTTTTTTTTAAAGGGCAAAAAGCCTTTTTAACAAATAAAATTACAATGATCTAACTAAATAAAAACTAGTATTTACAATTGAAACAACTGAGCTAACTGCGGACTGTTGCTAACAAACTACAGGTAGCTCAACTGATCCATATCAATTAATATTTATTTATAATTTGTAATTGTTGTTTCCTTTCCTGTTACTTCATTTTATTTTGTGTGCAATTAAGAAAATTTGTATTTGTACTTATAATCACATGGAGTATTGGATACGCAAGGGGGGCTCTACCTAGGGAGAGTGAAGTCAAGCTACGGATGATGGTATAGATACGTTTCACACTTTACGTCACCGCATGTTCTATATTACGGTAAAAAAATGTCTTCGTAGTTCATGTCCTTACTAACGTCAGGATCGTTTGAGCTCAATATACCTATCTAGACTCCATCCTTATCTAGTTGTTTGGTTTGTTGACAATCATGACGTTTCGACAAAAATTCAAAACCCTCGACGTGCGAGTTACACTCGCACTTGTCGCACTTGTTTCACTTCTTGTTCCTTTCTTTTAATTTTTATTGTTATAAAGCACTAGATTTGCGTATTTATTTTTTTCCTGGTATTTTTGAGTGTACAATGTATGCTATAAAATTTGCAACTCTCCTAGGTTAGTAGTCAGGTAATTTTTTCCGCGTCCACAGATTTCTCTTAAGTGACCTGTGACAATCTGGTCCTTAGGAACTATCTAATTTCAGTATTCAAAATACAGAAAGCTGCGAAAATAAAGTCATCATCAATGTTAAATGTAATGTTACAGACTTGAGAATAGTCAAAATCTGATATTACAAGTTTTCAGTTTAAGGTATTTGTTACCTACATCACGCCAAAACTTCTGAACCGATTAATCTGAAATTTTACGTAAACGTAGTTCCAGACGTGGAATAACATAAAAACAAATTTTATCCCGAAAATAAAACGTGCGCTGCTGCATCCGGAATCCGGAATCTATTTTATCAAAAAATATTAAACAAAAACAGTGACGATTTCGTACAAAACAAAAGCTTGACGAACAACCGCAAACCGAAGCTCACGTAACGTAACAAACGCGGGTATAAAACAAGCCTTATTCAAATTTTTCCTGTAAAAGCCTGAAATAAAAGGTTAATAAGTGAGTTCTTGGATTTCATTGCGGTCGGAAAGGATTAGCACGGACCTGGTGAAGGGGCGATCATTTATCACAAACCCAGGGTTGACTGACGTAAAGGAGGGTCTGAAACTGACGCAGTTAATGGTTAAAGTTAGTTTGCCTGAAAATAGCACAATCCTCAACTTCATCTAGCCTACAGCAAATCAGAGCTCGTGTAATGGGTACTACATGACTGATATACTCAGTACAATTTAAAAACATATTTTTTTAATTATACATCGTAAATACCCAAAACTTCGGAGAAAAATATTTGTCCCAAGGTGGGAATTGTAATTTATCCGTTTTAGCTACAGGAAAATGGTCTCAGGGCAATCTTATACAACTCTATTTTTGTTTTTATATCGCTAGCTACTAATAAGGTCGCCTGGAAGAAATTGCTTTGAGCAATAAGGCCGCCTATTGCACGTTTTTATTTAATTTAGATATAAGATTATGTAACGGTTTATTTATAGCAAAAATTACAATAAAGTGTTCATTCATTCATTCTTACGTCTATTACTTGGCACATAGCAATTACTGACCCATCCAAAATTCCAGCCTGTATTACTAAGGCCAAAAAGCTTTCCAGGCGGGCTACACTGACTGTCCTAATTCACCCCACGGTAGCGTTCCAACCGAGTGGAGTTCACTCAATGACGTAATGAAATTGGGACCTATAACGCAAAACCAATCATGCTAACTACTGAATACTTAGTAGATTAGAGCCTGAGATCTTATATCTGAGGGATCTCCATGGCGATGTCTGGAGACAATTCGATATCAATAGACGGACACGGCAATATCAAGATATAGCTATAACTATGTATATATATATACAGTGTTGGACATATAATTAGAAACACTACCCACGGAACTTAACATTATACAAGATATTTGACCTTAATACTTTTTATTTCTAATTATATGACCACCACTGTATATACAATACATGACGCATAATATTAAGAAAATCTGTAATGTTATTTTTGTGCTTAATCCAAGAGTCCTGTAAGGTCTTAACGAAATAAAGCATGCTTTTGATTTTGAATAAAGTTAATTGAATTGAATTGAATCCTGAAGTCATGCATGAGCTTTATTGTGGACTGAGGGAACGGATGTTGTGTGTTGTTGGTTCGATTTCTGCTTCGGGATAAATGTTTGTAGGATCTGCAGATATAAGTGAACTAACATGTGCTAATGATGATGGTGACTTATAAACATAGTAAATAACTAAATTTTAGTTGGTATATAGTTTTTTCAAAACAATCAAACGGTTATGCGATAGATTACATAAACGCGATTCTTCCTATTCACATTTCATCCTATTCCTATTCCATTAACTTCGTTAATTTCATCTGTGAGTGTGAGTAAGTGGTTCAAAGATTTTTTTTGCGAGTTGAGTATCGGAAAAAATACAGAGTCTAGAAGCAACCCAGTTGACTGGGTTGCCAGCAAATGATCAATCATGCATCGCTAGTTAGCAAGTTCACGTTCATCATTCACCATCGTCAGTAAACGTCAAAAAACACCACAGATCTTCGACCGTTGATTGCTATAATTACAACTCTGCTATTGCTTTTCACTGAACCTACCGGTTTTAGCCTACTAGCTTCGCCCGGTGTTGCCCGCTTTAATAACATATTTAATTAAGTATTTGATCATCTCATGGCAATACTGATGCCGAGATAAAATACCACGGGCCAAAACGTTACTCATTAACGTCATCGCTAATACTCAAGCTAAAAGAGATGTAAATCAAATCAAATCAAAGACGTTTATATGTTACTAAAACATAAATATAAAAAAACCGATTACTTATAAAACGAATAATACCAATTAACTTAAACTGAAACAAAAACTAAAATTTAAACAAAAGAGGTAACTGCAAACTGTTGCAAACAGCTATTCTCGAACCGAATGTTCTGTTGCGTGACGATGGTAAGAGGCCCGACGGCCAATGGTTTCAATTATAAATACGACTAATACTAATTTGTTTATTTAATTGGAATACAATATATGATATACTACTATTAAACTAGGCTTTGCTACAAAAAGGGTCCCAGATCAGCTTATGCAGGTGTTAAAAGAAACCTGCGCTGGTTTTCTGCTGGGGCCAAGAGACGAGACGAATTACAGATGAAAATATGTATACAGAAGCGAAATGTTTCAGCTTTGCTACTAAACAAAATAAATTAAGATACTTACAGTCTATACGGATTATAGTTTACGGGAAAGGTCAAATTACATACCGTACATTACAAACCGTAAATTAATATATAATACATACCGTATTAATTATAACTTTCGGACATTCCTAATTATCAACCACGTTATAGGTAAAATTGTCTACATACAGCATGGCAAGATATTTTGAGGAAATAATATTGACACAAGTCACTACCATTAGCCTAATTGCTCTCAGATATTAATACTGAGCGTACCGAAGTGGAACAATCTGAAGGAACCAATTTCCAGGGGCTATTAGCACCGGATGGACGCTCGAAATAGTGATCTTTGAAGATAATGGAGCAGATAATACCTTTGTTCATTTTTGTTTATCACAAATGCCACAGTTTCTTATTGATTTTATTACCAACACAGAATAATGATAAAGATCTTAGAAGATAATGGAGCAGATAATACCTTTGTTCATTTTTGTTTATCACAAATGCCACAGTTTCTTATTAATATTACAACACAGAGTAATAATTCATAGAAAACGTATTTTTATGTTTTTATTAAGGACTATATTTATTTGCTTAGTAAATATGGCTGTCCATACAAACATAAGCTTTTTAATCAACATTTTATATGTATTAACTGTAAAATAACTATGTTTTACAGTTACATAATATAAAATGTTGATTAAGATGTTAAGAGTAAAAAATTATTACGGTAACATAATGAATGAGTGAATTTGTCAGAAGGGACCGTAAGGGCAGGTTTCTTATCCGATATAGTTACAGGAAAACGCTTTTAGGAGTCTTTCCATAAACTTTTAAGATATTCTGAACTGCATTTTCAGATTTTGGAAATATATGTACAGTCGGCACGAAAATAGTCATTTTACACAAAAACTTTTTTTTAATATTAATCGATCCTGTTTTTGGTGATCAAAAGCCTCTATTGGACCGACTAAGGTTTGAGTAGGTAGAAATTACAGATATCGCGAAAAAAAATCTCGTAAATTTTTACGGAAATAAAAGCATAAGATAATTACAGTTTTTGTCAAGCTTTATAACTATTAATATACGTCTATGATTGAAGTTAAATATCAAATACTTACCTATGTTTATAATAGTATCCACTTTATAGATTATTATCATCCACGATTTATATTATTCCGTAATAATATAAATCGTGGATGAAATTTACACTTTAACACAAGAGTCGTCTAGTTCCCAAAATATTAGCGCACACACGCTGTCATGCAAACTTGACTGAATGTCACTGACTTTGTGAGCGCAGCTTGAGTTGTTGTTTATGCAACACACAGGATCACTCTCGTGGTTGTCAACTTCAGTTGACTCAATCGAAAACGTTTACAAAGTAAATTAATTTTAGCTGGCGAGGCGGGGAATGTTTTTCGGCGGGGAATGTGTTCCTATGAGCTTGTCTGATACACTTACCTAATTACCATAAAAATTGCTGATATGTTTCAAAATACTTGTGAATAATTTCAATATTTTTAGATTAACGCGATCAGAACACATAATTATTACAATTATTTTATTAGGTATCGCGTTTATTTACCAATTTTTTCCGACGTTTCAACAGTTTTACACAACAGTTGTGCAAGCGGACATGCCTAGTAGTATAGAAACCAAGTGAGGGTAGTTTCAAATGATTCTGCCCCGCTTTGCAGATTTTTTTTTTTTCGAATGGACTATAATGCTTTTGACCGCAGATGGCCATGACAGCGTTACCGGACTTTTGGCGGGCGCAGAGGGCGCCACACCGGTAAAGTTAGGTTGGGGCAACACGCGCAAGGTTCCCACTTAGGTGCGAACCTCAGCTTGGGCTGTTGCCAGATGCTACAAGAGGGTAAGGAGGTTTCGCCTAGGTGCACGAGTGCACCTATGGACGGAAGCGGGGAATTCTTCGACCCCGCATCCGGCGGGGTCGGTTTTTGGTCGTGTGTGTAGTGTGCGGAAGCGAATCTGTACTAGTTGACGTCACCTCCGGGTTAGCGGCGGTGATTGGGTCAACGGGGTCACCGAGAACGTGTCTCGGTCTACGGAGGAGAGCCCGCTTTGCAGATGCGCTTAGCTCCAGTACTCTAGTAATCCCGACAGTGTGAAAACCTGTTGAAACGTCAGGAAAAATAGGTAAATAAACATGTTAAAATACACGTTAAAATAGTCCTAATAATTACGACAATGCTTTTTTATGGTTTTTAGATATTATATAATAGATTTATGTATAAAATTGGGGATCGAATCGAGTTTTTTAATAGTTCCAATAATTAACATTCACAGAAGTGCAATGGGAAAACGCAGAATAAAAAAATAATCAAATCCATGAGACCAAGGAACTTCGACGGTAAAATTTTTTTACCTGTGTATACATATTGATACACCACTATAGTATTATTGCTGGGGAATAATGATGCTGTCAGTCAAAAAAAGCATTTTTTTACGAAATCGATAAGCCCTTTCCAGATCGTAGCAAAATAATCTCCAAGTAAAGGAGGGTCTTACAAGTAAGATTAAGATATCAAACTTTGTATCGCCCAAAAGTTTTATGCCCGACAAGGGTTGATAGTACGGTCATTAACTTGATGACGTCACGAAGTATGGCATGAATAACTTAAGCCCCTATTGCATGCACTAATTATTGCTCAACTTTAACTACATACTTAACTTACTACAACATTTTAGTAGCGTTCACTGACAAAATATGGGGAATGTAACTCTAAAAAACTGAAGTATGTAGTTGAATGATCTCTTTGAGTTCGGGAAATTACAACAAAACCACAGAATTGCCTTATCTAATGACTATAAAAATATTAAATCACATAAAATTGATCGATTATTGATTTGGCATCATACACTGCATGACAATTCCATAAGTAACATCTTTGAAGAAATAGTAAAATGAATATGAGGAAGGGAAAGATGGTATGAATCCATCAATGAGGTATAGTCAACGCCTTATCGTGTAAAGAAAAATCAAGAGCAATGAGAATGTTGAGGAATAGCTACTATCTCATCAAAAAGAGCTAGGCTCTAATTTATGACAGTTAAGGACTGGTGTGGCGGCAGATTTGGCCGAGAATCTCAAGAAATATGCAGGTCTTGACAGAGCATATGCTTCCCTGCTACTGTTGAGCTACAGATTGTTTGTAACAGTCTGTAGTGAGCTCAATTGGTTCATTTGCAAATACAAGTTCTAATTTGGTTCTTTTATTTTATTTCTTAATAAAGAGAGTTACTTCAAGATATAATTTTAGGAAAGTTACAGTGTGGTAAATAATTATTAAGTACGGTAGGATCTTAAACTGTTAAGCTTTTTTCTAGAAACCAGGCAGTACTTAAATAGAGGATAAAAAACTGGATTTTAGGCTCACTGTTGTTGTAGCGTAAAATTTTAAGTATTTCTCATTTAAAATGCCAAAATGGTAGGAATAATCGTAAATAGAGAAATATTTTTATTTACGAGTGTCTGTCTTATGCTAACCTCAGAAGAAATCGTAAAACAAAGTAAAGTACCTAATAAACAATTTGAAGACCTTTATGCCGTTAAATTAATATTAAAGCTGGATTAATAAGAATTTGCGTTGGCCATTTTTAACTTAGAATTTTTTCGGCTGGAAAGCGTTCAGAGCTTGTTTTTAATATAATTTAGGTAGGAGGCATTCATTTTTTGACGAGCATTTTTTACGATCTTTTAAATTATACTTGTCCGGTCAATTTAGAATTCGAAGTTACCTAAATTCCCACCAAGCTGAAAATCGGAAAGTTTATTTGAAATATCATTAAAAACAAAATTTGAAAGTTCCCCATCTTTCCCCTGTAAGGAAAATTTTTTATTCAAGGTCAAAGGTAAAAAAAAATGAGTTTTTCGCGATTTTCAGCAAAACGGTAAGTTTTATCATAAAAATATTTCGAACAAAAATTGTAGATCATAAAATTATCTACAAAAATCAATTAATACTTTTTTTTCTACGAGCCACCGTTTTTGAGATATAACGATTCAAAAAGTTGTAAAAGTTGTAATCGTCATAATATGCATGAGTACGCCATATATATACATCTCTATAGTTGTAATATATGTTAAAATATTTTTCTATCGGATAATGTAACTTACACATTGTCCCATGACAATGGAAGTATAAAAAAGTGCTGTTTTTCAACGCACTCACCCCAAAGATTGTTATCGTTAATGATTGAAAGGGTTGTATTCCGCTGCAACACAACACAGTTCCTAGATAAAACGGTTTCTAGTTAACATGGTTCCTAGTTAACATGCTTTCATGTTAAAACGTTTCATGGTTAACAGGGATCCTAGTTAACATGGTTCCTAGTTAACGCGGTTCCTAGTTAATACAGTTCCTAGTTAACAGTTTTTAGTTAACACGGTTTCTAGTTAACATGGTTCCTAGTTAACACAGTTTCTAGTCAACATGGTTTCCAATTACACGTTTTCTAGTTAACACGTTACCTAGTTATAATAGTTAATTCATTAAACTACATACGAAAGTTTTGAGAAAAACAGTATTTCCATAGTATGTTCATTATAATACCAAAAGTGAATAGTGGTCACTGCAACGAATTCCGGGAAAGCAGATTGTGGGTACAGTCAGCAGAATACTATTTCATCCAATTTACTGTCCTTATAATAGTGATTTAATAGAATTTCCAAGAATTTCCTTTCTTAGAAATCCACAACAATTAATGGGCACAAAGTCCTAAGTTCATGTAGTATTGGGTTATTAATTTGGTTGACTGTACTCTATGAAGGTGGGAAAGCCTCGTTAAAAATTCACCCCTGAATTACCGGAATCAAACCTTCATTGGAATCCAAATGTAGTGCTAGGGGGGGGGGGGGGGGGCATTGGGTGGTCCTGACCCCCTCTCAGAAAATCTTACGTTAAAATTAGTACCTAGTAAATTTCCGAAGCCTTGAATAAATTTTAATTACACCTTTCTGCCTTAAATCTAAATGATTAATTAAATACAGGAAGGTAAATTGATAGCTTACTAAAATAAATGTATAAAAGGATATGGAAACAATGTATTTTATTCGTTTTAGAAATCATTTATAAAGTAACATTACCTGCTTAATACCTACGCAATCGATATCTAAATACAAACAGTGTTATTTTTATTTTTCAAAAAGTCTGATCTGTTCGGTTTTAATTTCCGAACTTAATATATTTTTTTTTTATTATTTAAGAAGTTTTTCATTTTTCTAAAATTTATGGTTCCTAAGAAAGAAGAGATCTTCGTATGTCTTATAGTTTCAGACGATTATAAATAATTTGTCACCCTGAAGTCCAGTCGAAAAAACGTGGAATTTGTAAGTTGGTTAAACTTTTTTTTTCAGATTGTTGCAAACAAACTACAGGCAGCTCAACTCAAAGAATTTAATAAAATAATGACAACAAACCTTACCGCCGATATTATTTTTCTTCGGTTTCTGGTCTAATGTTTTACAATTGGGCTGCGACTGCACCTGTTGGAATCAAAGTCTACTTTGCAACATCTCATTTACCAATCATGAAATAAAACTTTTTAAACTTTCACGATTTGTTGACATATTTAAAGAATATTTATCGGGTATTTATCGCGTACCTTTTGTTTTTTATTTTCCCCTACGTTTCCATCGCGTTGCAGCGATCGTGGTCACGGGGCGACTGGATGTTCTGCGAGTTACTGCCAAGAATTGACGGCAGTATCCACGACTACCCTCAATTCGTCTTCTGAATCAGGAATGTCCACGTTCACAGTACGACACACTACACTGACCGTGTCCGAATGCAGTGCAGTCTGTACACGACGCCCGCACTTATTGATCACAGGATTCCACGAGGACGAGAGGCGAAAACCATCTTCACGATTAAAATTTGGGTGTTTTTTGATCTCAATCGCCTCTCGTACCATCCTTTTATAATAGTGACGCTCACGTGATAGAACTTTTGGGTCATGTAACTCGATCCAATGGTTACTTCCTGAGTCTAGCAGATGTTCCGCTATTGCCGACTTACTCAATTGCCTATTTTTGACCGCTGCTATGTGCTCTTTCACCCGCTCAGCAATAGTTCTTTTGGTTTGTCCTATGTATGAGCGACCACAGCTGCAGTCAATCTTGTAAACGCCTGGCATTTGTAGAGGTATGACATCTTTTGGTGTTCTTAATAACTGAGCAACTTTTGTGTGAGGGGTGAGAACCGACTTTATTGAAAACTTTTTTAGTATATTTTCAACTTTATCTGTGACCCCTTTCACGTATGGCAGAAAGATGTGTTGTCTGCATACCTCTGACGTTTTTCGGCTCCTTCGCTTTGTGTGTCGTGTATTCACATATCCGTTTTGTTTGAGAACCTCCTGAACATGGCTGAGTTCTTCCTCCAGATGTTCAGGGTCACACAGAGCATGAGCTCTGTTCGTAAGTGAAGACACAACGGACTGTAAATGGTGCGGATGGTGGTGTGATGCGGCGTTCAGGTACCTATCTGTGTGAGTGGGTTTTCGGTAAACACTGTGTGCTAAGGAACCATCTTGTCTCACCATCACTCTGACGTCGAGAAAAGCCAAGGACCTGTTTTCCTCCAACTCATGTGTGAACCGGATGTTTGGATGTATGGAGTTCAATGTGCTGAGCAATTGCAGTACTTCCTGTTCACTTCCCCTCATAATGCAGAACACGTCATCAACGTAGCGCTTCCACAACTTTATACCGTTGGCGGTGAAATCTAACTTACTCTCGAAATGTTCCATCCAGATGTTGGCCAATACTGGAGCTACTGGGCTACCCATCGCCACTCCGTCAATCTGGAGGTAGTGCTGCCCACGGTATAAAAAGAAATTCCCGTCCAAACAGTGTTCAAGTAAAACTGCATACTGATCTGGGAGTTCGTTGTCCTTAAGTATTTCTCTTACTACATCAAGACAGTCCTCAAGCGGGACCCTGGTGAAGAGTGACTCCACGTCAAAACTTACCATGAGGTCGCCTGGTTGAACATTGCAGGTCTTGATGATCTTGTTGTAGCACCGAAGCGACGTATTTCGCCAAGTTAGGAAAGACAACCCCTGGTAGGAAAGACATCATCCTACGTGAAGGACTCTCGTCACTTTGTGGAGATCATCAAGACCTGCAATGTTCAACCAGGCGACCTCATGGTAAGTTTTGACGTGGAGTCACTCTTCACCAGGGTCCCGCTTGAGGACTGTCTTGATGTAGTAAGAATAAGTGCGGGCGTCGTGTACAGACTGCACTGCATTCGGACACGGTCAGTGTAGTGTGTCGTACTGTGAACGTGGACATTCCTGATTCAGAAGACGAATTGAGGGTAGTCGTGGATACTGCCGTCAATTCTTGGCAGTAACTCGCAGAACATCCAGTCGCCCCGTGACCACGATCGCTGCAACGCGATGGAAACGTAGGGGAAAATAAAAAACAAAAGGTACGCGATAAATACCCGATAAATATTCTTTAAATAAATCATGAAATAATATAATTATTGTCAATTCATAAAAGTAGTGCCAAATGGGTAGGTAGTAAATAAACACACTACAACATAATCTTTGGAGGAAAAACTTAGGACCATAACATTGTTTCCGTAATGTTAGGTTATTATATTTAATAATACTTGCTGGGGACATAAAAGAAAAGATTTTGGTTGTAACACTGCACACGATTTATTCAAAGAAATATTTAAAATAATAATGGGAAAGACATGTTATTGATCCGCGATGTTAATGTGGACTGAGGCGACCGCATGTCGCGCTTAGATCTGCCCCATGATAGCAGGTACTTATTGTACGAACCGTACAATACTTTTTTGTTCTATTTATAAACTTAAGGCTCCGGCGAATAAAATACTATTTTACTAGGTTCCTACTAAAACTACATTCATCATCATCAGGCTATGCTAGTCCACACATGGCCTCCCCTAATGAGCGCCATAGCGCCCTGTCCTCAGCTTGTCGCATGCAGCATCTGCCCGCAGTCTTTCGCAGATCGTCATCCAACCTAACAGGAGGGCATACTACACTAGTTTTACCGAGTCGCGGTCTCCACTCAAGAACACGTTTACCCCAGTGGTTATCGGTTCTTCATGTAATATGGCCGGACCACTGCCACTTCAGTTACCTACTAAAGGGAGAACATTAACGTCAATAACGCATAACTGCACAAACAAGGAAAAACATTTTATATTTTCATTTGTGCGTTGTCCCATATTTATCTTGCATACGAAAAATTTTCGCTGCGCTTGAAATTAAAAGCTTTTTAAACAAGAACAATAAACGAACTCCTTTAATTGGCTCCGTTTCATTAAATATTCTTCAGCAATTTAACTTTGTTTTGTAGTCCAACCAAATGAGATGTGAAATGTTGGCAAACAAACCACTTGCCGTTAACCCAAAGTTACCTTTGTTGTTTTCTGTGTATTTTAGCCACATTTTCATTCCATATCAAATGTAGGTTTTTACTTAGGTCTAAGCATGTGAATTAAAATTTATTCGCGGTGGTTTGTTAAAAAATACTACAATATATTATTTCTTATTGCATTTATTTAAGTGTATTCATGGATACTGCCATATAGCCATGATTCTTAGCTGTAACTTGAATACCATCTAGTTGCCCCGTGACCACAAAAGCAAAAAATAAAACGAAAAGAACATAAATACCGGTTAAAATTGAGTTTTTATCATGTTAAAAAATCGCAATAGTTTCAGAGTTTCATAGAACTAATTTATGAACCAGTTGTCATAGTTGGATGGGACATTCCCATAGTTGGACTGAAGGTTTCGGCAAAACGGTTGAATTTCACAAATATATACAAACGTAGTACCAAAATGATTTGTAATTTGAGCAAATTTTCAGCATGATTTGCTGTTATTTGTATTAATATTGAACTGATGTAGGTTACTAGCACAAAGTTTTTTCAAAATACTTAACTGTCTGAAATTAATCCAAATCGGATTTTTTTAAAAGAAGACACATTTTCTTTATATTTGTGTAGATAGGTAAGTATTTTCAAAGGGCTTGTGGCAGGAACCCTTAAAAATACAATTATAATACAAATAATAGCAGATTAAGGTGAAAATAAGCTCAAAATTACAAATCATTGGCATAACGTTTGTATGTTTAATTCATCCGTCGCCGGAGTTTTAACCGAAAATGCGTAATTTCCGCTATCTCGAAGCATTTTGTACAGCAAAGATAAAAAAAGCTTTTAAAACCTCCTAAAAGGTTTTTGAGCTGGAATCCGTGCAGACAGGTTCAGCAATGGAGCCAAGTGTTGTAACAATAAATCTTCACAGCTTTGTATTTTTTAACATTCGGGGTTTAGCGAGGTAGATCTTTTAAGCGGACGAAAAACAGAGAATCCTGGTTTTATGTTCCGCTATATTTTCTCTTATACAATGTATGTGTATTATCTATGTATTATTATCAGGTTTTAAAATAAATATTGGAGCGTGTGGTCAAAGCGACGACGCGGGACCCGCAGGTATTTGGCGCAGCGCATCAGCATTGCTAGATAACGAGCTTATGTCTTGGGGATGCTTCGGACTGGTATAGATATGGATCAGTTCATCTACCTGTAGATTGTGCGCAACAGTCTCCAGTTCCTGTTATTTGATTGTAATTTTCGAAGTTGGTAAAGTATCCTCTCTATAAATATGTTTAAAGTAATTATTATCAAATTGAAAATATTATTGGCTGTCTCTTCCTTTAAACTTGTCTACTTACTGAAGTACTGTGCAATTATATCTATCAGTGTCTAAAACATGTTATTTGTCTCAATTTAAATAATATATTGTGATTTAAATTCATGTCACTATCATCATCATCACCAGCCTATAATAGTCCACTGCTGGACATAGGCCTCCCCTAATGAGCGCCATAGATGGCATCATTATTTGGGGTTATTGCCCATAATCCCCACGCTGGGCATGCGGGTTGGGGATCGCAGTTCGCTGTAGTTGTTCTGAAGAAGGCGCTGCTGCCCGCCTCCCGCTGTGTTTCCCTTAGTCGCCTCTTACGACACCCACGGGAAGAGTTGGGGTGGTGAAATTCTATGCCGGCACCACACGGCATGTCACTATCAACATTCTTTATTAATTTTAAAATAAAATAAGCTACTATTTTAACCAATCAGTCAGGCAGTACCAATTGTAATTATAAACGCAGGAATTTGTACGTTTACACAAATTTGTTGAAAATACTATTTATTTTTTTCTAGTTCTTTGCCAAATTTGATCCTTGGCAAATTCTGTATTATTTTTTCTATTTCTCAGCAAAATTTAATTCATTTTTATGCGTAGCAAATTTTGTAAATCATTTTGTTTAATGTTTTTTTTTGTCATACCATCCTATGTACACAACTTCCACAGCGTTTCACCGGAACAAAAGAAACCTACATTATTCATGTTATCTTTAGCCACTCAGTAAAAAAACCGTTGGGTTTTAAAGAGATTTGAGAAATTTTTATTTTTATCTTGCACGACGTCCCGAAAAGGTTACCATAAATTATAATGTTGATACTCAGAATTGTTGGGGATATTAAATTTTCTGAAAAATATACAAGTATGTATGATACGAATGAATAATGGATTGCAGTGGGCGATGGTCCACCTGCTGCGACCAGGTGGAAATGTTTGCATGATCAGCATATATTTTTGGGATTTTTTGTTGTAAAACAAGCTGATTTTACCGCAAAGCTTAAAAATATAGTGTTACTCTGGATGATTTAAAGAGATTTGATGATTTAAATTATTATCTTATCATATCTTATCTTATCTTATGTTATGTTATGTAGTTATTCTAGAGAAGTCCTACAACTCCTAAACCGGTGTGTGCTTAGGTGTAAAAAGGTTATGTTTTAGAACAAATAAAATTCTTGATCTGTAAGTATAAAAATCTGTAAACAATTATTATATAAACAGTAGTATAATAGTCACTGCATTGGCAGGGGTGTACTCGTAATTATAACGAGGATTCTGTACAAGCCAAAAATATACTTAAAGTATATTTCCCAGCGTCTAGTTTTGCATGCATGTCGCTGACTCGATTGGCGCACTCGATATTATATTTCTGCATACATTGACCTCAACCTATTGAGCTAACGGTCACAGCAACACAAGGCGTTTTGAAGCGCGCTTTGATAGCGGGCGTTTTAAAATCCATCTGGTCCGATACATCCGTCCACGTTCAGACACTTCTTGGTATTCGATCGCGTGTTTGGACGTGTAGGTCTATTGGTGAAGGGGACCGGAGGCTTTAGAGAGTATGGAAAGTTTCATCATAAATAACCTTTAAATCCACAAATGACGGTTTATGTTATGCAGTGTTTACTTTTAGGCATATACGTAAATGACTTGTAAGATCTATACGGGATGGCGACAGATCGCCACAATATTGGCTGTGATCTAGTTGCATAGTTTAAGAAAACCATTTATGATTTTGTTTTGTTCCATACTTCGGAGCCTATCCACTACAGAAATCTAAGTAATAATTATACAGATTTGTGTTCTCCACATCCTGTCCAGGATGTTGCTGCTCAAAAGCGAGCGTCACGCACGTCAAATTATTCCTAATCTAGACAGGCTCTTAGGCCTTCCTTACTTACTATTATACTACTCTTTATACTAAGTAGAACTACCTACTTCCTAGTAGTTATGACATAAATCTTTATATTACAACGTAGCTGTAAATAATAGTTTTATACGAACTTTATGTAATCGTCGTTTTTGATTGATGTCGAGTGATTTAACGCATTTTTGTAATTTTTTGACAATTAAAGTAAACAATCGCGACGAATTTCGTTTCCGTTTTGATGCTGAAGAAATACAAACTAACCACTCAAGCCGATTTTTAAAAAGCTCGTGTATTCAAGCACGTGTTGGAATATGTACGGGATATATCGGAGCAGATGGTTTTGAAACGCCTTATGTATACTTGTTAGAAGAGTGTGAACATGTGAACATGTGCTTGAAATTGTGTTAGTAATGTTGTTTCATAACTTTACGTTTATGTTACTGGAAAGTTCTTCTATGTTGGTTTTAGTCGGATGAAAACAGAAGTGAAGTTATGAAGTTAGAAATCAAAGCTCTGTTTTTGTTATCTATACTAATACACTCGAGAGCAATGAATCCGGGTCACTCAAAGAATCCAAAAAATCTCGGAAAGTAAGAATGCTAGGTTAATGCAATAAATTGTATTTAATAGACAATTTAATACTCCTTAAATGAAAGTTAAAAAAATATGAGTCACCATACATTTTGTTTACACAAAATTACATAAAGAAAAAAAACTGCTGATCTCTCCTTAAAACAAAAATAGCTAACATGAAATTTTTGAACTTTATGACGATTTTCTTGAATTTCAATACTTCGTATTACCTCCTCGTGCTTCCATTACTGCGTTTACGCGGTTTGGCATGCTCTACACCAAGTTCCTTATACGATTTTGGGGAATATTCTCCCATTCCTCTGTGAGAGCAATTTTGAGCTCAGGAAGCGTGATTGGGGGAGGGTTTCGTTGTTTTACGCATCTCCCTAGCTCGTCCCAAGCATGCTCGATCGGGTTGATATCCGGGCTGCGCGCTGGCCACTCCATACAAGTAATGTTCATCTCTTGAAGGTAGTCATTCATAATCCTACCTGTATGAGGTCGGGCATTGTCATGCATAAATATAGCATCCTCACCCAAATTGACCATAAATGGACCAACGTGTTCGTTGAGGATTTCTTCCACATATCTTACGCTAATTAAAGAGCCGTTTTCTATGATCACCAGCTCTGTGCGACTTTCAGAGGAAATTCCGGCCCACACAAGTACAGACCCACCACCGTAGGCTACTTTATCTTCGATGCATGCTTGCTTGAATCTTTCCCCTGGTCTTCTATACACTCTGTGTCTTCCATCGTGCTTGTAGAGCATAAATTTTGATTCGTCGGAGAACAATTTATTGCATTAACCTAGCATTCTTACTTTCCGAGATTTTTTGGATTCTTTGAGTGACCCGGATTCATTGCTCTCGAGATTATAAAGAGGATAGATTTGATTATTTGTTTGAATGGAATAGGTTCTGAAATAACTTGACCGATTTGAAAAATTCTTTCACCATTAGAATCCTAAATTTTCCGTAATGAACATAGGCTATAGTATATTTTCAAAAAAGTTAGGGTTCCGTATGAAAAATATTTTTTTGTTAAATACCCGTCCGAAGCCGGGGCGGACCGCTAGTTTGACACGGGTATTTAACAAAAATTGTATTTTTAATGCTACTTTTTATAAAAAATATTCCTTAACCTACATATACCTAATGTTAATCAGGGAAAACTTAGGATTCTAATGGTCAAATAATTTTTCAAATCGGTCCAGTCAATTTGGAGCCTATTCAATTTAAACAAACAAACATTAAAATCTTTCCTCTTTATAATATTAGTATAGACGTAACGGAACCCTCGCACTCGGATTAATCTCTAAGAATTTTAATTTCTCAAAGCTGTTCAGTTGTTATAACAACAATTTAGTTTTAAAAGTATGTTTGTGAGTTTTAACAAGCCTAGTTTGATGGAAGCACTACGATTTTTTGATTAATAACTTTGTTAGTTATGCCGTGTGGTGCCGGCATAGAATTTCACCACCCCATCTCTTCCTGTGGGTGTCGTAAGAGGCGACTAAGGGAAACACACCGGGGGGCGGGCAGCAGCGCCCTCTGAAGAACAACTCCACCGAACTGCGATCCCCAACCCGCATGCCCAGCGTGGGGATTATGGGCATTAACCCCCAAATGATAATGCCATCTATGGCGCTCATAAGGGGAGACCTATGTCCAGCAGTGGACTATTATAGGCTGGTGACGAACTTTGTTAGTGAATGAGAACGCAACCATAGTATTCTATTTTGTTTGTTGTTGTTGGTCACAC
Organism: Eupithecia pulchellata; assembly: GCA_963931895.1. Lineage (NCBI taxonomy): Eukaryota > Metazoa > Arthropoda > Insecta > Lepidoptera > Geometridae > Eupithecia > Eupithecia pulchellata. The sequence goes on from OZ007522.1 coordinate 2,764,524, forward strand.
TAATCTGTCTTCACATTCGATCGTTGTGTCATGTCGTTTTACAATTAATTACCACGATTGCATATTTCAATCTTTTATTAATTTTTCCGAAATAAATTATCAACAAAATCGATAAGCACGTTAATAAGTTACCTACTTTGTTATCTAAGAATAGTTTTTAGACAGTTATATGATATCCCCTAACTTCTTATTTATTCAACAAAAATCCCACCAAGCTATCGCATTTCAAACGAACTTCCGATCTCAACTTAAAACAAAGAAAAAGAAACCTAAGCCAAGGGAAAACATACAATCTTGAAAAGTTAAACTGAACGGAAAATGTAGAGAACAGATGAATCAAATACGAAGATCAGCCGTTTCCATTGGGATAAAACTAGGAGGCTGATGGAAAAAGTGAATTGTAGGAATAAATGTAGAAAATATTGTGCACAAAATTGGCTTCCCGTGATTTTATTGTAGAATGCGGTCGACTGGCTTCGTAAACTATGTGGTCGCATTCGAAAAATGAGTTTCCATTTCATATAACTATCTTTGGTGGATTCAATGGAGGGCATTGACCTCAGTATCAGTATTCCGTAGCTTACAGAAACTTAATTTTGATTTCACCATACATTTAGCGTCTAGCGGTGCCGGATACTCAGATAAACACTTTTTAGTCTTATAGTATGGAAACGAGTTTCAAACCAACCCGATAGTTTTCGAATGTTTTTGTGTGATGTGTTGTATTTTTGCAACAACATTGATAAGTCAGCGGTAGTAACTATGACGATTTGGTATAAAACACTCAAGGGAGACTTATCAAGACTAAGAGAAAGCCGTAGAAGATGCCAAGTAGACCAATGTTATATTGAGGTGGTGCGGTTATATCTATACAATTACAATAATCTAATGCTAATGACTTTGTTTTTATCCGAATTCATGCCAAGACCGATTGATCAGAATATTGCCCCTGCGTTATGAGATGTACTCGGTAGATATACTCGGTCTACGCTGTGTAAACGCATGTTATGGGTACCGCAGTGTATATTAAATTACCAGACTCCGTCACAGCTGATGGCAATCTACATTGCTTCAAAGTCAGGTTGAAACGTTGGCTTATCGAGCAGAATTTTTACTCAGTGAACGAACTACTAGAAAAGTAAATTAAAAATGGCTAAATTTGATTTTAATTTATTTTTTGTTTATATTTACGTATGTTGAATTTTTTTTAATTATGTGATGATAAAATACAATTGTATTATAATTTTAAATAGTTACCTATTCTTATGAAAAAATTACATGTAAATTAATTTTACCAATAAATTGTATTTCTGTATTTCTAAACTGCAATGGACTTCAAAGTTCGTTAGACAGACAACAGACATCAAAAAAATGTGGCCGATACCGCACATAATACCTTTGTTTTCTCGTCTAGTCTTACCGTCTAATTATTAAGATCTTACAAAGCTTCTCTGAAAGTCCATAGGTGATCGAAATGCTGGCTTTTATTTCAGTCAGCAAATTGGCACTGCCATCCAATAAGGCAATAATGCCAGAATTCTGGGCACTCTGCTTTTTGATGACGGCTTGTTTTATTCTGCTTAGTATTTATATTTTCTGTGTAATAAATAATCTAATGATTGGTTCCAATCCCAATGATGCAAGAGTTACCAGATTGTGTGAATATTTATGTATCGTCTTTTATAAATCTAATATAGATGATGTAAAACATTTCTTATGATTTTAATGAGACGTCCAACAGTATTTCCCCTAAAGTTCCCACAAAGTATGTTTCACGTTAATGACTTTACGCCTCACTTAGCGTCTCAACGAGCAACCTAACATACTTGTAAGTTATTAAACTTGAAATATAACGGTGTATTTTGTGGAATTAATTTGTGTATAGCTTCATGTAACTCGGATGAAAAGTTAGCAGAATTATACTTTCGCCCGAGGCAATTGCCACATTAACATAATCTGTTACTGAGGCCTGTGGCCGATGGAGGTGTAACCTAGAAATGCGACAAAAATGTCTCATTTCCTATTCGTACCGCGTATGCATGAAAGCACTGAAGTTACATAGTAATTATGCTTATACACACACACTTATAGATTTATGACGGTGATGACTAGGTCCGAGGCGTACTAAGAGAAAGTGAGTCCCTGGACTTGTTAAGCGAACTAAATAGTCTATCTATTTATTAACATCAATGGCGTTAATGTGACAGCGGATGTCAAATCATATCATAGACACAACATAACTAAAATCAGGTTCATATGAAACTATTGGATCGTTGTCAGCGCGCGCAAGGCGCGAAATGTAGAAGACTTGAAAATAAAGAAGGCAATCGGAAAATAATGAACGAATTTACCTACTGCTGCAGTGGATTCTCTTTGCGATTAGACAGTCAGTTGGAAAGAATTTTAGATCGCTTGAAAAGAAAATTATGCACTTAGCCCATGTCACGGGCTAGCGTTAATTTAAATGTCCATAAACTAAAGGATTTTCCAAACAGAACGCGTTATTACGCCGCGTCAGGGCGCTAATTGACGCCGCGCTCTAGCGCCGAACTGTGTTGTACTATGACGGTACCTTAAACCTTATTTTATTTTGTAGGTTCCTTTGCAAGTTCAAGATTATATTCCTGTCTGTTTCGTATATCTTTATTCGTTATTGTACCTGAAAAGAGATTTCGCATTATTACAGCCTACTTTAAATATAATACAATTATTTTCGTGTCTGCTTCAATAATCACACCACAACAAAAAACCCACAGGTACGCACTCACAACGGTAATGTTTCAAGTGCGAGATAAGATGCTCGTTTTCACGCAACGGTACTCGTATTTTACCAAAATGATGGTTCCAAAAATTCTTTTATATTCGTTTAATCTTCCCAGCTGACTGATTCTCAACTGTGCCTGATTCCATTCCTTTCCCAACTGATTCTGATAATACGGACTTGTAATTTTACCTTTGAAAATGTCATTTTAATTCAAAGCTTTTAGGTAGGATTTCCTGACTCAATTTCATTGAATTTGGTATTACAAAGGACTGTGAGAAATTTGATCGAAGCTTCCACATTGTTTTTGATTGTTTTAGCCTGAAATCGTAGATTAACATTAATTATGTGTATCGCCATAACAGATTAAACACCACTAAATTCGAAGTTCAGATAAGTATTCGAGTTTCAATTCTAATCTAATTTCAGTAATATAATTTACAGAATTAAACAAAAAGAAACAACAGCTCTGTAGTCAAAACTGAGGGATGTTATAGGTACTATAAGTAATTCATCAGGAATAACTTTGAATAAATAATAAATTATTTATTTCAGGCAATGAAATGAAATGAAATGAAATGAAATATTATTTATTTGCTTAAATATAGGTTAACAGTAGGTCTTAAAATAAGTAAGTATCACTATATTTGACTTAATAGTCGTGCAAATATTTGATATTAACTTAGACATTTAGTTATAGCAATTTTCAGTACTCTTATATTTAATTAAAATATTATAGTCAAATTATTATTATGTATACAATATGTCAAAATTTAAATTGAAAATATTCATTTATAAAGGCAACAGTTATGGATGGTAAAAGACATATTCTAGGGCCCATATCTATATAAATACCCCACAGACTCAAATACATACATACATTTATATACAATTTCTTAGTAACTAAATAGGTACGGCGACTTAAAAATATTCTAACATAGCAGGAATTTCCTGCTTTAAAATTGCTCAGTCCCTAACTCGATAGAACTCTCATCAAAGTTTATCCTATGTTCATTTGACAGCAAAGCTAATTTAATTTATATCTACCTGTCGTACCTTATAGTTAACACACCTCTACCCACACAATTTCTCTCTAAAAGTCCATTTCTCTATTCACCCTATTATGTTGCTTTAGGGCCCCGTAATGACCCATTACGAGAAATCTTCAAGAACCCTTCCGCTTTCCCAACTTAAATGCTATAAGGTTTTAAGTGTTTTAAGCCCTAATTAGGCTACCTATCGAAAGTTTAAACGAAGTTCTTAGCAAAACTAGTTAAAAGGAGTGGGGACTTTGGGTTTGAGGTAGCGATTAAGTTTTGTTTGAAATTAAATTTCTTAACTAACGCAAATACCCTGATTGTAGTAGATAAACATTTTGAAACTAATTTTAAGAAATTCAGATACTACAAAAGCTTTTATCAATATCGTTCTCAATAGTTTGAATTCCATCTTCTTTCTCGTGCTAAGGAGTTATTGAAAACATTTACGAAAACTGTTACAACTCACGTATAACTTAATATTAAAACGTTAAGTAATTTTTAATACGCTAAACCTCACTTACTGCTACGAGTCTGCAAATTCTTTCATAAAAGGATAGCCTCTCTCCTGTGTCCCCTCATCAGCACAACACGTCCACTGACGTACACATGCCTCAAACAAGTTTAACCAATCACCACACTTAGCTGGTGGTTTCAGTGCCTCCAAGCCATGTTTTGTACAAGTTCCATGTGAGTAAGTAGCATTTAGAAACAAGTTAGTAAATTTTGCGTTTTGCTACGCCGTAGGCATCTACAAAACTGTAGATGGCTACGCCGTAGCAAAACGGACTCGTAGCAAAACAACGCTAAGGCTTGTAGCGTCATTGCAACACCAGTAGTTTTATTAACAAAACACCGTTTTAATATTTTTATACTACAACTATATAACATTTGCCCCCGATTTCGCACACGTGTATGGGATAATCGTTTTCCAGATCTCTTGGTGTTAAAAAATTCAGCTAGACCCATTCGGCATTTTCGGCATTGTCTTCAGCCAAACATCTTCACAAAGGCACAAATTTGGCTTACTTAAGCCAAATTTACTAATAACATTAGAAAGATTTCTAGTGTTATATTTATGTACAAATTTCATAACAACGGATATTAGAATTGTGGTGGGTGGTACATTGCTGGGGTTTGCCGCCGTGGTTAATTTGAAGTAGACTATTTTTAGCGGTTCGATGATATGGTTTACTCAATTAGGAATAAAATACTTACTTACTATGGAAATTTATTTAAGTATATGTTATATTGATTGTCAAGGTTATTTCAAACATGTTTTAGCCCGGGGAATCGCACGCGTTGTTTTTAAGGAAACGTATTAAGATTATATCAGTCCCTATGTACTTAATGAAATAAAAAGTAGTAAAAATTTTTTGTTATTATTGTGCGTAAGCCCTCGCTCACAGCTTATTCTTTATATTATGGTTATGAAAGTCGCAGATTCAAGTCCCACCGTAATCAGATTTTTATAGTGTATTTTTAATTTCTTAAAGTAAAATGCTTTGTTCCAGAAAAAACAGTACATTGCAATATTTAAGGACAATCAGTTTTGTTTTGGCGTGACGAAGTAAAAAAAAATCCACCCATCTTATAAGTTCGCATTTGTAATTTTAATGTACTAGTGGTTTCTTTTTCACTTCTTGAGTCATCCATGAGTCATGGTGAGATTAATGTTGAAGATATTAATTATTGCAAAAAACTCTATAAGATAGAGGCTTTCGAAATTTCGGGAGTGAGAGATGTTAGTTCTAATATATTTATTTTCTGCTGTTACCGCAATCCTGTTAACAAGAACTTTAACGTTTTCCTCGAACAACTCGAAAAGTTTTTGGAGCACTTCTTTGACAAGAAATGTATTTTGGTAGGGGATTTTAATGTAAATATTATGACCGAAAATATGCAAAAACAGGAGTTCATCAAGCTCCTGAAATGCTATAACTTTGAGTATTTAATTAATGAATTCACTTTTGTTAGGAACAATGTAGGATCTTGTATTGACAACATAATAACTAATATACTGGATGACACAATAAGCGACATTCTCGTAGATCATAATGGATTAGGCGATGGTCATGCTGGTTTGTTATGCTCATGTACGGTAGACTACATTGGCAAGCATAATGCTATGTCTAAAATCAAAGCTGAACGCAGAGACAATCGGTTAGAGAATCTTCTAAATTTTAGAGATAATGTTTTGGAGACAAACTGGTTTGTGATGGGTGTAAATAGTTTTATAACTAAGTTTGTTGATTTATATAATACAAATTTTCAGAAAACAGAGAGAATGATTAGAAATAAAAACAAAAAGAAACTAAATTGGATTACAAAAGGAGTAAAAGTCTCAAGTAAAATGAAAAGATTCTTAGTACTTAATGTTAAAAATAATGAATCAAATTACAAACACAATTATATTAAAATATACAAAAAGGTTATCAGAAAGGCTAAACAGTTAACAGTGCAAGAAGAAGTAATGAAGGCAAAAGATTCAATCAAAGCGATATGGAAAATAGTAAATAAACATAGAAATGTAAAAGATAAAACTAGTAACCATGACGCAATTAAACTAAAAATAGATGACAAAGTAATTCATAGGCCAAAGGAAGTTGTTAACACCTTCAGCAAAAAATTCGAGCAAAACATAGGTTTAGAGGAACATGCTAAACCCAGAGAGTCTGCTTTAGAAGTTCTTACTCATAGCAATGCTTGTATAGAGTCGGATATGCAGTTTGATACAGTTTCCAGCAAGGAAATCTGTAAAATAGTCAAAGCTATGCCTAGAAAGAACTCATACGGTCATGATGAGATCCCTATTACATTAATAAAAGACAATATTGATATATTGTCAGACCCTTTGTCATATTTCTTTAATTTATGTATAAAGGAAGATATTTTCCCAGAGCAACTAAAGATAGCAAGAATAATTCCAATTTATAAAGGTAAGGGCTCAAAAACTGATCCAAAGAATTACCGACCGATTTCCCTTCTTCCAATATTATCAAAAATTTATGAAAAAATTATAAAAATAAGACTAAATAGACATTTACTTACAAATAATATAATCAATATAAGGCAATTTGGCTATCAACCTGGACTTAGTACAAACGATGCGATTGATAAACTGTTGGATGATGCAATAATAAAGTTAAATGATCGAGAGAGAGTAGGGGGTCTGTTCTTAGATTTATCTTCCGCTTTTGACACAGTTGACCATGAAATCTTACTAAGTAAACTGAAACACTATGGGATACGAGGGAAACAGCTAAATTTATTTCGTTCATACCTCAGCAATCGACAGCAATATGTAGAGTTAAGAGCAACGGACGGTAACAGAGAAGTTATATATACTTCAGCTTTGACAAAAATTACAAGGGGAGTCCCACAGGGATCGATATTAGGTCCAATTTTATTTATAATATTTACTAATGATCTTATAAACTACATGAATAATAGAGTACCCGATCAACGTTTGGTTGTTTTTGCGGATGACACAAATGCGATTGTGTCAGCGGGTTCAGTAACGGATCTTACGGCGAAGCTTAATAACGCACTAACTGAGTTCAAAACGTGGTTTAAAATAAATAATTTGATAATGAATATGAATAAAACTAAACTAATGTTATTTAAGACTACTTCTAAAAATAATGAAAAACTCCTCGTTAATTTTAATGACATAATAATTGAATCAGTTGACATAGTTAAATTCCTAGGTATTAATATTGACATGTTACTAAACTGGAAATCTGAATTAAAATCTATAGATAGTTACTTAAGCTCTGCATGCTACGCCATAAGAAGTCTCAGAGATGAAGTCACACTGAAACAATTAAAGCTAGTATACTTTGCACTGGTTGAATCCAAGCTTCGTTACAGCATTTTATTTTGGGGAAACAGCTATAACTACAACATAAATTCAGCATTTGTGATGCAAAAGAGAGCGATAAGGACGATGATACGCATATCTCAAACGGATTCGTGTAGGGAACATTTTCTTAGTCTGCGTATACTCACTGTACCTTGTCTCTATCTATTAATTTTACTCACATACCTGGTAAAACATTTTAACTCTTTTGAAACCCCTGAGGCTAGGGCAATAAGAGAAACGACAAGAAGAAGGGATATAGTAAAGCAATTCACACCTAAGCTGAACATATCAGAGCACAGCGTACGGCATCAGGCGGTTGTATAATATGTTGCCCATCTCATTTAAAAGCATATATGACACAAACAAATTTAAAAATAAATTGAAAGAATTCTTGTTGAAGAAGTGCTACTATTCTTTGGATGAGTACTGCGCTGACAAATGTAAGTCCGATAATCTGTAAAGATGATAATTTATTATATTTATTACAAGACATTATTTTTGTGCATATTTTTGACATTGTAATTACATATAAATATTATTTTCACAATAATGTTATTATTATAATTTTAAATTTTACATCATAAATTTTAAAATTGACATTTATTATTTAATTATTTTGACATGGAAATTGACACACTAGAATAATTTTATATTATATCTTAAGTCTTGGATACATATGTAATTAATTGTAATTTTTGTTTGAGAAAGATGTTTAGTTTAAGTGAAATTCCGACACAATTGTAAATTGTTTGAGAATAAATGAAAATGAAAAATGAAAAAATAAATCTTCCACTAGTGGACAAAAAATTAAAGTGAAGAGAAATCAATAACAACTTATTTCTTTGTTATAATAATTAACTATATGAAATTTGACTTGTCTAAGTGCTTATTTTGTAAACCTAAAGAAATAAAGTTATTGAATCTAAACCTGAATCTGAATGTGGAAATCAACGCCATCATCTCTGCTCGTTAGTAAGAGGCCTCCTGATGAAAATTTGGATTATAACTATACAACTTATTTTTGCTACCTAAATTTCAATTGGCTTTTCTATTTATAGTGAGGTAGCGAACCCTACTTACATTTATATTGGATAAACAATATGTAGGTAAGGTTTTCTTAGAGCAAAGGGTAGATAAATTCACAAGCTCTTTGGTTTTTGAAAGGGCCATTAATGCTTTTCACTGCAGATGGCCATGACAGGTTTACCGGATTATGGCGAGTGCAGAGGGCGCTTCGCCGGTAAAAGTTTGCAATATGCAATTTTGTGTTTCCGAAATCGTTATTTATGTCAGAATCTGTAAAAGCTACATTTAAGGAAAATATAGTTAGTTTTAATACATTTAAAATATTCATAAATTTAACTTATTTGTTTTTTTTTTTTACATTGGTTTCAAAAACACGATTTGTACAAAATATTCTTTTTTTTGCAAAAAAACAAGTTTTCACATTTTTGCTATTAACTCAGGGACAGCTCGAATTTTATATTTTTGTTTTGTCAATAAACCTAGAAGTATTTCTTGACTTATCTCTTAATTTTTGATTCCTTGTTTACTTAATTACTAGTTTATTAAACAAGTAATTAAGTACAAACTGTTTTGGTGCTAGAAAATGCAGTACCTGTCTCTCTCACGACAAAACTATCTTGTCATCCCACTCTAAATCTACCTCATAGCGGCCTCTGGTTCCTGTAATTCGTATCCATGATTCCCAGTAGAACCTTCACAAAAAAAAATTAAAGTAAAAGAATGAACGTTTTTCTTTAAAATATCGATCGACAATAGAATAATAACCTCTTTCCTACATGACATTATAGCTTATATTCCTTTGTTCCAGATGCAATAACATTCCAACATGGACGCAACTAGCAAAACCTGCCACATTTACGAAATAAGATGAGAGCAGGCACCATGACAATAGAAAACACCAACAATGCATGAACTAGAGTTCCATCTCACTACAAATGTCAACCAGGAGATCATAACAGAATGGGAGGTCTTAGTAAACTACTCGCTGGAAAACTATAACCTATCAAGTAATGACACGAGGGGGATAACAGATGGCGCTGTTAGAAATTGGTGGGCGACTGCTGCGTTGGTACTAGTGCTTTGCACAGCGGCGGGGAATGTCCTGGTGTGTTTGGCGATATATTTGGAGAGGAGGCTGCAGAATGTTACCAACTACTTCTTGATGTCGCTGGCGATAACAGATCTGTTGGTGGCTATGCTTGTGATGCCGCTCGGTATCGTCACGTTGGTTATGGGTAAGTACCTAGATCATGAGACTTTAAAAGTATTTGGAACCACGGTTTGCATTCAAAACGGAAAATCAGAATAAAATATTGGGTGGTATTGCGTCCGCGTATGTAGTTATTTAGATGTTTCGTTTTCGAAACAGCTTCATCTCGTGGAAAGTAGCTGAATTATCTAGCAAGTAAGGCCGGATGTATGATTTAGTCATTTTTCAGGAGAGCCAAAACAAAAATGTCACATTAATTTGGCCTTTATTTCTTTCGTATCAAGGCTGGAATTTTCGTATTTTTTTTGTGTTTTACAGGATACTATACCTTTATTTTTTTACCATTAATAATACTGTAGCACCGTTCAAAAAAATCTTATATTAGATTTTTTATAAAATTGGCTTTATGCGACCTTATGCCTGTAAATTCCTTTCATTAATTTCAATATTGGTGGTTTTATATAGGATACGACCTTATGCCTGCGATTTCTTCCTTTACACTTGTATTTAAAGGTTGTGTATTACATAATAAATGAAACAATAAGCATATCAGTTTATTTTTATTCAGATGCGTCTAAACTACGTACTAAGTGCCTACCTACTTTAATTAGCTTCGGGAAAATCAGCTGCATTTTCGGTATGTTTCAGTTTTATATTGTAACTGTGAAACTCTGCTGGTACCCACTGCAAAAATGTAACTAAATCGTTATATTTTGTGGTGGATGTTGATCTCTCTCAACACGGGTAGGTCATCGGGAAGGCAATACTGCATTTCATTAAGCATTGCCTATTGAGAAAAACTTCTTGTGAAAAGTTATTTTTATAAAATAGTATCTCACGCTGTCCTGTGTGTCCCTTCAGCATAAATTTGTGATTGGCGACTTTCAGATGCGGAGATCCTTTTAGTCGTGCAATTTTGAATCAATCCTTTTCCATATATTTGAATTTGCTACTTTCTTTTAAGGTTTTTCCGTCTCATATTGATTATTTTCGGCAGTAACTAAATATACAACTCTATTTGGATCAATAGCCATGGTTGTATTTATCCAATCTGTCCAATCCAATGCTGCAGACATTTATGTCTGCAGCATTGAGTGGACGGATCTCAAAATCTTCCTCAACATCCGATTCATTTACTTTTATATCGCCAATTTAATTCGCATGAACCATAGTATTCTTAACATACACGAAAAGACATCATTAAAGGTAATTTTCGTCAAATGTGGACTGTGAACTTATAAGATCACCCAGAGTCACCAATTCTTCGTTTTCAGGAAAAGGTCTGGATTTTTATCTTCGTATTTTTATCTTGTGTTCCACCTCGTAACTGTGTAATGGTGATAGTCCGATTTTTCTAAAGTAAATTAGCGTCTTTTTACTTGCTGTTTACGGCGTTTAATTACAGTTGAATCAGAAGAGCTGTTACTGATATGGCTACAACTAGAATCATCATCTGGGTCATCATAATTTTTTTTCATTGACGCTGTCATCGCTGTTGTAATCAAAATTTACTTAATATTATCTGTAAAATCTTGTAAAACATAATTAGTATAATTTTTATTGTGTACCCTTAAAATTAACAAAAAACACACGTCTGTGTGGCTCGAATTGTAGGCAACGTGCACACTTATATTGAGTAGTTACTTCCCTGCATTGTTGAATGCAATGAACGTAATGAGGTTGAGGTACCTATGGTGTATTATGTATAAATAATTAATATAAATTGACACGATATACAATATTTTTTTACTTTAAAATATTCGAATGCTAATAACTTTCATTGACTTCGCTTTTACCAATGCGACTGCGAGACTGGACTATTTTATTTCTCAGAAAGCCTACGTTTCTCAAAAAAGTTCTTAATATGACAAAATGTCATGCACTGGAAAAAACAATTCATACATTAAACATAGATATAACAGTAGTAGTACAATATAAAATATTATTAAATTCAACTGTGGTAGTACTAACAAGAAATAGGCCTTAGTCCTCCCTGAGTCTTTTTATAAAATACCTACCGTACATAAAAGTTCAAATCTTTATAACCATCCACAGATTAAATGATTTTAGGTACTTACTTTATCCAATCATCAATTACACATACACCAACTAAAACTGAAAAACTTCTAACAAAACTTGTCTTATAAATACACCATACGATATATATTTAATGACAAGTCTCACACTCGTTGTTTGATATTAATTTTGTTTAATGCACACTGCACACAGTCATTGGCTGCGCGCTCTGGGCGTTGAAAATACCCAAAAATTCGACGAAAAGGCCCGATGTTAATACCTTCGGGGTCAATTTCTTACATTTGTTTGGAAGCAAAAGAGTTATTTGGAGATAATTACACCAATTAAACGACAAAACGATATCTTGTTAGGAGCATATGGTCTTAAGTAATTTTTGGCCTTTTGAAATAGCAGTGATCTTGATAAAATATTTGAAGCATAAGGTTGCATCTAATGTTACGTACTATCATTGGGAAATTATTTAGAGGCAGAAGGATTTATGTATATATACGTATGAAATGTGGGAGAAATAAAATTAATTGAAGCATAATGGTTGTAATTGAGATGCGTATCCAAAAAATAATTTCTATTAAGTGCATAAAGTTGTATCACAATAGAAGTTTTTATGCTTCACATAATTTTCTGATAGTCCTTAGATCCGACCAAATGCACTTGTCTAGTTTTTTAACGGAAAGAGATAGAAATATAATTGTGAGTTTGTAAGAAAGAGGAAGAAAAACTTAGTACCACTATGCAAAAAAGTCATTTTGGGCGTAACTTGATATCCGGCCTAATGCTTCTCAAGCCGAGATTTATATTAAACACTTTTAAGCTAATCCAAACAATGATTGAGTGTTAGACAATCAAAATATCTTAGCAAGAACAATAACAATCATTTTGAAGATTTGTACTATAAAACTAATAATTATTTTACTTGAAATATAAAAAAAGTACGGAATCACATAATATAACTCCATTTTACATGGGATTGCCTTAATGTGGCTAATGAACAAGATAAAATATACTTACGACCAAGAATTGGGTTACATTTGCGTAAAACCGCTTAAACTCCTCAATATTTCACAGGATAAGGATTCGGCTTTTTCTTCCAAAATGTTATAAGATTTGTCTAATTTTAACCTCAGGGCAAATTCGTCGTTCAGAGCTTAATTCCCCAAAATTAATAGGGAACAATTAATATCGGAGACAAGGAAAATCTTTATTATTCTTCTTACGACTTACTCAATAAGTCTCAAGGTATTTACTTGGACGGTTACGAAATTATATCTTAAGGTATAAGGCGGAGTGCGAGCGGTAAGCGCTTAGGGAGTTGTTTTTCTTTTGGATTATTCGAAAATGGAGCTTCGGGGTTGGTTTATAAGAGTTTTTACTGTCATACAGATCAGCATGTTTAGTTAAACTTACGTTGAAATAGCTAAAGCCAAGATCCTTCCAAAAGACTAAGTTTAACGCATTCACTGCCAAGCATCCAGCTACGAGCAGCCGGAAAAGTCGAGTTTGTCGGTGGTACTTAGTCAAAGTGAGTACAGTAAGTATATTCTTTATTTGTCACTTATAACACACTCATACATACAACAAGGATGAACATACTTAAGATAGTATAATTTAAACATTAGTAAAATAAAATAAAAGCCACTTGTGACCTGAGAGCTGGTCAACATCTGGCGCAGCGCATCAGCATTGCCATACTGCGAGGCAATGCCGCCAGCATCTTGGGTACACTTTCAACTGGTATTGATATGGATCAGTTGAGCTACATGTAGTCGGTTTGCAACTGTCTGCAATTAGCTCAATTGTTTCATTTGTAAATACTCGCTCTAATTTAGTAAAACAAAACAAATATAAATCTCTACAATACAAATAAATCCCTACAATACCAAGTATTGTTTATTTATAGCTAACTAGCGGTCCGCCCCGGCTTCGCACGGGTATTGAACAAAAAAATCAACTTTTCATGCGGAACCCAAATTTTTTTTTAGATATTTTATAGCCCACTTTCATCATGGAAAATTTTGGATTCTAATGGTGAAAGAATTTTTCAAATCGGTTCAGTAGTTTCGGAGCCTATTCAATTCAAACAAACAAACAATCAAATTTTTCCTCTTTATAATATTAAGTATAGACAATATGTGTCAGTCGCAGTGTCAAATGGGTAATAATAGTAATAAAATAATAAATTATAAATAATGCTGGAAAATCCACACAGCATCATTTAGCCCCAAGCTAAGCAGAGCTTGTATTATGGGTACTTGATGATATACGTAATACAATATTATTAAATAGATAGATATTTTTACTATACATAGAAAACGACCAGTAAAGTATATAATAATAGCTCAGTGATAATAGTGATAATCAGTGATAAACTTGCAAAGTACAGTTGAAGTGAAAGTTGTCAAAATATATGTGAAGCTATTTTCACAGTCCGCGTGGGATAGCCCGAGCGCGATCACGTGGTTGATAAATAGACATGTTTATGTCTTTTTCTTTAATAATTCTGGATGATTAAAAATCTATCTGAGCGTCTAGTCGAAGCGACGTTTGACCCGAGAGCTAGTGAGTATCTGGCGCAGCGCATCAGCATTGACATATAGCAAGTCAATGCAGAAAAAATATATTTAGTTATGCCAGTGTTTTGGGGACGCTTCCGACATTATTCTTTGCTACAGTTACATCAATTGCCTCAATATTACATATTTGTTCCAATTTCTTACATTCCTTGACTGTAATTATATTTGCAATATAATAAATGTTACGTTACCACGTTGTATTAAAAGGAATAATAATATGGTGGCAAATTTTCCATTGATAACAAGCGTCCTAATACGCTTCCCCGCTGCTAATCAAAAACAGTTCATTCTTGCCACGGATTTGTGATAAATTTCAGCAAAACGAAAAACTCTTTTTCCTTTCATAATTATAAAAATAAGGTCTCGATTATTCTGTCTACTGGAATCGTAGCCTGACGTCTACGATTTGTAGGAACAATAGCTACCTTGAGAGGGCAATCTCTCGAGACGGTACCTTGCGGGAGCAATATCTTGAAGGAATCTAATCATCGCAGGAACAAAACAGAATTATCTTTCTTCGCTCAAGCGGTATCGATAATTGTACCGTCTGAATCGTGTTCCTTTTATTAATGTTATTATTACGATTTTATCGAGTTTCTTTTGTTGTTGGTAACTTTTGTAATATCTTTTCTTTCGAGTGTTACATCGATAAATATCTTGATTAAAAGTTATTTTGTTATTACGGTATTTATGATTTGTTGTGTTTTGATTATTCCTATAAGACCTTTACTAAGAAATAAAATTACAATTATATAACCAACTAGTATATAGCTAATTGCAGACGCTTACAAACAAACTACAGGTAGCTTAACTGATCCATAATCAATAACAGTCGGAAGTAAAATCCGAGATGCTGGTGGCACTGCCTCGCTGTATGGCAATGATGCGCTGCGCCAGATACTGACCATCTCTCTGACTGTGCCATACGTACTTAACATAATGCTGGATAATTCATACAGTATCATCTAGCCCCAAGCTAAACAGAGCTTCTGTTTTAGTAAATAGATGATATATACATGACATTGACAAATAAGAACATTCAATGATATTTTTTGACTAAACCTAGAAAACAACCGGAACAAATATCTGCAGATCGTAAAAATATTTGTCCGGATGCGGGAATTGAACCACCTGCGTTGGAATTTCGTTGAGTTATAAGTTTTTCGAACATAGGAAAGTTTACAACACAACAACCTATTTCTATTTCCGAATAATTACAAAGATAAGAAGAGATTTTAAATTGTGTTAGTTACCATGAAAGTTCCAAAAGTTTTCCCATTTTCTTATCATTTTATTGTATTTTGTTCGACATCCAATTTAAAAACATAATTACATTTTATTTTTACTTGTAGCGAATAACCTTGACTTGATGTAAATGATGTTTTTAATGAACACTATATTCGAGGAATACATTTTTAATGAAAATAAAAACTCCACGAAACTTTATTTAAAAAGAAAGAACCGCTGCTGTTAGAAAAACCTTTTTAATTTTCGAAGAAAAATAAGCAGTGGGCTTTATTTAATCTTATGACGATTGTGACTAAAACCACTTTTCACACTAATATTATACACTAGCGGTCCGCCCCGGCTTCGCACGGGTATTTAACAAAATTTAATTTTTTTTTCATGCGGATCCCTAACTTTTTTGAAAATATTCTATAGCTTCATTCATCAGGGAAAATTTTGGATTCTAATGGTGAATGAATTTTTCAATTCGGTCCTGTAGTTTCGGAGCCAACTCAATTCAAACAAACAAACAATCAATTCCTCGTTATATTATAAGTATAGACTTAACGCATTCACTGCCCAGCCTCGGTGTTGCAGCATGTTGCAGATGTGAATGTAAGATTTATTTATTTTATTATTATTATTTTTTTATTCGATTTACATGCCTGGGACATGTAAATCGCATTCACTGCCCTGAAGGCCTTTTTCATTTCTCCAAAATACGCAAACTTGCTTCGTTCCTTTTTTGTGCTAATCGGTACTTTCGATTTAGATCTAGTGCAATGAGTATTGAAATAGGCTCCGACGGTGACCCGTAATATTGAATCGCTATCATACTTCGAAAACTAGTTCCCCTGTAACCGGTAGAGGCGCTGCGAGTCTCTGAATGCACAACCCCTTCCTATTTACAGACTACATGAAAATCGATGCCTCTTAGCGTTACAATGTTGATTGCCAGTTGTAGACTATTGAGACATTGTTCTGGGTTTTATTGTACACTGATGATCGTTTAGCTGTAACTTTTACGGCTCCCGTATTATATATGTAGATTATGGTACTAAAGTAAAACTTAGTTCATTCTTTAAGTTTGGAAGTTAAAAGCGTATTTGATATAAATGTTTAAATCTTGGAATAGTTTAGAATGTTGAGAAGGTAGAGAAGTTAATCGGAATTATGAATGTACGTACACAGTAACAGTGAAGGTTTGGCTATCGAAATAAGCTAACCAACTGTCGTCGTTATTTATATGGAGGCGATTTTGAAAATGATTTTCTCTTATTGTTTACAAAAACCTCTACAATTTGCAAAAATTATTAAAGCAAATTTTTTTCCAGTAAAAACATTCAGTAATCCGATTTTCCAGTTACACTTTTCTGAGCAGCAAATTTTCTATATTGCCCGAAGCACCACAGCTCATTCACCTGGCCATCGCACAGTGTTATTTATTTTAGTGCCTCACGCAACTAACGAGGCACAGACTAGTATATAAAAGCTGGTCATCCCCTAGATCAGAGTCGTAAGGGTTGTATTACGAAAGCTTGGTAAGACATCGGTACCCAATAGTCAAATATTTATTGCATTCTATAGGTTGACAAAGGTTTTTAATCTATATATCTAGTTAATTTTCACTAAAGACCCTGCTGGCCACACAATATGTATGCAGAGAGAGGAGGAGGACGTCATTGTTACTAACTACATAATATACTCCTATTTTACTAAAATATCTTATTATTTCGTTTCGTTCGTATAAAATAATCGTTAGATGTATAAAAAGGTTTTGTGGCGAGTAAAGCCTTTGTTACCATGGTTTCATAAAAAAAAAAAATTCTCAACACAACTTTTGAGTAGGGCAATGGCAGAACTGTTACCAGTTACTCAAGCTCTCAGACCAAATAAAAATTTAAGATGAAACTCTGTGAACATAGTGAGGTCGGTTCTATATAATATGTGTTGCGTAGGCCAGTGTTACCATGTTATTTCCAATTACCGTAAATAACGTAACTAAGTATATAAACGTTACTAACTAATAGGTACGTTTCATAGAAACTTGAATGTTTCGTGGCTTTCTTATGTCACTGTTTGCCACAAATCTGCCAATTTGATTGTAGTTTTCGAATGTTTATGAGCGATTCGTTGTATACACTGAACTCGCCGACAAAGGCCACTTAGTATGGTGTAATGGGTTCTTATGACATTTCAGTTGCCTATATAATCATTATTCAAGTACTTTTTCAGAAATAAAGATTTTTGGCCTAATAGTGCTTTGACAACTTGTCAGCAGGCCCACGAGTTGGTGGTCCGTAAGGCAATGTTTCTATAGGCGGACTACTCGTAGAGACTTGATTTTATATTTTATATTTTATGGGTAACTTAGTACACAGAAAATACAAAACATTTCCTCATATCAGCCAAGCGATGATGTCACGACATAGGCCTCTCTGAGAGAAATTCATGTGACTAATTTAATATGTTGAGGCTTAAGGTGGTTTTAAATGAGTCAGCTTTCCCATCTTAAGCTGTAAATAACCGAGGCACAGATTAATAGCGACAGTATTTTTGTATTTTATTCTCCATTTTTGTTTGAATTCATGAATTTGTGTTCAAATGAGTCACAATAAAAAATCAACAAAGAGAAACGTATAGGAATCGCATAAATCATTACTCATTCGTCCCTGAATTCGAACAATGGCCTTTTTGCTCAGCTAATTTTTGAGACCCAAATACAGATGTGTTATGTCTAAATACCTACTCGGCAGTTGGCTTATTTGAATATTAAATAATGTAAACATAAGTTCCATCATACCATGTTGTTTTTGTTTAATTTGAGAAACAAAAATGTATTATAAACTTAAACTGAAGAACCTGTGGAAGTCGTGTTTATTATTTGTTAAAACTATATTTTTTTTTGATGTACGGAAAAAATACAGATGACCTCTTTAAGTCCAAAATTAAGTTCAACAGTCTTAGGGTTAAGCCATGCTGAAAGTTCATAGATAGGTAAAAGGGCTTAGATAGCAAGATACCAACCTCATAATACTTTGAAATAATTATTACGTAATGCAGCCCCTGGTTTATCCATGCCAGAATTCACTGGAATTTCCATTGGATTTTCCATTTTCATTTGATAACGTTTCTTTGTAAAAGGAACTGAGTTTTCGAGTTGGATAGGTACGGGAATAATTTGCGCGGAGAGTAATGAATCAACTTTTTCTAGACTGTTTGAAATCTGTGACGGAATTTTATGTTACTTAGCTATTAGGTATTATAGGTTAAACGTACCGTGCCATTTGTTATTGGTAGCGAAGTAAGAAGTGAGTGGGGTTATTCCCATCTGATCATATGATCAGATTGTGGTTGCATCTGATCATATGATCAGATTGTGGTTGCATCTGATCAAATAAAAAGTTCCCGATGGATCATTGATCAGATGCAACTGCTTTTTTGAATTAAATTTTGTGCCAACGGATCATAATTATATTTTTGGCGTGTAATATTACTATGCAATTAGCAACCTTTTTCTATACGACTTTTTTGTACTTATTAACTACCTATTTTTATAGTTCCTGTAGGGTTGAGAAACATAAAAAAAACTTATTTTGATTAAAAAATCAGTCTTATAATGGCAAAAATACTTAAAACTTTAATTAAACAAAATCTACAATAAACAATTCTTAAAACAGATTAAATACACAGAACAATCTTAAATAAATAAATATTATTTTGATCACAAAATAAGTTTTATATTTATAAAACAAGTACTTAAGAGTGTACCTTATGTAATTTTATAGTTAGAAATCGTTATATATCTCAGAATCTGTGAAAGCTACCACCTTCATATTTAGGTAAATGATAATTCGAACTTTTATCTTGGATTCCGTCTTTTCAAAAACACGATTGGTGAAAATTTTCTCGATACTTTTATTTTTTGAAAAATATATGTTTTGCACACATTTTGCTATTTATCTCAGGAACCACCTCATTTTTTTGTTGGATTTTTGTTTTGTCAAGAAACGTAGTAGAATTTCTTCGTTTTCGTCTTTTTAATTTTTCGATTAGTTGTGTAAATAACTTGTAATTAGGCATAACAGTTTTGGAAATATAAAATACGGAGCACGTCTATCATCGCTCTGTGCTTCTCACTCATACGAAAATCATATCTTGTCATTCTGCTCGAAATTTGAATTTTGGCTGAGGTATGGCACGCTCTTAAAACAAAATTAACAGTAAAACACTAAACAATTCGTAAAATAGAATAAATAGACAAAATAATGATAAATATATATTGAAATTTGGGTTGATTAAAGTACTAATTGTTTGTTTACAAACTAAACATCTAAAAATCAGTCTAAAATTTGTAATGGTAGACTAAAATTAAACAAAATCAAAAACATGACATTACAGTTTGCCTTATTAGATATTAATTGTAAGGTTAAATAATTATTTTCTTAAAACGTAGTAACAACATTAAATTATAAAAAGTTTTAAGTACTTTTGACAAAATATAAAACTGATTTTTTAATCAAAATTATTTTTATTTATTTAAGATTCTTTTGTGTACATAATCTGTTTAAAGAATTGTTTTATGTTATACTGTTGATTTTGTTTAAAGTTTCACGTATTTTTGCGATTTTTTAATCAAAATAAGTTTTTTTTATTTTTCTCAACCCAACTATAAAAATAGGTAGGGTTAATAAGTAATAAGTACAAAAAAGTCGTATAGAAAAAGGTTGTAATTGCATAGTAATATTACACGCCAAAAATATAATTATGATCCGTTGGCACAAAATTTAATTCAAAAAAGCAGTTGCATCTGATCAATGATCCATCGGGAACTTTTTATTTGATCAGATGCAACCACAATCTGATCATATGATCAGATGGGAATAACCCAGTGAGTGAAGTGTGAGGTCATATTTTTAACAATGAACCCCTCTTAAACATATTTTAAGAGGATGTTTAAACGTAGATACTTGGTCTCAGCGATTATACTTATCTTTTTTAACATAAGATGGTCTTTAAGATGGATCTTTGCAGTAAAGTAACAATGAAATAAAAGCAAAACATCGATTACCGGGCGTAAGTACTACTTCCTATTCTCTAAATATTCGAAATAGTTTATATTTTATGATCACTAACTCATCAATCCCTAATATCTAAATCTACATATGTACATTTCTATGTAATTTAATGATTGCCCTGGGAGAGGATATTTCATCAATTCATAAAAAAAACTGAAGCTATTGTTGTACCTAAGTTAAATATTATGCTTAAAAATATAAACAAGATTACTATTTATTAAAATCTCCTAACAATGACGTTACTTTCAAACAGTTTGTTTTTTTTTTTAGTTTTAGTTTTTTGAATGATAGATATTGTCTTAATGCACCTGCAAAAATATTCACAGAATATGGGACACTTATAAGACTTTAAAATAAAATAGAATGACTGTTCAATTTTGTTTGTGAGGCCGTCGTGAGACCAGATATCTAGTAAGCGAGAGTGCAAAACCGCGTCTGTGTTGCCATTTCACATGTCTACCTTTGCCACATTTATATTCAGAACTGGAATAGGCGAACTGTGGTCGACTACAGCAGCGTAACTGTTTGAATTTATGTTGTTATTTTATGAATTTTATTAATATTTGGTTTTAAATTTATTAATAAATTTGGTTAAATTAGATTCACGGACAAATTATTTTTATAATAGCAATCGACTTATATTTTTTTTTTGTTTGTTGCTTTACAGTTAAACTGTGAAAAGAACAGATGCTTAGTTTGCTTAATAAACTAAGATTTTTCTATGTGAATAAAATAAAAATGCATATTAATATGCCCAGGATACTCTGGCCCCAAGCTAGGCGTTGCACCTAGGTGAAACCTCGATTACTCTTCTAGCATTTGGTTACAGCCCATACTGAGCGTTCGCACTTTGGCCCTTTGGTCGTGTTGCCTGTTGTAAATACGGGTAGTGACCAGTCAATACCGGTTTTACATTACGCTCCGTAAAACCAGTTTTACGGGGCGTAATGTAACGTTTCAAAAAACGTACATGCAGTCACTACTGGGATAGAGGGTCCTGGCAATGACATTGCTCATTGCGGACATTGAGACGGATTGAAGCATACATAGGTATGGCGTAACGTTTCATACTCGTTGAACATCGCCAGCCTATAACAGTCCACTGCTGGACATAGGCCTCCCCTATGAGCGCCATAGGTTGCATTATTCATCATCTGGGGATTATTGCCCATAATCCCCACGCTGGGCATGCGGGTTGGGGATCGCAGTTCGGTGGAGTTGTTCTGCAGAGGGCGCTGCTGCCCGCCCCCCGGTGTGTCTCTCTTAGTCGCCTCTTACGACACCCACGGGAAGAGTTGGGGTGGTGACATTCTATGCCGGCACCACACGGCACATAACTCACATACTCGTTGCGTTTGGAATATTTCGATGACAAGCTGTTTTTCTTGTGAGTGAGAAGTACCTACAGAACGATAGACGTGCAACGTATTAGCCTCAAAACTGTTTTCACTGAATCGATTTAGATGAAATTAGGCACATACGTTGTCTAGACCGGGAGAAAGGACATAGGATACTTTTTATCCCGGTGTCATGTTCCCGCGGGATACCTAGTACAGGGACACGCGATTAAACCGAATCCTATCTTTTATATATCTTGGTTGTAAATAACAAAATTAAAAACTTTAAAAGAATTAATAAATTCGGACAAGTTTTCATCTTTACGCTAACGAAGTTGCGGGCAAAAGCTTAAAATAATAAGGTTTCTTGACAAAATAAAACACCCACCAAAAAAGAGTTGACAAAGTCAAGTCAAGTCAAAGAGTTGACTTGACATGACATGATTTTTTTAATACATTGTATTAAAAAATAAAACTAGAAGATTTTGTGACAAACGTGTTTTAAAATTACGGTATCCAAAAAAAGTAATTCAAAAAGTTTCCTTGCTTATGAAGGTGGCCTTTGCAGATTCCGTGATGATGATAAAACAAAATTAAATAGGTACTACCTACTACTTAACTACACTATGCATACTGCACGCTCTTAGCTTTTACCGGCCAACCGCCCTCTGCGCCCGCCATAATCCGGTAAACCTGTCATGGCCATCTGCGGTCCAAAGCATTCGAAAGTGGAAGACTTTGTGACTTCTGATAAATCCTTGAATCCACATTACCTACATATTTACAAATATACATTACAGTGTTTAGATTTTCTATTATTTGTAAGGTAGCGAACCGTAATAATAATAGAAAATCTAAACTTAGCCAATCAAAATTCGTCAAATAAATAATAAGACATAACTGAAGAAATGCTTTAAATTTTCGTAGCAAAACCAAAACCCAACAAAACAGAGTTGAGCTATCTATAGCTTAGCGCAATAGTCTGCAGTTAGCTCAATTGTTTCTATTGTAAATTATAATTCTAATCTGGTTACATTTAAAGGTTTTACCCAATAAAAAAACAACTGAGAGTCGATAAACTAATTTTGGGGGAACAGTTATGACTATAATTTAAAGCGGGCTTTTGTTCTGCAGAAAAGGGCAATTAGGACAATAGTAAGTTATTTAACGCCCTACCAGTTGACTTAAAAAACATTGATAGTCCGAATATTTTTAAATCAAAATTGAAAAAGTTTTTGTTGGAAAAGTGCTTGTACTCATTAGACGATTTAAATTTTTGACTCTATAAGCAGCCGCTAATTTTCTTAGCATTAATTAGATTTTAAGAGACAATTTGAATTTGTTTTTTGTTTTATATATAAGTACCTATATTATATGCATTCAAATACAATTGTAATATTGTTCATGAAAAAATAAATCAATCAATCAATCTAATGATGCACATTTTTAAAAGGAGAAAAATCGTTTCATGAAGGTGCATGTCGATTTGAAGTAATATTACAATAAAACGGAAATTTAAGACTTTACCCCTGTTATAGGGTGTATTGTTATTTCAACCCAAATTGCCATCTGACGAGCGAAAAGTAATAATATTATTTTTCATTTACCCAGAAGAAAACAAACCAACATTAATCATCAAAAGTATTGGAAAGTCAGATCAAAAACCATTTATTTAAATATTTTTTTTTTTACTTTGACATAATAAAATACCAACAAAACTGATTTCGGCAACATGATCTTCCAAATTTAGCAAATTAAGACTAATGACTCCAAACAATCCATCATCTTTGGGGTAACTTTACCGCTGCCGCCGCACCATGCGTTTTCCTCATCTAATGAGTACAGCGTACCTACACATGTCCATCTCAGTAGAGCAGTGAATGTTATGTCCCACGTTCCATTTTTATGATTAACTGAATGATTAAACATGGAACGTGTTGATAAAAAAAAAAACAATAAAATCCTGTTCACAACAGATATTCTGGACACGCCTAGAGATAAGTTGAAAATTGCGCGTTACCGTAGCGAGATGAACATTTGGGACCTTTGCAGTGGGATAATGTAGGCTACTAAAAAAACTGGCTACAGTATCATGGCAACATTTTAGCGGTCGTAGGGAGTCGATGGATGGAGGCAACTCAGGACCGCTATTAGTGGTAGAGAAGAGGCATATGTCAAGGCGTGGACGTGTGTCTGATAACTGGCCATAGTAGACCATAAGATTCTAATAAAAATATGGCTGTTAAGTAAGTAAGGGGTATTATGCAGCTGATGCCTATAAAAATCCTGCCCCCCAAGACTGAGTTCAAAGTGACAAAAATCCTCGCAATCAATTGTTTCGTTTCGTTAATTGAGCAATTATACAATTCCAATTAGGTGTATCAGAATACAGCTACTCGTTTATCCGAAACGAAAAACAAAATTTGTTTTAAAGAATAAATATAGGCCCTCTGTGACGATCGACAGATTGACTTCGTAGGCGTAGGAAAAGGGCGTAGAGGGGTCCCAAATATAACAACAGGGTATACAACAACGGTGGCAACTTTGGGTACGAACCCTTTAAAACGTATAACAAATCTCACAATATTTTTTTAAGTTAATCGGATTATGATCGTGATGGGGTAATGTTGATTCTACACGTAAAAATGGTTTTTCGCAGATTGAACCCTAGATTAGATGTTACATCATTTCCTGTTATCACAACCTTCTCTTATGCGCTTTAAACCAAAGTAGATTTTTTATAACCATAAAACCTTAATTCTTGATATGTATATTCAAACTTTTTTTAAAATTGCTAAAGATTGGATTTATGAACGGATACATCATTTGTGTTGGTAGATTTAAAAGTAACACGTACCTACACTTTATATCGCAAAATATTTCCCTTAAGACAGAAGTAATATAAATGTTTTCTTACAAACACCGCATGCAAAGCCACGGAAATAAACTAGTATTAAATATTATTACAAAATCACGCTCGCACTCCAACCACACCCTAACCTCACAGATGGAATCTAAATTAATGGATTAGTAAAGGAACGTAATTCAACATTCAGGTGGCGAACAGCTCTAATACATCGCGTCGTGCTGACAGCTTAGGATCGGGGTTTCGGTATCTATAACTGACGACCACTGTGGCGCGGTGGGCGAAGGTCCGCCTGCGACGCAGGAGGTTGCTGGTTCGATTTCCGCCTCGGGACAGATATTTGTTCAGGGGTTCTGGTCGGTTTTTATGTTTAATAAAAAATATTATCTAATGAATAATATTGAATAATATTTATCTAATGAATAATATTGTATTATGTATATCAGTCATCTAGTACCCATAACACAAGCTCTGCTTAGCTTGGGGCTAGATGATGCTGTGTGGATTGTCCAGCATTATTATTTTAACTGATACTTGTACCGCTTCTTGACATTTTGGCTAAGATCAAAGTATTGATACTTCTTTGACCGAGAGTAGTGATTCGGAACTAAGGTTAAAGGAGGCTGCCAGTGACAAACGTATCCACTGGAATCTGTCTCACCGCGCCGCCGGCGGGCAAGACAATAGCTCTAAGTATTTTTTCGCTGAATAAACGAACAAATGATGCACTCGTAGACTCAGTGTCCATAAAAGAAACAAATAAAGGTATTGATAGCTGATCGCTGGCCGTTCAGACTGTATTTCGTCAGATTTCAATGCTTTCAAAATACTTTCAAAATAACTTAAACAACTCAAACTTCTTACAATAAAATACTATAAAATAAGAAATAAGGTAGAACTGATTATCTCTTAACTTCAATATTTTATAAACTTGTGGAAGAAGTCAAAAATAAAATATTAGTTCATTTATATATCACTTACGTGTATAAAACATGCAACAACTATCGTATAAAACTCGGCGAGCAAGCATGTACTCATATCTGATAGTGCCTTAGCCTTTTTTATTAGTAACCTACAAGAAACGTAACAACTTTGTATGTAACTGAAAAATGCGCTGAATTTAGGTTAATACGAAATAATGTCAATTCTCACATAAAAAGCTGATCAACTTCAGATTCGTAGATTATTAGTCTATGTAGATTGCTAGTATTAGATAAATCAGTTCAAACACAGAAATATAACATTATAAAGACTTTAATGATTAATAATCAATGATTTTACATTCATTTCACTAATATCTATTATTTTTTCACATACCGCATTCCACACTCAAAACACACAATTTTTCTAATGGCGTCATCACATCAATCTAGTTCCCGCTTTTTCCACCCGGCGCCACTGTACATGTCTGTTTTTTTAACTTTTTGCTTCATTCACAAGCGATTTCTCCCAATTTCGGGAGAATATTCCCTATATTTTACCCGATTGCGCTGGAGAAGTGGTTATTGTTTTTAATGATGCTAATAGTCGGCTGTCCTGGTGGAGGAATGTCCTCATTTCGATCCGGCCATTAGAAGTATTGTGTGTCCTCAAACAATAATTAAAACTTATCGGATATTATAGTGTTTAGTTATAAAAATTTAACATCCAAGAATAATAACAAGACTATACATGCAAAAAAATTTTTAGTAAATGGTAACATTCTATTATAAAAATTATCGTAGTTTAATAAGAATCTAACATATTAATAGGTTCGTAGTTAACCCGCTTATTCATAATGAAATGGTAACATGATTAATTATTAATAGTAAGGAAAACGTACGGACTAATACCTAACTATATTTAAAAATTAAAAAAAACTCCGCCTATTCGTAATGAAATGGTAATAATGATTAATTATTAATAGTAAGGAAAACGTACGGACTAATACCTAACTAAATTTAAAAATAAAAATTAAAAAAGAAAAATCTTATGCTTGTCACTATCTTCACATTATGTGACATTCGAACAGTAGTGTGCAGGCGATCGTAGAAGTCCTCTGGTACAGGGCCTGTGTGCAATATAGAAAGACGTGGAATTAGTTACAATGATTTAATTATATAAAATTATGATTTTAATAATAGTCTTATAAGTTCGTTTATGTACTATAAGTATATATCTATACTTAAGTAAGTTAGTGTGGGAAAATCATTATAGGAAAAAAAAATAAGTCAATTCTTTCAGTTAACTGAATATGAAAGTTACATTATGTGTTATACTTAAATTAATTTACCATACCAACATTTGAGTCCTCGTGATCGGGCAAACTCATTAATATGTTTTGAGATGTGTTTTGAGTCCTCGTAATCGGGCAAACTCACAAACAAGTATTTGAGTTGTGTTTTGAGTCCTCATAATCGGGCAAACTCACAAACAGGTACTCGAGTCCTAAGACTAATTTATCGGTATTTGAGTCCTCGTAATCGGGCAAACTCAAAATACTCGAAATTGAAAATCATATAAGAAAGGCAACAAAATTATGAATACCCACATTTTTATATTCCATTTACTGCATGGGAAAGATACTGCTCCACAACTGAGTCTTAATTGCACCTATTCTCTTTCCTTCTGCAACAGATTGTGGGAGTAGGATCATTCTATACGTACACATAAGATACTTGTGTCTCGTATTTTGTGTCACTTTATTTATGTTCAATGATTTAATACTATAATATATTATATTCGCACAAATATTTGTTTAGGATAATTTTCCAATTTTTTATTTTTTTTTTTGCACATAAATACTAGGTGTTAATGATTTGTATAATAAAAATGAGATAGGTACATATTAAATTAAATAATGTTTAGGTTTTTAGTTATCGTCGTGTTCATTCGATACATCGCTAGACACGACATCTTCATCATTTTCAGTTTCACTTCTCACATCAAAGGTTATCCACTTTTTTAATTGGTCTGCTGGATATATGCTTTTATATTTTCTTTTTGAGAAGCCTGGAATAGTTGATATCTCGTAGCGATCATTGTTTAGTACTGCTGTTATTTTGTAAGGTCCTTTAAACTTAGGACGCAGCTTTTTACTTTTGCCATCGGCCGGAAAATGGTGACTAGGGATCATAACCAGATCTCCGGTATCAAAAAATATTGTTGGAGCTCTCAAATTGTCATATCGAGTTTTCATTTGAGCTTGGTTGTTAGCTGTTTTCATTCTCGCTAATTCGCGGACTTCTTCTATGTTAGGTTTGGGTTGGTCGTCTGCAGGTTGGATTTCATTTAGGACCTGTCCTTCTTTCGCACTTATAGTTCGTCTTCCGAAAATAATATCAGACGGTGTAGTTCCTGTAGCTTTGTTTATTGAATTATTGAGGGCCCATTGAATTTTACCCGCATGTGTGTCCCACTCACGCTCGTCTGATCCATTGTTAGATGCTGCTAAGGATTCTAATATGGTGCGGTTATATCTCTCTATCTGTCCATTGGCACGAGGAGTAGCCACGGCATTCAATACATGTTTTGTACCAATTGACTCGATATATTTCTTAAATATTGCGGAGGTAAAACTAGTACCCCTGTCTGAAATAATTATCTTAGGAACCCCGATTATGTCAAATATTTCCTGCAACACTTTCACAGTTGTCTTGCTTTTAAGGTTCTTCACAGGTTTCACAAATATAAATTTACTAAATCCATCAATTATGCCTAAGATATAGGAGTTCCCACTCTTACTCTTTACAAATGGTCCTAAATGATCCATGTGGAGTGTGTGGAACGGTGTATTACCTTTCGGTATTGGATGCAGATATCCGCTACGTTTCGATGTAGACGATTTGTTAAGGGCACAACTTATGCATGCAGCAACATACTTCCTAACAAATCTTCTCATTTTGGGAAACCAGTAGTCTTGTTTTAATTTGTCCAACGTTTTATCGAACGCAAAATGTCCTGCTTCATCATGGTTGAGTTGGCATATTCTCCATTTGGCTCCATTAGGTACAACCCATTTCAATTTACCGTCGATTCGTTTATAAATTTTACCATCTCGTATAACATAATTCTCCAAAACATCTTGAATATCTTTCTTATCGCCGTCCAACACAGACTTTATAAACTTCAACTTAGGGTCTGTCATTTGTACAGTCTGAAGCCATTCAGCTGTTGATGTTGTAGTTACGTTCATTATCTCCAATTCCCGCATGTCGGCCAAACTGTCGTATCCAGTGTCTGGAACCGGATTTCTGCTTAAAGCGTCTACATGTTTCATCTGTTCACCAGGTCGATACTCGATGGTGAAATTATATTCCTGAAGTAGCAACCACCACCTAGCAATCCGTGGTACTAAATCTCTTTTCGTCAGTGTTGATTTCAGGGCATTGCAGTCTGTATATACTTTAAAGGGTATACCTATCAAATATGTGCGAAACTTTTTAAGGGACAGAACTACAGCTAATGTTTCTAATTCATATGAGTGGAAATATTCTTCATCTTTCGTCGTTTGTTTGCTGAAGTATGCAACGGGTTTAAAGGGGCTCTGCTCATTTGGACGTTGAAATAGTATCCCACCTACTCCCAGCTTGCTAGCATCACAATGTACCTCAGTGATATATGAGTGATCATAAAGCGCAAGTAAAGGTCTCTCTGTTAACTTAGCTTTTATTGTTTTAAACGCCTCTTCTTGTTCATTTCCCCATATCCATGGTGTATTTGCTTTGGTGAGGATAGTTAATGGTTTGACAATGCTAGCAAAATTCAACACAAATCTGCGGAAGAAGCTAGCTAATCCAACAAATTGGCGCACCTGATGTACATTGCAAGGAGTTGGGAACAATGCTACAGCTTCTGTCTTCCGTGAACCTGGTCTTATTCCTTCATTGGAAACTTCGTATCCCAGATAATCTAATGAAGTCTCAAAGAAAAAACATTTTTGTATGTTTAATGTTAACCCTGCTTTCAATAAAGATTCGAATATTTTGTGCAACTTAGTCATTCCTTCAGTGAAGTCTATTGCAGGGGAAAGTAGATCGTCCATATATGGGATTGCTAGATTGTATCGGTCTTCACCTAACGCCTTATTTATCATTATGCTGGAAGACGGCAGGGGCGTTCACTAGCCCGAAGGGCATGCGTGTATATTCATAGTGCCCATCAGGAGTAATAAAAGCGGTCATATGTCTGGAATCCATTGCCATAGGTATCTGATGATAGCCTGATTTTAAATCCAAACTTGTAAAATACTTATGCCCATTGAGACGATCGAGAAGATCATCTATTACTGGCATAGGGTATGAGTCTTTAATTGTTTTCTTGTTTAGCGCTCTATAATCCACACATAATCTATAGTCATTGTTTTTCTTCTTTACAAGGACGACTGGACTTGCAAATGAAGAATTTGACTCTTGCACTATCTTGTTTTCTAAAAGCTCATTTACTAGACCCCTAAGGATCACTCTCTCGCTATATGGTAAACGATAAGGTTTATACGAAACCGGAGCATCATCCGATGTCTTTATATGCATTTCTGTTATAGGTGTCGTCCCCAATTCTTTGATGTCTACAGCAAAGCAATCGCGATATTCATTGATTAGATCTAAGAGCTTTTGCTTATGAAGGTCCGTGATATCTGACCCTATGTTAACCATGTCAATGGTAATTTTACTTTTAGGTGAACTTTTGTCTAATCTGCAATGTTCAATTTTATTAACTTCAATTTCCGCTGGTGGTTTGGAGACTACAGCATCTCTGTCCGTTGGTAGCAAGCGTGCACGTGCAATTAACTTATTAGCTTTTAATGTGGCTTCTTTTCCTGAGAAGTTGATGACAACAACTTTGCCTACACCTTCTTTCACATAGTATACTCCCTGCAAGACAATAATCTCTGCGCCTTCTTTGAAACATGAATTCCCTGGGATATACAAGTATCCGGTGTAGTCAAACTCGCATTTAATG
Source organism: Eupithecia pulchellata (assembly GCA_963931895.1). Lineage (NCBI taxonomy): Eukaryota > Metazoa > Arthropoda > Insecta > Lepidoptera > Geometridae > Eupithecia > Eupithecia pulchellata. Next base: position 2,795,478 of record OZ007522.1, read on the forward strand.
TCAACAGCGTACATTCCCTTAAATGAGGTATCGGTGATACAGAAGACTTGTATTTTATTAATTTCCAAGTTTTCTGAGTACAAAACTAAGCTGGTATTTGTTTTACATACAATGATATCTGGTCTTTCAGTGAAATTTTGACCGATTAATATATCTGTGTTAAGAAATTCATCAGGTACAACATATGCTTCTATAAATGCATTAACAAAATCTAGAGCAACAGTTATATGCACCCGTCCAATGGGTTGCGTGACGCCAAATGCAAATGCAAAGCCTTTCATTGATGGTAAATTATTTTTATCCAATTTTAAACCCATTTCGGATGCCACAGTTTGCTTAATTATGGTGCACTGACTTCCAAAATCGATGAAAGCTGTCTTATTGATATTGTTGATCTTAACATTTTTGTAATATATATTGTGGCCTGTGTCATTTGTATGAGATACTATGCAATTAATTATAGTTTTACTATTTCCATTTGGGTCACTCACCGACTGCTTAGATAGATTAGTGTCTTGGGTTTTCTGTTTGATTTTGCAAAAGGCAACTATGTGACCGAAGCGGGAACAATGAGAGCATTGTTGTCGTTCTTTAGTGCATTTTATTGCTGTGTGTCCCATTTCGGAGCAATTGTAACATTGTAATTTCCTTGTATCATTAGTATTCGTGTTGTTATATTTCTCGTTTTTCTTGGAGTCCTTGTATCTGACATGAGTAGGTAGAGTTGAATTTTGAGAAATCCTGTTCTTTTTAAATGGTCTAACTGTTATGCTTCGAAGATAACGCAACAGCTTAGTTGGGCTTTTGAAATTGGCACCTTGAGCATTTAGTTTAATGTTGTGGTCGAATATTCCATGTATAATACACTGAACTGCTTCCTTTCCTTTTATGTTGCAGTGATTGACTAATTTGGCTTTGTCATAGAAATACTCCTCAAGTGTTTCTTCGCTGCGGCTCTTCCTGTCAAGCATTTCTATTAGTCGGTCAGCATAGTTTCGATCATCCGGAAAACTCTTCAAAAGTTTCCTTTGCCATTCTTTCCAATTCAGATTTACAGAGGTCAGGCCTTCGTACCACCTTCGCGCTAACCCATCGAGCTTCGGCAAAGCGTGAAAAATAATTTGTTTTTCACTCCATTGATATATCTGTGCTGTTTCGTTCACTTTCTTTAGCCATGATTGAGTGGTTTGGGATTTCTGACTTGGATCAAACTTCGGAATTACTTCTTGAGCGCCAGAAAAGGAAATATTTTCATGTTGTTCCATCACGTCCATGAATTTGTTAAAAACCGAGTATTGATCGTGCCGTTTGCCATCAATTGAATTGGATCTATGATGTACATAGCGTTCCCTGAAGCGGGAGTTAGACCTGGATGAGTCTGACCCACTTGATGTAGACGTATAATAGTATGTTCGTCGTCTGGCCCTTGTCCTCCTCTTGCGTGTATGAGATATGTGGTCACTGTCTCCCATAGAACTCGACGATGAAGTTGTACATGAACGAGATCTGCGCCGACTTCTCCTTTGCGTGCGTCGTTTAGATGGTGAGCGACGTCGTCGATGACATCTTGCCCTTTTAGGACTAGGAGATCTAGTCCGGCTACGGGCCTTATGTAACGATACAGACTTATTTCGCTTTCTTTCCATATTTTTATTTGCTATGTATTCCAGCCTTTCCGTATCCATCGAAGGTGTATGAGCATCGGAGTCCGACATCTTTATTTTTTTCATTTATTTTTTTTTATTTTTTTATTTATTTAATATGTCGTGTTGTTTCCAGAGTTAACGTTTATTAAACACACAAGGGTTAAGATGATGTGATCAATTTTTGAAAATAAAGTGCATAATAATAAATAATATTAATGTAATTGAAGTTATTTATTATTAGGGGTTAAAAGCATGTTCATCATTAAAGGTTAACATAATAGTGCATAGTTAAAATAATGTGTAATAATAGCATATATAAAAACAGGATAAGGGATAGGAAAGGTGGGAAAAACAAAACACAATTAGTTCTGTGGTAACGTCATGGCTGCTAGTTTGATGAAATGAATAATTATATCCAAAAGTCCTGTATGATCTAAAAGAAATAACAGGACTTTGATATTGATTTTATGTCTATTTACTGCTTATAGTAAGTAGATGAAAAATAAAACTTAAATTTAATTTTGTTGTTCAAAATTAATTTAATAACTGTAAGTAAGTAACCAGCAGTCTCTGTTCCATGAATAGGATAATTAAGGTAAAGGTTTCGAGACAGTTAGTGATCATGCGCATAGCAACAAAACTAAAATGTTAATAGGCGCTGAAGAAATGGTACGGCAAAACATTGTTAGTTTTATGGCAAACAAATGGATAAAATTATTTGAGGAAGCTGGTAATATCTTTATTTACTGCTTGTAGTAAGTGTATGAAAATCAATATAATTATGTTCAATGAAAACTATAATTTAATTTTAATTTGTTTTCATTTTGTAGGTTCAATTTAATTCAATAAATTAAAGTTACTACCAACACCAACATTCTCTGTCATGGCTTGGAAACAATTGATGGTCATTGATCAAGCATACAGCAACATAAATTATGTCATAATAAGCTTGTGTATCATTGTAAATAATAATGTTAACATTTGTGTAAATGTCTAAAAATTAGGTAGTTTCCAACGAAGCTGCCTAATAACCATTTGTGACAACTGTAAAGTTGATCTGAATTCAATCATTGCATTGATCAATTAAGACAAATTTAAATTAGAGTTGAGTTGACACCCAATGAACACATTAATCTATTCACTTGTACTTATTTGGTTTATTCACTAACCATTTGGATATCACAGATTTCAAACAAGCTTAGATTAAATACTGACCTGATAGTATATTGTTACAGGTAAACACTATGGTTGATAACAATTTATAATTAAAACATTTAAGTATTATTTTATTATTGCTTTCAATGATAACTGGAGAAACTGTTGAAGTGGATGATTAAAAGAGCAATACACTCTTTCATTAGGTAACAAAAGAGAATAGAAACATATACTTAACCTAATTTGTATTGTCCGGAGCTTTTGAAAGCTTTGAGATATATAATAATAGTTTTTCCGTGAAAACCAAACTTGGATTGTGGTAGAATTGATATTGATAATCTTGTCGTCATTATAAAGCAGATTCAAGTAAAGTAATGGATCGGTGTGTCTTCAATTAAACCGACTGGTTCAACATTTCATAGTTGAATGTAGGTATTTCTTTATAATACTATCATCTTACCATTAAGATGACCAAAATAGCTAAGATAGCCACCTTGTACTTGTTTTACATATTCAAAAGGTGTTTTAGTGGATCACACTCGTAGGTACGAGTTGCTGTGAATTGACAATAAACGATTTCGATTTGACCTTGACCCAGCCTGAATTTTCTTGTCGAAGTTCGCGCTGTGAGATCATGACAGGTCTTTTCTTTGTTTTGATTACTTAATGAACAATTGTTGTAGGTAATCACCTACATTTACTGTTTGCATTTTCAGCAGTTGTCTTTTATGCAAGTAATAAAAATCTAGGTACATACCATCGGTGCACTGGGCGTGTGTCGCACTTCTGATTTATTAGATAAATCAGTTCAAACACAGAAATATAACATTATAAAGACTTTAATGATTAATAATCAATGATTTTACATTCATTTCACTAATATCTATTATTTTTTCACATACCGCATTCCACACTCAAAACACACAATTTTTCTAATGGCGTCATCACATCAATCTAGTTCCCGCTTTTTCCACCCGGCGCCACTGTACATGTCTGTTTTTTTAACTTTTTGCTTCATTCACAAGCGATTTCTCCCAATTTCGGGAGAATATTCCCTATATTTTACCCGATTGCGCTGGAGAAGTGGTTATTGTTTTTAATGATGCTAATACTAGTCTGTAGTTAGCTATTCTAAATAAATTAAGATTTTTGCTAAGCCCTCGCACTTAAGGTAATCTCTAGGAAATTAAATAATATCCCAAAAAAATTAAAATGTCAGCGGGACTAGAACCCGCGGCCTTCCCTCGGAACTTCCACGAAATCAATTACCTACCCAACTAATCCAAAATTTTTGGTACTCTCTTCGGACTATTGCGCTGTTAGCACCACCTACATTTTTCAGAATATTATTTTATTTCCGAAATAAGTTAGCTGTAATTTATTTAATTGTAGGTTATTTTCTTGGTTATTAAATACCATTTATTAGTTAACAAATTTGCAACCTCTGTACTAATAATAAAACAACGAAAAAGGGGTGCTAACCCGCCGACCGTAACGAGTTCTAAAATAACCCCCTTCTGTTTATCGGGCAGTGTTCGCCCACATTGATTGGTGGCTAATGACGGCCGTGTGTTTGGGCTGTTTGCAGAGATAAAATGTTTGTTTGGGTGTGGGGTAATAATGTCCATTTGTATGACGGGAGAGCGGTTATAGGCTTAGGGTGGTGTTAAAATAGAAATAGGTTTTAGAAAATGGACTTTTCTTGTTTCTTTTTTAGTGGACATTAGGGGTATAGACAGATTTATATCAGTTTTTAATGAAAGTTAAGAAAATAATACAGCCTAATAATATACGGATCTATAATATTGGTGCCGCGAATATGAACACCCCAACAATCATCCGTGGCTTCATACCGTGTCCTTAAGGCATAGCCTGGCCTATCTACCTACATAATTAAACCATGCCTAAAAAACTTAAACTGCTTTATCTCAGGAGCATATCCGTCAAACATCTCTAATAATCTATTTTGTGTTTTCTCATCGAGAGTTTTCTGTCTGTCCATTATTATTTTTTATTAGATTTTGATAATTATCCTATAAAATGTACTTTTATTTAGGCAACCTATATGATTTCGACTTCAAAATAACTGTAAAGTGATGACGAAAGTAAAGAGACGACAGTCTCTCACAGTTAAGTGGGAGTGCGTACAAATCGGGAGGTAGTACGTATACAACCTACAAGATTTCGTCTTCTAAATAACAGTAAAGTGACAAAAATTACAATAAAGTGATAAAAAGACGACTGTCTCTCACAGTTTAGTTGTGTACAATTCGGGAGGTAGTACTTTTGGGAGCAGATGTTTACGGGCAATATAAAAACAAATGGCTTATTGGACAGTTTTGTTATTGGTAGATATGAAACAGCCATATGAAAGCCAACATCGTTACGTACTAGCTTCGGCTTGGAAGAGGTAAAATGCTGAGACAGTGACCTTTTGGACCCTTATAACATTATGCTTGTTTGTTTCGGGTTTTTGTGTATTATGTATACTGCAAGTAGGTACTCTCATCTTTTCCCTGTTCTTTGTACCTATGGGTATTTAGTATAATATGTATATATTTTTTTTTTAAACTTGGCAAAGCCTTTATTAACAAATAAATTACAATGATCTAACTAAATAAAAAAAAAACACTAGTATTTACAATTGAAGCAATTGAGCTAACTGCAGACTGTTGCGAACAAACTACAGGTAGCTCAACTGATCCATATCAATACCAGTTGGAAGTGTACCCAAGATGCTGGCTGCATTGCCAATATATGTAGAGGTATATTGTGTTCTACTTATTGTGTTACTAGGTTAAAATAATTTGTTTTTCAACAGCAGTACTGCCCCAGCTTCGCTCGATATTCAAGTAAAAATACAAAAATTCAAACTTTTTACACCCAAAGCTTACCATTATTAAATTTTCATTCGCATCCTTAACTTTGTTGAAAATATTTTATCTAATATTGGATTCTAATGTAGAAGAATATTTAAATCAGTTCAGTAGTTTCGGAGTCTATTCCATAAAATACAAACAAACAATCAAATCGTATTCCATCTTCTTTTTATGTATCCCAAATTATACAGCGAAGGAAGGCCCTGGTGGGAGGGCCACAGATTCTCACAGGCACCAGTCCCTTGTTTTACAAGATAAGTAGCTAAAATTTTAATTTTTTGCAAGGGTAAATAGGGTTTCTTTTAAAAAATTCAGCAATGCAAAATTATTTATATACAAATAAAAACTCCGTTATATTTATCAATATCACATTCTTAGAAGCACCCTTTGAATGTTTTCAGGGTTTTTATTTTAATGGGTGACCTTTTTTCTTTCCTTAACAAGTTAATTAAAAACCCTTTGGAAAATTAAGTTTTTGGCTCGTAAAAAACCGTTTTTACTTTGTCTTTGCTTTGTGTTGGTAAGCCAAAAAGTTAACGAATCATTTTGCTACCTTTTTTCAAAACTTAGCGTTAATTGATTAGAGAAATGAAATGTTTTAAAAACTGGATAGCCTTAGATAGATTAGCCGTATTTCATGGACCCAAGGTATATACTTGAAAGGGAGCAAATGCGTAGAACTTATCTACACCTGCAAACTAGCGTCAAAATTAAACATGAAATCGTGTAGGAAGAATTTCTTAATTTATTATAAAACATATGTATAGAACCTTGGTGATACTTCCGACTGGTTTCGATATGGATATATTGAGCTAGCTATAGTTTATTCGCAACAGTCTACAGCTAGCTCAAATGTTTCAAAATAAATAAATAACTAAATAATACTGGACAATCCACTCAGCATCATCTAGCCCCAAGCTAAGCAGAGCTTGTATTATGGGTACTAGATGACTGATATAGGTACTAATAAAATATATTTACTATACAGTGATATTATATGCCGTGTGGTGCTGGCATAGAATTTCACCACCCCAACTCTTCCCGTGGGTTTCGTAAGAGGCGACTAAGGGAAACACACCGGGGGGCGGGCAGCAGCGCCCTCTGCAGAACAACCACCGTAATGCGATCCCCAACACGCATGCCTAGCGTGGGGATTATGGGCAATAACCCCCAAATGATGAATAATGCCATCTATGGCACTCATTTGGGGAGGCCTAGAGGTCCAGCAGTGGACTATAATAGGCTGCTGATGCTGATACAGATATTTTATCATAAATAGACGACCAGAACACCCTGAACAAATATCTGCAGATCATATCATCAGATAGCTTACAAATATTTGCCCCGAGGCAATTGTAAAAATATATAAAAAAATAATTTAGTAAGGCGCACTTCCGCCAGGCTATGTTAAAACATTAAGATATCTGTGGCACTGTTAACTCAGAGTAATTTTTGTCTTGTACCACCTAGAGTTGGGAGTTAAACTAGTGTTAAGTTTTTAAATGTTTATTCTGCTGATGCGTGAAGTCAACTATCTCTAGGTTAGTAATTTCAAATGACTAATGACAATTTGCCATTGACAATACAATCACAAACACTACATATGCGTCCAAGAACCAAGTCATTTCAAATCTGACAAAAAATAATAGACTTATTCAAAATACTGTGAAGCGAGAAAGAGCACCATACTTAAATCAGATGTAAAAATCTAAATTGATGTAAAAATAATGAATGAACTTGATATTAACCTCGGGTTATTTGCCTTTGAGTTATTATGTTATTTATATAAAAGAGAACGATAATCCAAAGACATTCATAAACAAAAATAAGCTTTGTATATTTGAATTCTAATATACCATCATTCAAATACACCATCTTTTAACAGTTCATTCATCTTCTCCGGCCTCGTTTTTATTTAGGCCCATTCATCCAAGTCTATACCAGCCCGTCTCAGCACTCAAGTCATCTTTCACAAAATATTCATATATCCGTTTACATTTATTTCAAGTGTTTTCTTTATCTCATAAAATATGTCGAATGCGAAGCGAGATAAAATTTTAGCAGATATCTTCGGAATATGGCGTCAAAAAATTATTGACAACCATTTTAGATTGTATTTTAACAAATTTAAAACAAGTACGACAGTTAATGCGAGTGTAACTCGCGCGTCGAGGGTTTTGAACTTTTGTCGTATGGGTAGGTACTTGACGGTATATTGACAACGTCTCGGCGCGGTGGGCCAAGGTCCGCTTACGACGCAGGAGGTGGCGGTTTATTTGAAATTGTTTGTTTTGAACAAATAAACAATTTCAATATATGTACCATCTGCAGATTATTTGTTCGGGTGTTCTAGTCCTTTTCTACACAAAAATAATTCATCTTATACATTATTAAGTATAACAGCTATCATAGTAGGACCAATAACACAAGCTTTGCTTAGCTTGTGGCTAAATGATGCTGTGTGGATTATCCAGGATACATTACTTTTCTCAAAAATTCTTGCAGCGCTGTGGAACTACCCATTACAGATACTACAGAGATTAGTGTGTAGGTATTATTGTATGGGTACCTACAATTTTTTTTTCGATTTTTTCGACGTGTTTTACTAAGTATGAAACTTAGACGATTTTCAAAACCTGTTTTGAATTGTCCAAAGCCGTACCTTTGATTTGTTATAGCTCTCAATGAAATAGCCCCATTGTATGAAGATCAGTTTTTTTACCATATTTCAAAAAGTATTATTTTAACAGACTTCTCTATAATTTTCCTGTAAAATATAGATCAATATCTACAAACACTTGGTACATTTTACATCGATCGCTCTGCAATCTTCGGAGATAGGGGGGGGGGGGGGTCATTTTTTCGACCTTTTTCAAAATATTTCAAAAATTATAAATCAATACCTTTCAATTGATACCCCAGGTGGGGTAGTTCACACATTAGAAAATTATCCCCTCCCTTTTTGACCATATTTCAAAAAATATTATTATTACAGACTCCTCTATATTCTACAAACACTTGGTACATTTCATATCGATCGCTCTGCAATCTTTGGAGATAAGGGGCTAGGGGGAACGGTCATTTTTTAGAACTTTTTCAAAATATTTTAAAAAGTATAAAATCAACCAAAATTTCAAAAACTATTATGGAATCTCAAACCGATACCTTTCATTTGACATCACTTTCGATTTTGAAGGTCCATTTAAAATTTCGATTTCAAAATTTGTACTTCATTTTGATTTTTCATTTATTTTTCTATAAATCTGTACGGGCTCACAAAATGTATTATTATTTCAAATTTCAAGTCAATAGCTGCAGAAGTTTCTGAGATATTAAGGGTTCAAAACACAAAACAGACCTAAAGTGATCCCATAAGGGATTTGAAACCGATGTCAAAACCCTAAAAAGAGGACGTATGCACATGTATTTTATGTATGTTACCGCTTTCCATCAGGCTGTATGGTTGTTTGCCATAAGTCTATAAAAATAATGTGCTAATCCTCAAGACGTTTCATACCTTATATTAGATCCCACGGAATAGAAATAACATTTAAACGTTTCCACAGAAACAACGCGTGTGAAGTCGCGGGCAGAATCATTGATAAAACCCAATTATCAAAAAGTAATTTCTCTTATTAAATTGATGTTCATAAGAGATATGGTCATTGATTAGTTATCTATACATAATAAAAGACTCGCTCACTCTGTGACATAATTATTTCCCATAATTGTGGAGGGGCTGTGGAGGGGGATGTATGTAGGTAGTATGTTTTTTATTAAGATGGGGTGACCTAGGTATAATATAAAGATGAGCGATCAAAAACCGGCTGTAAATATAACGAACTTCACTTTCGACGTGCATCGAGTTTCCCTCAGTATTAAATAGGCGGGCTTTACTGTACCACAACGATGTAATATACCACAAACAAAATAAGGCTCAATTCACACTCAGATGGTGGACCGAGCGTGGTCAGCGATACGATGCGGGTTAGACCACTGACAAATTGCGTGTAGCCGCGCAACATATTCGAATCATTGAAACAAAAACTGTAAAATATTTGTTCTCACTGCTATCCTGGTATATACTAAGCCCACAGATACTGTTAGTGGGATTGAAAAGGAAAATGAAAAAATTAAAATGAAAAATGTTTATTTCGTACATAAGGGGTATACGTTGACATGGGTTGGGGTTCTCTTTTAAGCATAAATATGCTTGATTTAGAGAATCCCGCTTAACGTTAGTGGGATTGGTGGTTCTGGCAATGGTCCACATCCCTATAAATGTATGTATGTAATGCAGCATAAAAGCATTGTCCCTATGACGACAAATACCGACAGTTGTCAGCCCGAAGCGCAGCTTTGCAATCCACTTATTGGATTGCAAACCCTTTTAGGTCTCAATAACATACAACTATTACAGTTACAGCTCGCTACTGAGCACCCGCCTTAAAACTGATTCCTATTGATCTTTGTGGCTGTTTTGCTCCGTTTATTCCGGCCTTTAGGTAATAGAGTTATGTCCTTTTTTGTAAGCCATTTCTATGTTTTCAGGCTATTTCCCTCTTCCTGCGGTTTACTGCCTGACCTGGATCTGCCTGGATGTTCTACTCTGCACTGCATCGATTATGCATTTATGCACCATCAGTGTTGATAGGTAAGTGTTTCTTTTGGTTGATTCTGATAATTCTTTAATAAGTTGAAAAGGGTAACTACATAAATAAAAGACATAAATACCTGTTGATATACAAAATCAGAAAAAATATTGCTAATACATTTAGCTAAGGTGTCAATTTGATATTAGTCCTATGTGCTACTTGGTCATGTTGCTAAAAGACCGTACCTAATGCTAATTATGCCGCTTAGCTTGTAGGTCGTTTTGTTATATGGCGTTCTGCTCAAATGTCCTTTCGATAAGAAACGGTTTTATTCAGACAGATTTTTAAGATGGTGGAAAAATGTAGCTGGTTAATAAATTTTGGTATCTATCATTATCGTAAGTCCTTATCTTGATAGTGGATGTTAGTCTCCTCCAAGTATGTGCATACTACAGAGATGAGAAGAATCAAGAAGAAAAAGGCATAGAGAATCGGACATAAACGAGGTCTGTCCATTTTTTTTCTAATCATCCTTCAGAGGAATTTAAATACATATAAAGATTTATTGTATAATTATCGTTTTAAATGCGCTTCCGAACGTCAGTAGGTACTTTAATTTATTCTGTGCCGACACCTAAATACCACAATACATTTTTCCTAGTGGTAAAAGTAAATAACATAATATTTATCTTACAGATATCTTTCACTTCGCTATCCAATGAGATTCGGGAGAAACAAGACGAGGAAGAGAGTGACTGTCAAAATAGCTTTCGTCTGGATCCTGTCTTCTGCAATGAGCCTGCCTCTGAGCCTGAAGTATTCTAAGGTACGTCATTCTAGATTAATAATTTATGTACCATGTACGTACACACATTCATAAGGATTTTTCAGGAAATAATAAAAACGACATATTCTTAAATCGTACAAAAATGTAGTCAAGTAACATATTTTGGGAAAAGTTTAGAGGAATAAGTTTGAGGGATACCACAAAATCATGTCTTTGTCGTGTCTCAGTTAGATTCGAAATATGTGTGACAATAAGTGCCCTGAAATTGCATTTTCAAAATATTCAAACTTTGACGAAATTTTGAATTTTTATTAATTTAACGAAATTGCTGGCACTGGAAACATTCTGTGCCAGAATAAATAATAGTACCTAAAACTAACATTTTCTAACTGCTTTCAAAAATATATATAAATAGAGGTTCGCTCATAAAAAAAATTCACTTTAGGTATAAATTCAAACAGAACTACGATATCATAGTTCTATAGTAGGTTCATATAACTTTTAATGGGTACTCGATGTTTATTTCGGGCCTAATACAAAATTGAGGTAAAACACCAAATGGATTTAATGGAGGATATTCAAAGCAGCCTGTTACCGCACCCACCCTACATATACCTCTATTCTACTCGTATAATGAAACGCCACCAAATCCATCAACACAAAAGATAATGTACACGAAGAATTAAAAGAAAACGTGTTCTAGAAATTATTATTAAAGTTTTTCTGAATGATCTATCGTCGGCTTTCGAAGGTTAAATCAGGGTCATGGGGAAAGATAAATTCCAATCTTTGATTTAATACCGTAGCGGAATTGAATTTAAAAGTGTCTTGATTATTCCCACATTTAGGTGGGAACGCTAGGAGAAAATTTTGTCGATAAATATTAACAATTTCGGAGAGCTTGCGATCTGAATACTAATTTAAAGCCTTAATATTAATATAATTGAAGGATTTAAATCCAACAGAATTGAGATTCACATTATTTATAGCCCAAACCGTTTCAGACGAAGTTTCGGAGCCTACAAATTGTTTAACAATTCATGTTGGCACATCGCGTAAAGACAGTTCTTCGAAGGCTATACGAGCGATCAGACAGTTTAGAAAATTTCTATATTTCTGACAACGAATTTAAAGTACCTTCCTACCTATATTCAAGTCAATCAATTTGTTTCGAATAGCTACGAGTATAATACATGTGAACAATTAGCTTGTCGAATATCAGCTTTTCGGCTCGTTCAATTCATAGATAGTATAGAGACCAAAAAAAAATAACACCCTGTTTAATAATTATTTACCTTTGAGCTCAATAAATGACGGGGTATTTGAAGAATAGAGGTTGTCATTGGGGTGTCATTTCAAGTTATGTGATCTGCCCTGCTAAGACTACGGATGGTCTAATTATACGATTGCGACTATACATAAACTATTTTCGAACAACATGGTGGATATATCAGTAATATGCCGTTTAAGTCTGATCTGCCTATGGAATATGAAGTGGGCATAGAATTTCACCACCCCATCTCTTCCCGTGGGTGTCGTAAGAGGCGACTAAGGGAAACACACCGGAGGGCGGGCAGCAGCGCCCTTTGCAGAACAACTCCACCAAACTGCGATCCCCAACCCGCATGCCCAGCGTGGGGATTATGGGCACTAACCCCCAAATGATAGTGCCATCTTTGGCGCTCATTAGGGGAGGCCTATGTCCAGCAGTGGACTATTATAGGCTGGTGATGTTGATGATGTTGATGCTAATTTAAAAAATACCTTCATAATCTACATGCATTGCATGCATTACATTATCGAAGTTTTATTAGGCATAATGTAGGATTCTAATGGTGAAAGAAATTTTCAAATCAGTAGTTTTGTAGCCTATTCAAACAAATACAAATAATTAAATCTCACCTCTTTTTAATACAAGTATATTTATTCGGAATTGTAGTATATACAATTCCGTTTAAGCTGATAAATCATTTGCGAGATTCGTAATCGTTCGTGTAGCCTGCTCCTAGCCCTGTAACCTTTTATGAGAATAAAGGGTAAGCGCCATTCGCAGCCCTTTGAGGGCTATTATTTGGGTCGGACCGTGTTTAGTATTATACATTAAAATATTGAAGATATAAGCTGAGGGAAAGCAATCGCCTTTTTGTATCGTCCTTCAAACAACTCTGTGAGAACAGTAATTAATAATGCAACTTAATTTACTCGTAGCTTTGGGTCGTACGAAATCTAGGTTAAATTTAAGTCAATCGAATTTTCGAATGGAGGAATGACTATAAATCAAATTGCTTATGAGTTTGAAAGAATCTTGAACACGTTACAAAATTCAAACGACATAAGTAAAACTAGGAATCAAAGCGTCACTTTTATTTTATGTTCTGAAGTAAACTTAAAATCAAAGTGATCTTATAAAATACCTTCTAGTTCGATAGTACTAGTACCTTGTTGTGCTGTACAATTGTATCTATGCTAATATTATTAAGAGGAAATATTAGATAGTTTGTTTGTTTCAATTGAATAGGTTCCGAAAGTACTGGCACGATTTTAAAAATTATTTCACCATTAGAATCCTAATTTTTTCCTGATTAATTTAGGATTCTAATGGTGAAAGAATTTTTAAAATCGGTCCAGTAGCTTCGGAGCCTGTTCAATTAAAACATACAAACAAACGATCAAATATTTCCTCTTTATAATATTAATAAAGTATAGATGATTGGTAGCGGGGTACATATCTTGAAGGTGAGGCTGGCGCAGACCATTTGGAACCATTTGAGCCATGGTTGTCTGAGACGATGTCTGACTATTAGTTTGTTTCCAAATTTGTAAGGTATTCAAAACAAACATATCTTTACAGTTAACTGATCAATTAACCATAAAATTATGTTAGTATCGATGAAATGGAATAAGAAATGTTTTTCTACTAAATTTCAATACAATCTTCTTAATCTTAATATATAAAGGAACGAGCGATTTTCTGGCGACAACGCCCAGCCTAAACCGCTGAAGCTAGAAAGCTAAAATTTGGAAGGTAGGTTCCTTTTACAACACAACCACCCGCTAAGAAGGGATTTTTGGAAATTCCACCCCTAAAGGGATGAAAAGGGGGGTGGAAGTTTTTTTCGTCCTTTTTCTAGCTCTGTAACCGGTGGCCCAATTTTCTTGAAATTTACAGTAAATACTAAACAAACAAAAATATTGAAAACGTGTTCCAGGATTTTTCAAAATATTCCTAAAAGTAGGGTGAAATGGGTTATTTAAATTTCAGATTCGTCGTTTGGCTCCGCATTGAAATGTCTATAACTTTTTAACATAGCACACTAATGACTTTTAGCTCTGAGGCAGCTTAAAAATGGAAAAGCCCCCGGTGAGGACGGAATAACATCAGAGCTTTTGAAAGCTGGAGGATACCCTGTTATACAGGAGTTACAGAGCCTCTTCAACGCCGTCCTTCACAGTGGGAGAACTCCAAAGGCGTGGAGTGGGAGTTTGGTGGTGCTCTTTTTTAAGAAGGGAGATAAAACCCTTCTTAAAAATTATAGACCCATCTCGCTCCTAAGTCACGTCTATAAGCTTTTCTCACGAGTTATATCGAACCGTCTCGCCAGGAGACTCGACGAGTTTCAGCCACCGGAGCAGGCTGGGTTTCGCGGAGGATATGGTACCATAGACCACATTCACACAGTGAGGCAGATTATACAGAAGTCCGAAGAGTATAATCAGCCCCTGTGTCTGGCTTTTGTGGACTATGAGAAGGCCTTTGACTCCGTTGAAACCTGGGCTGTTCTACAATCCTTACAGCGATGCCAAGTAGACTATCGTTATATCGAGGTGCTGAAATGTCTCTACGAAGCCGCTACGATGAGTGTCCGAGTACAGGACCAGCAGACTAAACCGATCCAACTGCGCAGAGGAGTGAGGCAGGGGGATGTCATATCCCCGAAACTGTTCACGAGCGCGTTGGAAGATATGTTTAAGACGCTGGACTGGAAAGACAAGGGCATCAACATAAACGGCGACTACATCTCACACCTGCGATTCGCTGATGACATAGTCTTAATGGCGGAGTCGCTAGAGGAGCTGAACCGGATGCTGGACAGTCTAGCTTCAGCCTCCCGATGTATCGGTCTTGGCATGAATTTGGATAAAACCAAAGTCATGATCAATGCCCACATTGATCCAAGACCGGTGATCGTACATGGCCACCTTCTCGAAATTGTTTCTGAGTACACTTACCTCGGGCAGATTTTGCAGTTGGGTAAAAACAATTTCGAGAAGGAAGCCAAGAGGAGGATCCAGCTAGGCTGGGCAGCGTTCGGAAAACTACGTCGAGTCTTCTCGTCATCCATACCGCAATGTTTGAAAACGAAAGTTTTTAATCAGTGCGTCCTACCAGTCATGACCTACGGAGCTGAGACGTGGACACTCACGATAGGGTTGGTCCACCAGTTCAAAGTCGCTCAGCGCGCTATGGAAAGAGCTATGCTCGGAGTTTCTCTGAAGGATAGGATTCGTAACGAATACATCCGACAGAGAACTAAAGTCATCGACATAGCTCAGAGAATTAGCCAACTGAAGTGGCAGTGGGCCGGCCATATTTCGCGAAGAACCGATAACCGCTGGGGAAAACGTGTTCTTGAGTGGAGACCGCGACTCGGTAAACGTAGTGTAGGACGCCCTCCGACCAGGTGGGATGACGATCTGCGAAAGACTGCTGGCAGATGCTGGATGCGACAAGCCGAAGACAGGGCGCTATGGCGCTCATTAGGGGAGGCCTATGTCCAACAGTGGACTAACATAGGCTGATGATGATGATGATGATGATGATGACTAATGACTTAAAACTTTCAGTATGTACTGAAAAAACTATAAATGAAAACACTTGTTTCAGGATTTTCAAAAATATTACTATATAAGTATGAAAGGGAAGTCGAATTATTGAGGTTATTGTGGTGAAATTTATCAACCATCGACGCTATTGGCTTGAAATTTACAGGAAATACTAAACATACAAAAATATTTAATACGTGTTTCAGGATTTTTCAAAATAATCCTGAAAATGGGATAAAAACGGTTATTCAAGTTTGAGATTCGTAAGTTGGCTCCGTATTGAAATGTCTATAACTTTTTATTATAGCACACTAATGACTTGAAACTTTCAGTATGTACTGAAAAAACTATTAATTAAAATACGTGCATCAGGATTTTTGAAAAATATTACTATATAAGTATGACAAGGAAGTCGAATTATTGAGGTTATTGTGGTGAAATTTATCAACCATCGACGCTATTGGCTTGAAATTTACAGGAAATACTAAACAAACAAAAATATTGAATACATATTTTAGGATTTTTCAAAATAATCCTGAAAATGGGATAAAAACGGTTATTCAAGTTTGAGATTCGTAGTTTGGCTCCGTATTGAAATGTCTAAATCTTTTTAATACAGCTTACTAATAAATTTTTGTAAGTCCTGAAAAAAAAAAAACAATAAATTCAATATGTATTTCAGGTTTTTCCAAAATATTCCTAAAAATGGGTTGACACGGGTTATTAAAGTTTGAGTAATTCTTAGTTTGGCTCCGTATTGAAATATTTGTAACTTTTTAATGAAGGATGGTAACGACATACAATTTCAAATATATACTGGAAAAACAATAAATAAAAATAGGTGTTTCAGAGTTTTTCACAAAAGGTAAATAGTATAAAAGGAAGTCGAATTGCTTAAGAGTTTTTTAAATTTTTCTCAATTTATTTGAAATTTACAAACAATACCAAACAAACAAAAATATAGAATACCTACTTACTAAGATTTTTCAAAATACACCTGAAAATGGGGTGAAACGGGTTATACAAGTTTGAGATTTGTAGTTTGGCTCCGTATTGAAATGTCGTTAACATTTTTTATATGACGTATTAATGACTTTGAAGCTTCCAGTGTGTACGGAAAAAACTATAAATCAAAACACTTTTTCAGAGTTTTTATAAAAGTTACATTGTATGTATAAAAAATAAGTAGAATTTTTTATGACATTTTTTTGCAATTTTGTAAATTTGCTGGAAATTTACATTGCAAAAATAAGCAAACAAAAATATTGAAAACGTTTTTCAAAATATTCCTGAAACATTTTCATTGGGGTGAAACGGGTAATTCAAGTTTGGAATTCGTATTTTTAATGTAGGATATTAATGACTTCAAGATTTCAATATGTACTGAAAAAAAAAAAACATAAAATCGATACACCTGTTATAGAATTTTCAAAGATATTCCTGAAAATGGGTTGGAGCGGGTTATTAAAGTTTGAATGATTCGTAAATTGGCTACGTATTTTTAAATAAGGATGGTAAACAACTTAACTTTTCAAAAATATACTGAAAAAACAATAAATAGAAACATGTGTTTCAGAGTTTTTTCATAAATGAAGTTTTTAATTACTTGCTTAACTTATGTGACTTTTCATCCTGGGTCCTGGACCTCGAAACTTGCTGACAATACTTAAAATATTACAATTTATCGAACATGTGTTTAATGAGTTTTCAACATAAAATAGGTTTTGATATTATTCAGGTTTTTTGTAAGTTTTAACCAATATTTACTTGAAACGTAGAGAGAAAACTTAAACACATGTTTCTGGATTTTTTGATGTTTCTGAAAATGGTGTAAATGGCATGCTACAAGTTCACCGAAGAAAATAAAATAGTTAGACTCCGTATCGGCTGTAACTTATTAATTCTGTTTTATTGACCTGAAATTTTCTGTAGATATACAAGGTGGTTTCTGAGAAGGCAATGGATGACCAAATCCCAAACCATGAGTTAAAAATACGTCTTGGTCGGAGGATGGAGGATGGATGGAGGATTCATGACCTCGGTTTATGAGAAAACCATACATACCAGATTTTTTAATTTTGTTGGATGGAATACTAAAAAATACAACCTTTCAATGGTGTTTGTTCCTCGATAAAATATAAATTCGTAATAAATTTTATGAACTTAGGCCGTGACTCTTTTCACGACGTTTCTGTTCGTCGCATGGTTTCTGATTTGCTATCCAATCCCAACTCAAAAAGCCAATCTGTAGATTTATTTAAATAAAATATGATTAGGAAATTTACAAATAAAATGGGCTAAAGTAGAATGTTTGAAGTCCATCGTGTCATTAGATTCACTATGGAAAAAATACAGTAAATGGTTATTTTTTAAAGAAAACCCTTATGCCGGGCTTACGGGTTACATAATATTTAAAGCGGGTGCGGCTGATTTCGTCAAGATTTTTTTACCCTAAAGTCCACGCAAATGAAATTGCGAGCGGGTCAGCTAGTAATGTATAAACCATCTAATTAAACATGTTTTGATGATCTTCGGCCTCAAACTCTTTTTTACGATTATTTCAGTTTTAGAAATGTGTATTTTATACTAGGTACTCTTTGGATACTTAAAATCTTAAAGCGAATTTCGTAATAATTTATTTTATAATTATATAATTATCTTTGCATCAGCATTTCCATAAAGCGCGGGGGTAGCCAGTGTCTTGGGAACGCGTCCGACTGATATAGGTCAGTTGATCTACCCCTAGCTCTACTGTTTGCATCAGTTTTTAGTTGGGTCAACTGTTTCATTGTAAATCCTTGTTATAATTTGTATATATTCTCTGATTGTTAACTTATCAGGATTATTTAGATTACTGTCATCCTCAAAATAATAATATAAGGCCATTTTTATAACCTAAGGTCCATTTTTATAACATAAGGTCTTCTTGATTTCTTTTAATTTGAAATCACTTATTATTCTATGCGTTTTTTTATTTCTATTTATTATTTTCTTTGATAATTAGTAAATTTCATAAACGAACGTTTATTACTACGAATGTTTATTATTCGTTTTTTTTTTCAAGTTATTATGTTTTTTCGCAAACTACATATAACTTTTGCGCTCCCTTAGACATTATTATATCAATATTTAACCACTCAAGCCACTTACAAACGTTCTCATCTCAGAAAATTACTAAAATTATTTGCAAGAGTATCTTAACTGTACTTAAAGTAAATTTGTAGTTAATTTGGCCACTAAATGTAAGTGCCTCTTTACATTTTGTGGTTACTAGTTGATTGCGTTGAACTTTTGAGACTAAAAACATAGCTATAAATATCTTAACCAGTCTAGACTAATAATGTCGAAACTAAACTTGCTAGTTTCGATGTCGGACATAATTATGAAACGGGTAAATTTTAGCAAGCTTAATTATCCCAGAACGGACTCTGGATTATAATTATATAAACATTTAGCTGCCTAATACGTTTTAGCCAAATATGAAAAGCTGCTCGGTGTAATTGACACTGAAATGCATTCCTTCACTTTAGGCCTCGTCAGAAAGCTCAAGGTCGCATAGGGAGCAATGGAAAGAGCAATGGTCGGATCTCTACGAGATCGAATTAGATCCGCAAGAACCAAACCACATAGCTTTCAGAATTGCGAAACTCAAGTTGCAGTGGTTAGGGCATAAATCTCGTAGAACTGGTGGGCCACTGGGGTCACAAGGCTCTTGAGTTGGGATTGGGACCGAGAACTGCACCCTCAGAGGCGGAGGGTGGGCTCCCAAGCGATGGACCAACAATCTGGTGAGGGCGCAGGAAATTTCTGGATTCGGGCAGCGCAAAACCGGTTTTTGTAGAGATCTATAAAGAAGGCATAAGTCTATAAACTAGTTTCAGGTTGCGGCTTTGCACGCTCTTTTTGAGAAGCCAAGGCATCAGACGGCTAGTGTTGTATAAGTTAATTAATTAATTATTATTTCACTAAAACAAAACTAGACAGAGTGAATCATTCAAATCTGTAAAATTATTTATCAAAAGGATTTTAAGAAATAGCTGAGGGGTTCTGGTCTTTCGAGAACCGCAGATTTATGGAATTTTGGTATATATTGCTGCAATTAATAAAGATTTGTATGAGTTAATTCTCTTTCATGAACTGAATTCCGAGTATTATTTTCTGAGAGAGTTGCTATTAAACTTTAAAAAAAGATTTTCTGATAAACACTTTTACTTAAAACATCCAATGAATACCTATTATGTATTTAAAATTACTGTTTTCTTATCAAAAAATAAGATGGAGACGTTTTCATAAGAAATAAAGACAAGGGAGTTTTCTAAGAAAAAAAAAACTATTTTCTTCACCAGGACCAAAAATAAATAAAGTTGCGATTAAATATCTTAAATTAATTGAAATAAAAACCTTATCCAAAACCTTTTCGAAACGCTTTGGAATTTAAATTATAAGAAACTTGAGTATTTTTCAAGCAAGCGTAACATTCCGTGCCAATTTATTTCATCGCTTTACTGTAAATTTTCTTTTATAAACTTAATTATTTTTGTTGCCACTGAAATTTTTTTGAATACAAGTGAGGCCGTGTATTCACTGTTTAGCGCCGTGGCCATTTTGGAGGATTTCAAAACATTAAGATTAGGTGCAGAAAATAGGTACGAAAAACAGATATAAAGAGCGACTTTACAATATTTTCTGAATAAAAAAGCTTACTACGTTTTGTGTGTTTTATTATTATTTCGCAAATTTAAGATCGATTCGTACTCGGTGGTGAGGTTACCTCAGTCAGGTTCCACCCGAAAACCAGCGCTACTTTTCATGTCACAGCCAGTTCCATCGCCCATGGTGCTTGGTGCTAAGCAGTGGTCAAACATCTCTTCGCAAATCTGAGAAAGCTTCTCTCTGCCTTCCGCCAGAAGAGGCACGACGAAATCGCAAACGTCTTGACTAGTCATATAGTTCCAAACGCTTGTGTGAGGTAGCAGGTGGAACCTTTCGGGCCCGGCCGTCACAGCATGGAGCATGAGAACGGGTAAGCTACTGAGTGTATGTCTTGCACTCGATAGCTTACTTTGTTCTAGTATTTAGTATTAGTTTGTAAGCATTCGTATAATTATTACTGTTTTTGTTCTGTGCTGTAACTGGGTTGTGTCAATAAATGTTTCTCCATCTCTATCTTTATCCGTCGTTTTTGCGGTGTCTTCGCGGACAAGCATATTCAAACGGTAGGTACTACAAAATTACAGAAGCCGAAATATAATTTAATTAGGACATGTATGGAAAAGCCAACATTATTCACCCGTGACGACCTCTGTGGTGCAGTGGGCGAAGGTCCGCCGGGAGGTTGCGGGTTCCATTCCCGTCTCGGGACAAATATTTGTACTATCTGCAGATATTTGTTCAGGGTGTTCTGGTCGTTTCTATGTGCAATAAACCACCTAAACAGTCACCTAGTACCCATAACACAAGCTCTGCTTATCTTGGGGCTAGATGCTGTTGTGTGGATTATCTGGCATTATTTATTTATATATTCGGGACGCAGCAATAATAAAACATTATTTCGTAACAAACTGTAACTTCTCAAACCAAATGGGACTGTAAATACAGAGTTTTCCATTCACAGATGCGATCTCACTTTACTAACACCTAAATCTTCAGAAAGGTCATATTATCATGTATACGAGCCACCCGTTATCTCTATAAGCTAAGGAATAAGCGATGAGGGTTTATGAAACATTTTTACGGACAAAAAGTCGTACATGGTTGAATATTTCATTCCAGCTACACCAACGTTTTTATATGTACCTCTACATTCCTCAGACATTTCATTCTTTCCCTTGGTTTTTACCTCATTATTACTAATACGTCCACTGCTGAAACTACCACTAAACGAGTAGGTTTTTTAACAAAATTACCACGGTTCAAGGACGGGTTAAATGCAGTAGAGGTGTAATGAATAAAGAAAAAGCTCGTGTACAGTGTTTTGGTAGGTTTCAATAGCCGTTGAGGCGGTCAATTCAATCACCAGAAGTCTACAGTGTGCCGATTACGGTAAAATATCCCATTCGATGGATCACCATCTGGGGAGACTGGGTAACTGGGTATAAGCGATTTCGGTTTCCATCACATGATACAAAAACATAATACATAAAATCTTCTAGCAGGATAAAGTTAACCGAGACGACATTGCTGTCCACGTCAAATATCACAAGCGTCAAACTCCATACTAATACTAAAGTCAATAATCGGGATATTTACCATAATTTGAGATAATTTGAGTTTGGAGTTTTCCAATATTTAGACATAGTTTGATCACAGAACAACTGAAGGTGACTGCGAGTTTGATTTTTTTATTGATAGATATACGGATCTAACCTCTTTCTTTACCTCACTGCCTCATGTATATTTAGGACTATATTGGCAACCAAAAACGTTTATACTTAGTCTCCCCGGATGGCCCATACCCATGGGAATGGGAGATTTTAGCGTAATTGCACGGCAGATTCCCTTCATCAAGGCCAGCGACATAAAACACTTAACAGGGCAGTGTAAGCAGTACCGACCTTCAAAAGGCATTTTTAGGCGAAACAATATTTATGTGACCTTAAAACTGATATTTATCTAATGAAAATAGTTAGTTTGTCCCCAAGCACCGTGTATATCTTGGCATAACGATAATGGAATAAACATTACAGAATATTGCGCTACGGAATGTTTATTTCAATGTATTTATAACGAACTTTTTCCCAAGTTTTCTTATGAAAAAGAAATATAGTAGAAATAATACTGTGTAGATAAATAAAAGGTATATATGAAAAATGGAAATAAAAATATACTGCGGATTTTACAAATACTTTTCCGAAGCGAAAATCGAACCAACTTTTCTAACCTCAGTGTCACAGCCGTTCAGATCTTCAGATAATAAGACCTCGATGAATAAAGAGAAAAGAGTTTTTTTCAACACAGTTTTAACTCAAAAATACGTAAAAGGGAAAAGAAAATGGCTGATCAGTGAAGATGTGTATTTTATACTAAAGTAAAGAAAAAAAGTTAAACGTAAGACTAGTCAATATGGTTGTAAAGGCCTTCCCCTGTTTATTTTGAAAATGAACAATGTAACAAAAAACGTAAATATACACAACATGAGTGATCTTCGAAAACATTGACCAGAAGATTGAAACCGAAAAAAGATTCCAATTTCACGGTCTATCGGACCAACCTTTGGCCTCAATAAATGTACTAATTTTAGTACTAAACCCTAAGGTGTGAGAAATTGAAAAGATAATCATAACCGAATGGGCCCAGAGCTTTCAGTGCCCCAAACTTATTTTATAGCATCATAAAGTTGTCATAAAATACTTAATAAATAAAAATGGTAATCTGAAGTTTTAGTACGGATTAAATAAAGCTACTCGTGCATGATAAGTTTGATAGCAGATTTTCATAAAAGGCGATATTTATGAGCCTTGAATCCTTTATGAAATACGGATGTTAAAACCAGCAAAGTTTTTACTGATAACAGAATTTACTGCTTACCATAAAATTAGATCCAAAACTTGTTAGGACGTTATGTGGTTGTTTGCCGTGTGGTGCCGGCATAGAATTGCACCACCCCAACTCTTCCCGTGGGTGTCGTAAGAGGCGACTAAGGGAAACACACCGAGGGCGGGCAGCAGCGCCCTCTGTAGAACAATTCCACCGAACTGCGATCCCCAACCCGCATGCCCAGCGTGGGGATTATGGGCAATAACCCCCAAATGATAATGCCACATATGGCGCTCATTAGGGGAGGCCTATGTCCAGCAGTGGACTATATAGGCTGATGTTGTTGTTGTTGTTGTGGTTGTACCCACCTAATTGGATAAGGTTATTATAACCTATTTTCACCAAAAACAAGGCCGTTATTGGAAGCAGCGAAATCGGGATTGGAAACATTTTTTAAACCGAATGCAACATGTGCTCGTTGTTATGAACTGAAAATATGAAATTATAAGCAATTAGACTTATAATGTCAAAGGCGCTCTAACCGGAATAGACTTCTCTTCCAGCAAACCATATAGGAGAGAGAGGTGGTTTCAACATTTTGCTCAGTTTTGCTTTTCAACCGAGAATTTGTAGCAGCGTAGGCCTGAATAGACATTAATACGCAGCTAATTGCTTCAATTTTAAATGTTCAATTTACGTCTAATATACCTCTATAAATGTAGATTCTTCCTAAAATAATTATGACAGTAGCAAGGCGTCTACCATACAAATATGTACGTACATGGATTTACTAGATAAACTAACTTAATTATTTCATATTTAAATACAATTAACAATAACCTAATTTTCAAATATTCTTAACAAATTCGTCAAATTACTAAATTTTTATAGTAAATTTGTCCTGCACATTAGTACAGACGCGTCTGTACTAAATTAAGTTAGTGATATATAATATTATATATATAGGATAGTTAGTTAAATTAAATAATTAAGTTAGTTTATCTAGTAAATCCATGTACGTACATATTTGTATGGTAATAGTACAATAAACACACTTAAAGGGATGTCCCAGTAAATAATTAGCTTTTAGAGTTTGAGTATTTTTTTTTTCTTCTGAAGAATTAAACAATTTCATTTTCAATGTAAGCGGGTTAACAACGAAGCTAGTTTGTGTTGGAAGACCACCAACGTTTCATCTCTCAAGTATAGACTTCATAAGGGTGAGTACGGCTCAAGTCGCTCTTAACCGACAATCTACATGTGATTGAAATATTGTGTTTAATTTGATTTATTATTTAGAAAATTATGTACGGGACCCAGATTGTCATTTTCGCAGAAAACTCCCGCTTGACTACTTCTAGTACCTACTATCACTTCGCCATTGCTCTGATATCAACAAGTGAACAAATAAGGGTTACAGAAGAGGTATTGAGATCTATTACTCTACCTAAACCTATACAGAAGTGACATTAGGCACTAGAAGTTCTATGATAGCGAAAAATGTTCCCACGGTTACAACTTTAAGTAATATAAGAGAGTATTGTACCTCTTTAGGTATTTGGTGCTATAATAACCATTGTATAAGTAATTATTGCTTTTGTACAACTTTTAGTTCTTGGCAAGAGTTCGTTAGCGCTTGCATAGCACTTTGGGGGGTTGTAGTCAGTGCTTACTTCTTATTTAGATTCTATGGTTGTAAGATTCACTTACAGCTATAAAACAAGATGCTTAGCCTGTATTATAGCGTTACAAATTGCTGCTGTATGTCTTTAACCTTTAAACTCATCTTGTTATTACCCTTAAAACTATGCTGTATAGCTCACAGTGGAATATTTTGTTAGACTACACTCTTATGTTGCCAAAAGTTGTTATTGCTGCTGCTATAGCACCTTTATATCACGTTAAGGTCTAAAATAAGCTCTAATTGACGCCAAATTGTTTGTTGGGATAGGTTCGTAGTTAACCCGCTAATATTCATAATGGACTGCAAGAAAAAAATACCATATTATGTATTACCATAGTTTCTTTTTCTTGGTTTAAAAAATAAGAATAAACCAAATAAAACCGAATTTCAGAACAGACCCGGGTTGCTAAAGTGGCTATAAGCGTTGTATCAAAATCCCGAAAACCCTGCCGGCGTCAATTATAACGAAACCGCTGAAATCTGCGAACCAAAGCCTATGAGCTTGTAACAATCGATTCAAAGCGCTGCTTTCAATTAAATTCATTCGATGTTATTGCGCGCGAAGCGATGGTAACGAGCCATTGTTCCGAAATCGGGAGGACGGAACGGGACAGCTGGGTGAAACTTAATAAAGACGTACCATTGTATTGTCAAAATTTTGATAATGTTTATAAAGAAAATAATAATTTTCTAGTATAGAAGTATTTTTCTACCATAATAGAACCGATAACATCTCAACGTCTGAGTAGAGTGGCTGATGAGTATCTGGCGCAGCGCATCAGCATGGCACAGTGAGGCAATGTAGCCAGCTTCTTGGGGACAATTCTGACTGTTATGAATATGGATCAGTCGCAATACCTGTAATGGTCTGCAGTTTGCTAAATTTTTTCGATTTCAAATTGGACGATCGGATAGCAACAGCCTCTTCAGAAAACATATTTTGATAAATAATTTCTGTTTCTACTCGCTCCATTCGGCGAAATCGAAACAAATCTTTTTTTCTTCTCAAATTTCCCGTTACCAGGACAAAAAGATACCCACTCATAAGCGGAACCTAATGATTCGTGCCCGACTGAAATTGGACAAACTGGAAACCTGTCAATGTATTCCATGACCGCTTTTGGTTCAGTTTATTTTTTGTCCTAAGCTTCGTCCATAGTTTTATCCGTATCCGTGGATGCCCATAGATTGAAATGAATAGAATTTAAAAAATCATTTTTACCTCCTTTGACGCCAATATTTATTCTTACAATAATGATAACCAAACTATTTACTTTATTATTTACATTGCCATTACAGTGCGGCTTAAACTGAAATACACTTACTAAAACAGTTTCAACTACATACCAACAAGCTATTATCTACTTAAATCCGTAACCTTGTCCACAGAACGCAGAATCAGTCCTAACCGACGGGATCTGCAACATACCAGACCCGATCTACAAAGCCATTGGGTCCATCATCTCCTTCTACATACCTCTGGGTGTGATGCTGCTGACGTATGCTCTGACGGTCCAGCTGCTAGCGCGCCAGCAGAAAGGACTGGGTGCTGGATGGGCACCTGGGTGGTTACAGGCCACTCCTATTGGTAAGTTTCTTACGCAACTGGCTTACTTTCCCCTACTACATAAATGCAGAGTAGAGCGTGAGTAGTAGTAATATTAGTATTAGTTTTCATTAATTTCATATCCATGCTATTTTATAAATTCAAAAGTAACTCGGTCTATCATCATCTCTCCCTAGAACGGTATTGTAAATCTTTACTGTTTATTTACTAACAAGTGACCTTCCAGATATTAAATAACGCCCCAGAAATATTGGCGGCAAAAATATCGGTTCTGGTTCCGTTTCCAAAACGATCTCAGAACTCTAAAAACATATTAGTAACGACTCTTTTCGCTAGCATTTAACATCGTTTCCAAATAGGTCACCAATTTGTTTTGTTAAGTAATCCCATCTCTGTATATAACCCTAAAGTATACCTACGTAGTTTTTAGCTTTTCCCAAGTCTGTACGACACTAATCTTAATCCCAAAACGTAAGTTCCATTAAGCCGACATAGCGACATAGTGACGAGGTAGTCTCCATAGTGTTGGGATAAAGGACAATCTCCGAAGGGTTCCAAATGGGGATTATCCCGATTAGTTCTAAGAGATTCTGAACAAATGGAATATTGTAACCTTTTTATTTCAATTAGGCTGTTTGCTTCCATGTCCGTGTTTTTCCATTTCTCTATTATTCAAATTGAAACGTGGAATCCGTTCGAATTTTAGAACGTTTCAAAATATCTAAGATCCTGCAGCTTATTAAACTATGTTTTGTCCCGTCATAATGTATTGGTAGTGTTTTGACTTATTGAAGTGTATATGTGTTTTATAAATTTCGAACAGGCAGTGAACGGATAAAATAAAATGTTTTATCCGTTCACCGGCCATTAGTTCTAAAATAAATTTTATTCCCATTCACTAATAAAATTAAATGTAATTTAGCGTGTAGGTTTGAAAGATGAAAGAGTTATTTTGCCATTTCATAAAGCTTCGAACCCTTCGCACATTAATCCGATGAAAGCCTTCTCTAAAAGTAGTCTGTTTACTTTGCTATCAAAGTAAACTGATTACCTACGTATGTTTGTCGTGAGAACTCACTACCAATATTTGTATTGAAACTTTATATGGATTGAATGGAGCAAGAAGTGTTTGAAAGCGGCTATTTTGAAAACGGTCTTAAGGCCAGGTAGGCCAACAGAGGCCGCACTTTTGTGGTTTTCAAAACCATCTGAGATGTAGGAATACTGATTAAAAATTCTGTAAAAAAGATATGTAATAGTTAAGGATTTAGTCTAGTCAAATTCGCATTCAGATACAAGATTTTATAAACTTCGCTCGGGAAAAAAAAATCTCGAAGTTACCCCTTTTTGAAATGTTTTTTCAATATTATGACTAAACTATGTGATATTTTAAGTTTTTTTTTGTACTCAATTAAAGACAGTAACTATTTCTAGACAAATTCGCAGAGTTTGTCCTGATAAAATGATTTTCAAAATCACTATTTTGAAATAACTACAAAATTCACAAGCGTGGTGGCTTGGCAGACACGATCAGTCGCGCTCTGGCGCTTACAGACGACGGACCTATGTCAATTTTTCCGCTAATTTATGAAGTACGTAAATGTTTCATTTGTTATGCAATTTTAGTCTCTGACACAATGGCGTTAGATTCAATTTTACTTCAACCTTTGACATGATATGTGACGGTCGTAGTGCCATAGTATAAAATCATCGGTATGTAAGGCAGAAAATTAATAAAGGTTATTGTTCTAGTTTAAAAATATATTATCTACTTACTGGAATGATTTATTGAAGCCAATAATATTTAGTTAACTACATTAACATTTTATATATCTATAAAGCATTGACATAATTGTTCTCCTTGATGGTGGAGCCCCCTCCACCATCATAGGTATGGTTTTTTTTACGGAATCGTATAGAGGGCATCGGGGGGACCTAAGGAAAATTCCGACTTTTCCAAATTTGCCCCTTCTCCCCCCCCCCCTTTAGGGGGGCTCCCAAACAGAGCCATACTGAATGTTATTTTTTGTGGGGTTGTATAGAGGGGGTCAAATAGTTCAAAGGCAGGCAAAAATTCCCCCCTCCCTTTGCCCCCAGACCCCCCCTTTTGAAGTTGCTACCGGAAATAGTCGTTATAGAAAAATTTGGATTGCGGAGTCGTATAGAAGGTTTCTTCTAGTGTTGAAAAATAAAAAAAAATCACCCCCCCTCCACCCACCCTTTCACCCCCCCCTCTTTGTATCTCCCAAACGGATCGACCTAGAAGAAAAATTTTTTCACAGTTATGTAGAGGAGAAGAAATCATTTTGAACTCCAAAAAAAGTTTGAAACCTATGACCCCCCAGACCCTCTTTTTTTATAAAAAACCGAAAATTGGCCAAATTTTGACCTTTTTTTTCGGGTGGAGCATTGCGGCGAGCGAAGCCAGCTGCAATGCGACTAAGGAGAATAGCACGGCGAGCGAAGCGAGACGTGCTGTGACCCCCACGACCCCCCTCTCCCAGCAAGCGGGTGAAGCACTGCGGCGAGCGAAGCGAGCTGCAATGCGACAAAGAGGAACAGCACGGCGAGCGAAGCGAGCTGTGCTGTGTGACCTAACACCCACTTATATGGGTATCGTTTTCGACTAAATCAAACACGTAGATTACGAAAAAGATGTCCATTTTCAAATCCAAGATGGCTGAAAGTTTACTATCGCAGATTTTACACATGGATATCGATTACCATCAAATCAAAGACGTTTTAGGTTATGAAAAGTAAAAACTCCAATGCGATAAGGCCGCCTAAGGCAAGGCACTCCCCCCGAGCTGCTAACCTCTAGTTTTTAATCTATAATTTTATTACATGTTAATAGGTTTCTTTTATCTATACTAATATTATAAAGAGGAAAGATTTGATTGTTTGTTTGTTTGAATTGTTCCGAAACTACTGGACCGATTTGAATTTTTTTTTTATCATTAATATGCTAAATTTTCCGTGATGACCATAGTTAGGGACCCAGATGAAAAATTCAATAATTAAACCGTGCGCTATACCTATATTCTTATTCTATTATGGCTCCGCTGCTTGTTTTCAGATTTTTTAAATTATTATATAGTAAAAAACTGCAATTAAAACATGAATAAGAGCGTTTTCTACTTTACGTAAAATAAGTTTTATCTTTTTTTCCCGAATAAAACCGCAATCACATCTTACAATAAAAAGCGAGATATCGAGGAGTGAGTATTATTAACCTGTTGCGATGTTGTTCGGATCAAAGAGTTGTTTTTATTTTTCGTTTAATAAAAAAGTAAAACCCATTACAAAAAGCCTATCTCAAGAACTACTCGTACGATTTGCCTGAAAAAAATTCACAAGGTGTAATCGCACCTCAGAAACAATTATTTCAAATAAAAACACTTCTATAGTAATAGTCGGTTACCATATTATGTATTCGGTGGGGGCGGCGAATTATGAAAATAATTTTTTATTTTGTTTTTTAGTTTATTTATTCTTGAAAAACTTTTTCTAATTATTAAATATTAACATTCGTTAAGCCCTTGAGGATTTGACTCGAATGTTACATTCCTCTGGTTACATACTTTACGTTTTTTATTACGTGAGTGATAAAACAAAATTTTTGTGTCTTAAACTACTAAGGTACCTAATTGATATAAACAGATAAAGAGTAAGAATAGTTATTGAATAAACGCAGCCCGAAGTGTGCAGCATATCGATGCAGTGTTCGGGCTTTCTCGGACGGCCGAGCCTCCCGAAGTTCCCCGAACACTGCAGAATGCGCCGACCTCGCTCTGGTCGGCAAAAATGAAAAAATGAAAAATCAAAATAAAGATTTTCAGTAGGTACAAATTTTGAAATTGAATATTGAAATGGGACCCTACAGAGTCGAATGGGGTATCAAATGAAAGGTTTCAATTTGCACATTCCAAAACAGATTTTGAAATTTTGATGAATTTTATACTTTTTGAAATATTTAGAAAAAGGTCGAATAAATGACCATTCCCCCCCTTATCTCCAAAGATTGCAGAGCGATCGATGTGAAATGTAATAAATGGTCAAAAAATTAACCATTCCCCCACCAACCCCCTATCTCCGAAGATTGCAGAGTGATTGATGTAAAATGTACTATGCGTTTGTAGATATAGATTTATAATTTACAGAAAAAATATAGAGAAGTCTGTAAAAATTAAACTTTTTGAAATATGGTCATAAAACAAATTTTCATACAATGAGACTTTTTCATTGAGAGCAATTCAAATCAAAGGTATGGAATTCGACAATTCAAAACAGGTTTTGAAAATCGCCTAAGTTTCATACTAAGTAAAATACGTTGAAAAAGGTCGAAAAAAGAATTGTAGGTTCGAACCCATCGATCCGAATATCGTTGTGATTTCAAGATGAAAATGTAAATTATAGACTTCCTAGCCTTACCACAAATGGAAAAAATAATTATGTGATGTCCATAGCCTTATCATCTCCTGAGCCACTAACCGGGTACAAGCACGCTAGAATTGAATATTGGAGAATTTTGAGAAAATAATAATATTTTATTATAATTGTTTTATTTGATACCCTTTATTCTTTGTATTTATTTCAAACAAAATTTTAAATCATAGAAGCGAATGTTCTCTATTTGCTTCTTTGTCTTCTTTATTTGAGTATTTATTTCAAATTTTGTAGGTAGGTACTTAAAAAACGAAGTTCGGAAATTAACTATGCCTTTTGTTGGTCTGGTCCAGACGTTTTTCAGCGTTCTTGGTTTGGTTGGTTATCTTGGGATCAATTACTTTATTATTAATTCATTATCTATATTAAGAAACATAAATAGAGATGAAGTTGTAACAACTTTATTTATTTACGAAACTCTAACTGAAAACTATTAACAAAGTTTGATCATAGCAACAGCGTTTCTAAAGTGAAATAATATTATGCTACTGCTTATTTCTATACTATGTCGTTGGCGCTGCATCTGCGCTAAGTATTTCGCGCGCAACTTTAGACAGGACAAAATGCCTACAGCTGCAGGAATACCTCGCCTTAAGAGAAACGACCTTATGTTACGAACAAGCTTACACTTTAGCTTAAGTTTTATTACGTAAGATATGCTTTTACACAGGGCTTTAGCGTTATTTCGGAATAAAAAGTAGACTTCCATCTCTAGGCAAAAAATCGGCCTAATCTGTTTACCAGTTTTGGCGTGAAGGGCTAGCAAAAATCCAAGTTTTCACATTATTTACGATAATATGATTTATAGTCTCTACGTGGGTAGTTGCCTACCCTATTTCTCTTTAGTTTTATTACAACATATGCATGTAGAGGTTTATAGTTAAGGGCGCATACAACCTCAACTCTGTGCGAAAAGGCTAGACATATGATTTTGCGTTCATAAGAGCGGGACAGGGCATTGCAACGCAAGTCCAAAAATCACCAAAAATTAAGTTTTAGCTTATTATCTATTAATTAGGACATTATTTGAAAAAACCGAAACATATAACATTTTTATTATACTTAATTCTATTACCTACCACGCTTATTGTCAAGATCTGAACTTCTGTATTTATTGAGAAATTTAGGTTTTAGTAAAAATTTAGAGGTAACTTTGCGATTTTTTTCTATCTTGAAAATTTTATGGAATCGTGCTTTCGAAACATATGATCAAACTTTACCATAGGTATATCAATTTCAAAGTTAAATATTCAGTAGTTTAGACGATATGGACATCCGGCGGAGTTGAAAATTAGCAGTTTGAGGCAGTATACACTCTTAAAAAAAATACTGAGGAACACAAATTAAATACCAGAAACGGATTGCAAAGTCCGATGAGTACGATATTGCATGCGATGTAAAAAATTGAATGAAAAACAGTTTTACCAAAAGCCTTACAAAAAGCCCCTCTCTGTTTTCAAAGAGGGAACTGCATATTCCAAAATATTTATGCTATAATCCGTAAAACATGTCAAAATTACTTTGTTTTACTGGATCAAGAAAAAAACTAGGTATAGTTTTATAATCTTACAAAAAAACATCTGACCTTAAAATATTGAATAAAATCAATATTTAGACATCAGACCTTACAAGACTCTTGGACACGTCAGAAAACACAATTAGGTACAAAAAACATATAAAGAGGAATGGAATTGGTATTTTTATAATGTAAAACAAAAATGCTATACCTACCGTGTATTTAATTTATGTGTTTTACAAGTGGATTTACAAATGCGTGGAATTTGTAAATGCATGGCATTTGTAAATTCACTTCAAATTAACAATTCAATTTATCGCAGCCGACAATGAAACGAAGATATTATATAGAAAAATTCATTTGGTTTCTGGGAAAAGCTCGACTAATTCATTATTTATACAACAATCTCAAACCTATATTGGGCGAATGTGTAATGAACGGTCAATGACAGCTGTCCACGGCGCCGGCGCGGTCGCGGAATTGACCAGATTCCAATAACTTTATTTATTTCTTTAGGTTCACAAAAAAAAAAAAACACTTACGGGTAGAATTACAAAAAATCTAAAATGTATTGATTGTATCTTCACTTATATTTTTTGACTCCTCCAACTGGTGCTGAGTGATAGATGTTGTAAGAACCAATTATAGCAACACAGGACCTTTCCTGTTGTGCCATATGCATATTATATAGTTCATCAGCTTCCGTATAAGTATTATTAACATTCCCACTGCCGCTATCACAAATCCGCCTGCCAACCATCACCAACGTGGTGATTAACGCGAGTACTTACCCGTTCAACCCACAAGTTTTCTACCCAATATTATTTTTCCCCGTTCAACCAAAAAGATATGCTCCGTTCTACCCAGCCCAAAAATCTGAGTCCCTGTGTGTTCTCAACAGCACAATATTTTTTATAAGAAATCGAACTTGATGAAATTATTACGGTACAAAGTAACTTCAATTTTGTAGCTACAATATTAAGGTCATAATATCTTATTCTTATGTTTATGCTCTTTTCAAATGCGCAACACGCGAGTTCCAGGAACTTACTAGGTAGGCGAACAGCAACGGTAAGGACTCGTCTCGTATTTGGGGAGACTCGTTCGCATAAATCCTCACCATGTCATCTATCTAT
This sequence comes from Eupithecia pulchellata, assembly GCA_963931895.1. NCBI lineage: Eukaryota > Metazoa > Arthropoda > Insecta > Lepidoptera > Geometridae > Eupithecia > Eupithecia pulchellata. Next base: position 2,829,189 of record OZ007522.1, read on the forward strand.
ATCTATACTAATATTATAAGGAGGAAAGATTTGATTGTTTGTTTGTTTGTATGTTTGTTTGTTTGTTTGAATTGAATAGGCTCCGAAACTACTGGACCGAATTAAAAAATTCTTTCACCATTAGAATCCTTAATTTTCCGTGATGAACATAGGCTATATAATATTTTCAAAAAAGTTAGGGATCCGCATGAAAAATTCAATAATTGAACCGTGGGCTGTATATTCAACCTCTTTTTCTATTATGGCGCGTCAGAATAGAAAAAGAGGTTGTATAGCGCACGTTGCTTGCTTTTTCTCTACGGCCAGTGTCAGTTTTGGAATGTCGAGTCAATGTCAAAAACCCCAATGCTGTTAAAAAAAGTAAAGATCCGTATGATAACTGTGAAACCCATCGTTTTAGTGTGTATAATTTCTGAAATTTTTGTTAAATACACGTGCGAAGCCGGGGCGGGCCGCTAGTGTTAGTATAAACAGAATTCATGTTTTTAAATTTATCACTTTTCCGTATGTTGGTATACCTGCTCATGGGCGTAGGGAGGTACGGGCAGGGGGGGGCAGCTGCCCCCCCCTAGAGGATGCAGTCTTAATTTTAAATACGTACCTACGTAGATATCCAAGCCTATTAATAAACTAAACTTCATTGACAGGTCAATTTTATACAATCGTACTATGTTTGCATCTAAATTCAAACCCCCACCGAAATGTTGAGGCACCGTTTAAAATCAAACTTCAATGGATAAAATTTTCTCGGATATATGTACGTACGTGTCACGCAGCTCCTGAAATGGTTGGTTAAAAACTCAAGGCTCTCTTAAAAACTCTTTTCATCTTCTCTTATTTTTTTTTTCATCAAAATTCTCCACTGCAACAGCGCGCTGCGCGTTGTTGGTTGCGGGGTAGGGCGCGCTCGCGCTCCGTGCCATTCGATTCTTATGTGCATTATATGTAGGCACATTTATTGGATAGATACCTATTTCCATGTTTTTCCATAATTGAATATCTCCCTCCGTTTGCTGTTATTTCTTTAGTTATAGAATACTTTCAAAACTGTTCGCTAAAGAACGAAAACGTCAGAAAAAATTTCGCGGCTTGCTCCGCTCGCCGTTAATTCTCTACTTTTGTAAGCTTTTTTACAGCCTTCCGAAAATGTCACATTTTCTCAATAATTTTCAGAGGCCGCAAACACAAAAAAATATCAGCGCTCATTCCACTCACTGATATAATTTTTTTACGCTGCTACGGGACCATCCAACCAATTAATTTTTTTGCACCTCTATTTATATATCTAATTTTTTTTTGTCGTTTTACCAAGATTTTGTCGCCAAACTTTAAAATTACCACCGCAAACGTTCTCCACTTTGCAACAGCGTGCTACGCGTCATCGGTGGCGGGATAGGGCGCGCTCGCGCTCCATGCCATTTCATTCCTATTATTTACCTACATTGTAGGTTAGTGAGCTAGGTGCACGCATCGCATTCATTTACGCCCGACTCCAGTGGGAGTCAACTTTTTTTACAGGAAGGCAGATCACGACATAACTTTTAATTTCGTGAATCTATAGATGGATAGATAACTATTTTCAAGTTTTCCATAATTGAATATCTCCCTCTGTTTGCTGTTATGTCTTAGGTTATAGCATAATTTTCAAATATGTTTGCTAACGACCGAAAATGTAACAAAAAATTTCGCGGCTCGCTTCGCTCGCCGTTCATTCTCTTATTTTCTAGGCTTTTATGCCATCCGAAAATTTCACAATTTCTCAACCATTTTCAGGGGCCGCAAACACAACAAAATATGAGCGCTCATTCTGCTCACTGTTATATTTTTTTATGCTACCACGTACCATCCAAACACACTCCGAGTCTTTATTGTATTTTACAGAACATCTAAAATGTCTAAAAAAAAAAATTGCGGCTCGCTCCGCTCGCCGTTAATTCTATAGCCTTTTTGTCATATCAAATCAAATCAAATCAATCATTTATTTGCAAGAATACATAATTATTATACAATGTCAGGTCATGTTTACCAGCCTCTCCAAAATATGACAAAAATTTGGAGGCTCGCTTCGCTCGCCATTCATTCCGTAGTAAGACTTTTTTTTATCTTCTAGAACCAAATTGTTCTTAGCTTTCTTTTCTTGACTATGATTTTTTTTTAATATTCGAGGCTAGCTGTCATACTGGTGTCACACGATTGCGTACCTACTTATTTAAAAAACATCGAAAAATGTCAAAAAAATTCGCGGAAAGTGCTTAGAAGTAAACATGGCTGAGGAAATGATGACTGAAAATCCTTTAAACGGCCTATGTATCCTCAGCGTACACCGAAGCATGGTACTTACAAATAAATAAGAACAAAATTGAATTAGAGCTGCTAAGTAAAATGGTTTTGTGGAGTACCTCGAAGACTACTATTTTGTAAAATAACGTGACGTATAGTTAAACTATTGTTGTTTTTTTTATTCTAAACGTAGCCTACCTATCCCATTTCTCGTGCAGCATGTACTTAGTAGGTATTCTTGGTTTTTTTTTTCGGCTGCCCCCCCCTGAACAGAATCCTGGCTACGCCCTTGAGTGCTTGCTGCTAAGTGCTTAAGCGACACAATGTGTCGTTTATGTCATAAAACTTCTGGTCTATAATTAAATAAGGCCCCACCTCTGACCTGCTTTGCCTCGACTATTATCAGTATCAAGTTTAACACAATCGATGTCTAGCGACGAGTTTTATTCGTTACTAGCGGCCCGCCCCGGCTTCGCACGGGTATTAAACAAAAATTTCAGAAATTATACACACTAAAACGATGGGTTTCACAGTTTTCATACGGATCTTTACTTTTTTAACAGCATTGGGGTTTTTGACATTGACTCGATATTCCAAAACTGACACTGGCTTTAGAGAAAAAGCAAGCACCGTGCGCTATACAACCTCTTTTTCTATTCTGACGCGCCATAATAGAAAAAGAGGTTGAATATACAGCCCACGGTTCAATTATTGAATTTTTCATGCGGATCCCTAACTTTTTTGAAAATATTATATAGCCTATGTTCATCACGGAAAATTAAGGATTCTAATGGTGAAAGAATTCTTTAACTCGGTCCAGTAGTTTCGGAGCCTATTCAATTCAAACAAACAAACAAACAAACATACAAACAATCAAATCTTTCCTCTTTATAATATTAGTATAGATAAGATATTTTTGTTGCTTACCTGATTTGTCTTAAAGCTGGGCATTGGCCAAACAAGCTTCAATCAATAAACCAAGGTTCTGGCTTTATGTATTTTTTTACATTTGACTTTCATGCCACTGCAAAATTATCTACGGGACAAAATGTGAAAATCAGAATATGTTCATGGTTGCTCGAAAACACGTCATGCCTAAATAAAACCACAAGACCACTTTCCTCGAGAATTTCATTAGTGATAATTTAGGCACGTTAAAGGAATTTAATGTAACCCGAACCTAAAAACCATAGTAGGAGCTTGAATTTAATTTAAAGTGATCGATATAAAAGCTTTCCACAAATCGGGACCAATATACATATCTGTATTGATTGTACGTACCATTTGAAGAGCAAACTACATTCTATGACACAAAAACGAAACACGAAAACGGATTTAGAAAGGAGTACGAAGTATTTTTAGGCACGTATTAAGTTGACTTAGTTCGTCTTTATTTAGCGCATTTGTTAGAGGAAAAGAGACGCCTACATTTACTAAATTTAGTCTACAATAGTTCGATTCGATCTCTAGATGTCGGTTGAAATGCGGTCGCAATTGTAATCGTTGTGAATTTAAACGTCTACTATGTTGTTTCGTAGAGATTATTGACTTCAAGTTTGGTTGCAGTGACAACCATTGTTCAAAGAAAACAACCGAACAACTTCTAGTTATGTAATCGCTTGATGGTCCGTTGGGCTTGAACACTTAAAAAGAGATCAATCGACTTTTATAACATGACTTTATGGAATTAACGTGCTATAACTAAGTGCTAAATAACTCAATAGGTCTTATTATTATGCAGTTCCATAATTCAGTTAAATTATAGATTTTTTTTCGGTTTCAAAACAAAACTAAAGCGATACCGTTGTCGCTAGAGTACCTATCTTGGCACAACCGAAAAATTTTAAAATCAGGAGTAGTCACTACTCTAATTGAATTATGTGGATTCACTTAAAAGTAAATAGTAGTAATTATTCCCAATATTATTTTAATTTTATACATTTAATATTCATGTATTTAAATACCAGAAATATTTTAAACCGATGGTATTTTAAGTAATTGATAAATATATTAGTTAGGAGTGCCAAACTACATTAACACGAGTGAATAAATATACAAATTTTGGGTATGAGAGTAACGAAAACGTTTAGTTTAAATAATCAAAATAACATAATGTAGATTCAAATTCTATGCATATTTATTATATAATAAGTTTCCAAAAAAATGTAAAACCGTAAATGATGCAAAATTTTAAGTTGTCTACCTTTTTGATTTCGTGAAGGAGATAGGTAAATTATTGCCATAATATATCTGGCACCTAGTATAATAGAAGTGAAAACTAGATACGGTCAACATCCTAGAATATCCTATTATCCCATTCAAGTAACGTAAACAATGACAAGTACCTATTCACTTCAGAAACCGTGCCACGAGTGACGTAGCCCTGGAGAGAATCAATCAATGCTATAATTTTTATTGGAAAACAATTGAAAAATGAACAATAAACTTTCATATCATCGAATGAAAAGCATCATTTTAACGAAGCAAAGAGGCAATAAATGAATTGCTCCGCAGCGAACCGCGTCAGATTAAAGTAGATTAAAAGTTCGCCCGTCCGTGTGTACGTACCATGTGCTATGAGCTGGATTATGACATGATTATCTAGGGGAATGGTTAGTCGCAGGACCAACAGTCTAATGTGTTCTTTCAAGCACAGGCTTGCGTTTCTGTTACGTGCAATATTTAGGTAGCTCTCAGCTACCTATAGCTAGCTATATATAAAGACTAAAATATTTGGCATGGACAAAGCTAAAGTTTAAAAAAAAATTAGAAGTTTATTATCCAGTCACAAAAACATGTTATGTATATTAAATAACGGTTTAGGAATAAACATGTTAACCTGTTTTGTGAGGAGTTTAAAAAGAACCTAGACATTTAGGTTTATAAATAAAATCATATAATTTGACATGACACGTTACAATTACCTCTTATAATCTTAGGAAAAACTAAACAAGGTACGAATTTATCAGTAAAATAGGTCTAATAACAAGACGGTTACCTACTTCATACTTCATAGTAAATACTTTATAGAACTCTTATGAACGCTTATTTTCTAATCAATTCTAAATACTCAGTAGTTCTAATTTGGTTCTATTATTTAATCAATATTTTCTTTATACTCGTAGTTATACATTTTCCTTTCAAACTTAGTTAGTCGGAGGCACCCGCTCCACTTATACCTAGGGTACAAGTAGACACAAAGGCCTCCGACCATAGTCGGAGATAGTCGGTGACCACTAATTTGGGACTCTTACGTAATCTCATCATCTACTTATTTATAATAACAATTGAAAATTTTCCCAGGTCGGCGCGCAACTTGGCGAAGATTCCTGGGACCTCGAGGAACTCCTCAGCACTCTGCAGCCTCCACAGAGACGGAACTGCCTCCAATAGATACAAGAGACCTCTGGATTCAGGATTCCAGGTACCTAAGACCGACAAACAAATGAATGTGATCAGAAACAGGCGACTGTTGATAAAAACTTAGCTAATTTTGTTAGCGAGTAACGTCTAACAATGTCAGCAAAGTTTTTTTGATACGGTTAGAGCTAAGTTTTACTAAAGTTTTGTGATCGATAACGAAGACTCGAGCATGTGTGGTTTTTGTATGTATGTTAGTGTGTGAGTGTCTATGCCTGCGCTTTACCCACTTGGCTATCTATTCATGTGTTTGTGTGTTTCTCATTCATTAGTCTATCAAAAACCCTAATAGTTATTTTTATTTATGAAGGTCAAAGAAACAATTGGAGAAAAATAATATAAATTTATTTGAAAACCAGTAACACAATAGAAAATATAATAACCTAGATTTGGGTGCATAAAACAGGGAACAGTGAGGGTAGGTACTTGTAATATAATAACAAAACATAAAGAAAAATAGAAACAAACAAGCATTATTACATGGGTCCAAATATGTAGGTCCCTGTCTCAGCATTTTGCCGCTTCAAGCAAATATATATCGAGGCTGGTTTTCAAATTTTTGGTTTTCAATAAAAAATAAAAACTTTAACTAAAAATCTAATCCATCCAGAAAAGAGTGCCCAGATAATGAAGTAGTTTTGATTTTTCATGCAAGTTTCAACCTCAGCAATCAGGGAGTCAGAATAGGCACTCTAATGCTAGGTTCAGGTGTTCCAAGAAATGTTCAATTCCAGTACAAATTGCCATATTCGAACCTAATGCGCCACCTGAACAAATTACAGAATTATACTGCATAATAGCTACAGCCTTCGCTTCTAAGCTCCTAAGTTGAAAAACTAACTTTTATCCTGTGCTGCCTTACGCCCAGTTGACATAAAAACAAAAAGCGTCTCCATGGAGTCTCCATGGACTGTCAGATTTATGGTACTTATTTATTTATAAGACAGCGACTGTCTTCGGGTTGTTGGCTCTCAGAATATTTAATTGGTTTGGGTCCACAGTTAGGTCAGATTGTTATTGACAATTTTTTTTTTCAATATTCTTCACTAAACAATATATTTGCACATACATAACTCAAAGTGAAAGCAAGTTTAATAGATTAACTAAATCCTAAGCTGTGGCTAGGCCTTCGTGGAAGCAGTGATACCTAAATACTTTCGTAATTGCCGTATTACTACATTAATTCGTGGTTGTACAGCACGCAAGCGCCACATTATACACTTCGCTGAAACGCCACGCGAAAGTAAAAGTGCAGGGGACATGCTTATATTATCATAAGTGTAGTGCCTAAAATCTTTAGAAACCTCAGAATTTAAGCTATATTTAATTCTGCCAGATGAAAGTACGAGATCCGCAATTCTAAAGAGCTGACTCTCCTGCGGTATCTCCCATTATAAAAGATTGGTTCCCGTTACAGACCGCGATTTTACGCAGATAATTAATTTATTTAATAGCCTCAAGTTCAATAGTACAGTCGGCTCGATAAATGAAGAATTGTTTCTGTGCCATCTCTGATCTGCACTCCAATCATTGTGAAAAAATGATCAAAAACGTTGCCAAATGGAAGGTAACTTTTAATTTGCTTAAAATGCTTTTAAGGTGCATACAGGAGCGAATGACCTTGAGCAATTTGGGCGGGGCTATGGTTTCGGCCCGCACCTTCCGCGCGCCCCCCGCCGCCGGCGCCGCGATATATGAGAACCATGATATCAGACGTTCGGGGAACAGATAATTTTAACTTGCTGAATCAATGGAATTAAAAGCTATCAGAAAGAAAAAACTGTAGAGTTAGGTACAAAAAAAATACTAGGTGAAATGAGATAAGGGATCCATTTAGCGCATTTTATAGCTTCAGTGCTAAAACTGTGGTCCTTTTTCTTTTTAACTATATTGATAGATATAAAAAAATCATTATACACAAAATTAAAAGCAATTAAAAATGTTAGTAAAAATTAGAATATAAATAAATTATAATGAATAAAATAAATAAATAATTTCTAAACTCAAGTGGCAATGGTAGGATATCTGGCATAACTGAGATGCCCGCCCAGACAGTAACATCTATTGGTACTAGACGACTAATATAAAATATTTGTTATTATACACAGAAACCGTCCAGAACACCCGGAACAAATATTTGTAGAGCATTCAAAATTTTGTCCATAGGTGGGATCGAATCGAACCCGCAATCTCCTACGTCGTAGTCGGAGCTTCGACCGTGCCAGAGTCGTCATGGTCGTTATCACTTTTCTACTAAGAAAGGATATAACTGTATAGTAGGTATGGCTCTAAAACCTTTTGCCAACCAACGTTTCCATATACATATGTATATATATACTTCCCTTCGTCACAAAGAAGGTATTGATTATTTAATCTAGTATCCTTGACCGCGACAATGAATCTATTTGTGTTTTCTTCATTGGTAAGAATATTTCCTTAATAATTTTTTTATGAATACAAACCGGCCTGTGTTTGACGTAGACACTTTTAGGACTAGGCTCTAATAGTAAAAATAAATTATGAACGTGAAATGTACCTTTCGTTTTGAATTTAGTTTATTTCTGGCTTCTATTTTTACCCGACTAGCAATGGAAGAGGGTTATGATAGTTGAGCTAATCTAAAATTTTTGACTTAGGAAAAATACGAGTTAGAGACGTGGCATTTTACTATACTCTCGACGATGCTCAATTCTGTATTTTTAATATCAAAGAAGTGGAACACAACGTCAAACTTTTATGTCTACGTCGTTTCAATTAATAAGTTCTATTTTAGTAAAACTGATGTGAATGAAATAAACAGCTACATTAGCTATATTATGGCCCAATTTAGCTTTTATATCTACGTCGTTAAAGTCTACTTTTACACGTCCAATTTGCATAATAAGCCAGTGGGAGCTTCCACGGCTTGCCGTAAAATATTGGCGGTTTTATAGCCATATTATTTTCGTACCTTAACCTTTAGCACAGTCTAAAATGGGAATAGTTGCTACAATAGTTGTAAAATGTAAATAGATGAAAACGTATAATGGCATTTAAGTCTATGACCCATTTAGAGCCGTTGTTACTAGGTTCATAGGACAGTTAAATTACTTCGGTAACTTAATTTTTGAATAAAACTTAAACCGCTTATTAAAATAATAAAATATAACAATATAAACACAGTGTTTACTCTCGTGATCAAACTGTCAGACAAGCGGTTTGTGGTATTTTTTTCCTTCTACTTTACGTCCACGACAACCAGGTTACCTATTTGGATTACAGCTAGAAACCTTAGCTTTCTAGCAGTCATACGTAGGTACAATACCTAACTATCGATAAACTGGCACGTGTAACCCCCATCGACAACACATATACTTTCAAATACTTTGTTTTCCTCTACAACGTTACATTGACAAACACCCGTGCTATCACATTTCACGATAAAACTCGTTGCAATGGTAACCCGATCAATTCCTATAGTTTACATAACAATGTGAACCACGTGCTAGCATAAAATGTCGCAATTTTTCAACGATGGAAGTAAAGTATTCTGATATTTTGAATGTTTAAGTTTAAAGCCCATACGGCTTCATTCTTTCATGCATTCATTATACTTTGAAATAGGCGAGAGGGCTAGAAACTATCGAAAGTTAATTCCAAACAATACTTGTATACTTACTTACTTAAATATTACTTATATATTCAAATAGAAAATATAATAAATAAAAAAACTATTAACTCATTAGGTGCAATGAAAAAAACATAAATTAATTAGTTACTTAGGCAACAATAAGTAGAGTGGTAAATTTAACTTTAAACTAAAAAAGTTGTACGTCGACGCAGATGCACTAGTTAGCATAATATTTTGTTTGCATAACAATAGATTTTTATCGTTGACGCAGGGGGAATAATCCTTTATATAATATTTTTATTGATTATTTATTATTTAATTGACGACCTCTGTGGCGCGGTGGGCAAAGGTCTGCCTGTGACGCAGGCGGTTGCGGGTTCGATTCCCGCCTCGGGACAAATATTTGTACGATCTGCAGATATTTGTTGAGGGAGTTCTGGTCATTTTCTATGTATATAAAAAAAATATATATCTATGTAATAACATTGTATTATGTTTATCAGTCATCTAGTACCCATAACACTGGCTCTGCTTAGCTTGGGGCTAGATGATGCTGTATGGATTGTCCGGCATTATTTATTATTTATAATATATTATGTAGTTATTTTAGACTAAGTTCCGTTTTCTTAGATACAGACAGATACATCAGGGACCTGTAATCATCAATCATTGACCTTTAGCAATAGCTTGTGAATCTAACTTTAAAAACCGTCCCTATATGGTATGCCACTTTACTCAATTCCCCATCCTTTAGAGCAAATGTTTTTCCATTCGACGTTTCACGATGATAGATATCAAAAGCACTCAGAATTTGCAATTTAAATTTTACAAATGTATTCTATTGATCCCACTTCTGTAATCTACGCCATGTATGAAAATGTAAAACCAAGCTGCACTATTCCAATATTAAAATCGAATAAGTGAAGTCTGTGTGTTGTGTTTGTAAGTTCCATACCATTTTATCTTCTATGGGCTTTATGTAATCTTCGAAATGCTATCTGAATCAAAAGTTTACCAATATGACGTCTGCATCTAAATGTTTTTCTCTTTGATTATTTTTGTCACTACCAATTTATTTAATTTTTTTATAAATCTGCCTATATGTGCTGGTGTAGGTATGTTTGTAGGACCCATAGGGCATGTTCCTAGTCTTTTGTATGCATTTATCGCTTTATTTATTATGTCCATTGCAGGAACTATGTGTGAACTCCGCCATAATGTCTTTATTATTTAAAAGACTGCAATGCATCTCTTTGTGCCTTAATGATTGTTTTATATGTTTTTGTTCAAATTATGGTTCAGCTACATGTTGGTCTTGTCCGGTTTTTTGCGAGACATGGTGTCTCTTGATTAAGGATGTCAAATCAAAAGCATATTTTGTAATAACTTCATAATTTACTTGACTAATTATGAAGTACACTACTCCTACGTTAATTGTATCTCATGTCTCAATAATGTTAATGTCAAAATGTAACTTGACCATAACACTGTGTTTATTGTTTGTGTTTAATTTCGTGTATGATTGTTTGTGTTATCATACCATTATCGTATTGTATGTTATATGTTTGTATGTCTCCATGTGGTGTCCGTAGTCCTCATATACGTGTTGTGTTGCACAGCGAGCCCGCGCCTTCAGCAATGTCAGCCCTGCACCAGTTTGGCGCAGAGATGTTGCGCCTATCTCGCGGCTTGGAAGCTTCTGCCGCAACAAAATCGCCGTTGAAAGGGTATACAAATTGGCTATTTACTTCAAAATTGATTGGAGATTCAAAATTTTTATTCTATTTGAACCTGCCTGACGCTGAGTCAATAACCTGCACAAAAAAAACCATAATACTCTCAAAATTGTATGAAGTTAAGCCTTGGTCATATCACAACCGTATCCGGCAAGATATTTTCAGTCCGGATACGGTCGTGGTATGATACATTGTAAAAAGCGAACAAGTTATATACTGGCGATTGGTGTAGCCGTAGCTTTATCTTTAACTAAGTGAACTACGGCTGTACAAGCATGTATCGCCAGGCTTAGCTTGAGGATTTGCTACACGCAAAGTCGTATTTTGTGTTGTTAAGGTACTTAAATTGTTTGATCATGGTTGTGCGACATCGTATTTTGATCGCAATATAGCATAGATTTAATTCGGGTATAGAAGTATACAACATAAGTATAGGCTGGTTTCAAATGTTTCTAAATTTCATTTGTTTGGAAAAAAATTAAGAAACAATTAAACTTCATAACTGAAACCAGCCCAGGATTGCTTTGGCGTAAAGCAATGCTTTTGTTATCCAATATCAGTTTCACTACATCAGATTATTTTTCATCAGGACAAACATATCAGAAAAATGCGGAATGCTGACTCCAGGTTCAGTCAGCGTCTCATCCAGCTCCCCATCTTCAATGCTGCAGGAAAGACGAAGACCATCATCAACTGGAGACCCAAACACTCCCTTGCATAGACCAAGAAGTGCATCAGATGACGAAAGCAATGACGGTCTCCTGGCTCCAACTGCTTTGACGACTAAATCACGAAGTTCTGAGGATGGCCTTTTACTTCCACCTCCATGCACTTGCCCATACTTTGGCTCTGAATCGACTCCAGCACCAAGACGAACTACTGAAGTGATTATCGTCCCTGGCGGTGATATCAACAATTGTAATGGATACACCAGAAATGGAAATTTGAGAGACGAGCAATCGACGCCGTTCTTTCGAAGGTCTAGTCGAGGTGCTTCTTCTATGGTGACGTGGGAAGAAGCAAGGCAATTTAGGCGAGGTTCTAGCTTTGGTGGAGCAAAGACAACGCTATCCACCCCAGTTAGGAACATTAGGCCTCAAAGGTCAATGAGACAGTCATCATCAGTGAACACGACGCCTCAACGAGCAACACCGAGACCCCACCACTCTAGAACCTCGAGTGTGATTTCTAGGAACTCCTCGCGTCACGGAAGGATCTTGCGTTTAGAGCAGAAAGCGACGAAAGTTTTGGGTGTAGTGTTCTTCACATTTGTAGTATTATGGGCCCCGTTCTTCATACTGAATATGGTGCCAGCGCTTTGCCCTGAATGCGAGAGTGGTATACCGCCGTGGGTGTTCGACTGCGCGCTGTGGTTAGGGTACGCTAGTTCGATGGTGAACCCGATATTTTACACTATATTCAATAAGGTGTTCCGGCAAGCTTTTAAGCGGGTGTTGCTCTGTCAGTACTGCAAGGCAAAGAGATAGCCATCGCTTTGGGAGCGCGTCCGCCCGACTTCAGACCCGGGGATAAGTGCGCTCTCAGTCAACAGAAACGTTAATATGAGATCTCAGTTCGTATGAACACACCAGAGCTTTAAGTGTACGCTTGTAGGTATGACTATCACAGCATTGTTATTCTTTGCCCATATTCAAACTGAATGTTAATTATCATTATCATCCATGAGACTTTGTGTACCCACTGCTCCCATAGACTTATTTTTGGCTGGTAGATTTATTATAATAAACATATTTTGATAGGAGATCATAAAATATGTATGCAGTAGTTGGTATTGAAATTGAATTTGTAAAATTGCATGATGATTGTTTTCGAATAGATATAAGATACATAAAAGACAATTTTGTGCAAAACTCTATATTGTCACCATGTCGAAATCATGATACTTTTCTGTAGCCGAAGATTATGTATAATGTAAATCGTAACTCGGCCTTTAGCTAATGACACCATTTTTTGTGTAAAAAGTTATTCAAATATTAATTAAGCGAACTTTTCAAATTTTATCATTAAGGATATTATACGCACAACTTAACTAAATTTATAATTGATTAAACAGTGAGAAAGGTTCGTTATGAATTTAAGCGAACTACGAACTTTGTTTAAACATTAATAATGAATTTGTCAGACTTTAGATCATGTAGGTACCTACTAAAAGCAATTTTCTATTTTTCCACTTCAAATTCTAAATCTAAATAAAAGATAATAAAACCCAGCTTGAAGACTGATCATTGTTTTGCCTAAAATATTTCAATTTCTTATTCTTTGTTAAAGTTAAGATAATCCATTTATTTGAATGTGGCCTAGGTTGGTGTAAATAGTTAATAATAGAGGGAGTCGCGTCAAATTATGAACCTGATAGAGTTCTATCATGGTAGGTAGTCTTAGAATGGACGTAGTATTCTTTTACTGAAATGATTATTTTAGCCTTATTATAAACCAAAAACTTGTACACAAGATGATGTATGTCATCATCACATCACATCACATAGTAGCCTGTAATAGTCCACTGCTGGGTATAGGCCTATATGTATATATCATTGAAGAATTCAAAATAGGAGGCTTATCTGCGATGCTGACTGTATCTATATCTATGTAAGTGCTCATATACACGAGCGGCATAATGTCAACGGCAGAGGCAATTGCAACTGTCGTTGGCAGTCGTCGACGCATGTCGGTAGTCGTTCACTTGTCAAGGTCGAAGCTCCAAACAACTGCAGAAAAGTGGCAAATCAGACACATATGGCCATAGCGAAGAAGTCAAGTCAAGTCAAGTGTCGCTATTTGGTCGAAGGCTGTTGTAAACAGATATCGACGGCTACAGATACCTCTGCCGTTGGCACGTTGCTCTCTCTCCGCTCGCGTATTATTTTGTTATATTTGCCACTCGTGTGCATGAGCAGACATTCCTGTGTACACATCAGGGCGTTTTGCAGCGCATGCTTTAAAAGCATATTTATTTCCATGTTTACAAAATAGGACCGCCATGTATAATTTATAAAAGTAGAATTGAACAGTTTAGAAGATCATAATTTTCAATCTGAGAGCTCTATATTTTCGGCTATATTGCCCATATTCAACCTCCAAGGATGAATCATTTAGGTCAATGTATAAAGGTTCTTAAAATAAATACATATGATTATAAAAAAAACATATGACTCAATAAATGCAAGTGTGTGCACCATACAAACTAACGCTGGTTAACCCAATATTAGATACAATTTATATATTATTCTATTCTTTGGCTTTCTATGTGTGCATAGTTGTAGGGGACAGCAGGGCCATTACTTGCTTATAAATTGGATAGAAATCAAAAATCTGACACGAATTCGCAAGAAATTCCAATACTTTTGCAGTTCAGTGTCAAATCAAATTATTTATTGACAGGATTGTAGGAATAAAAGCTTTTGATTTATTAACGGTGACAATCTGGCTCGTAGAGTAGTGCAATATTAAAATGTTAGGTGTTTAGATGTACCTATGTAATATGTCAAAGATACGTAAGTACTATTCAGACATACATATATTCAGATAACTAAAGCAAGTATAATACAAGTAAAATGTGTTTCTGTGTGTTCATTGGCCCATTTGTTATTAACTCATATTTCTTTATAATATCCACAGTTTTGCTTTCTATTAGGAATTATACTAGCGAAAAAGTAATTTCCGTAATTTCCTGCAAATCGAAAACCCCTTTCAACGAGGGCATGTTACAAGAAACGTTGATTTAATGAAGCATTCGCTAATGTAAATTTTTAATCCGTAATGTCTTGTTTGGGATAAGTTGATATAAGTTGAGGGACCGGGAGAGGCCAGCAGTGGGACACACCAGGCTTAATAACTAACTAATCTCTTATTTGAACAAATGTTCCAACAGTACCAAAACATCGAAGTTTCAGAAATGTTTATAGAAAATTGTTTAAGATTTGCAGCAATCTACCTTTTATTTTTTTTCTTACATAACCCAGACAATATTAAATACCATAAAAACCTAATAATTTTGCGAGGATCCGTGTCAGATTCGGAGTCAAATAGTCCGGATTCTAATTTCCATTGAATAACCCTTACAGACCCCTAAGAATTACTCTTGCTATTTACCTTAATTTCAAAATAGATATATTTTTTTTATTTTCGCAGCTAAAAAAAGATTTTCACAGCGAGTGTGACTTACTATCATAAAATAATGCAAATAGTGCGAAAATGCTTAATATCCCAAAATAGTGTGATTTTTGACTGGTCATTAACAGAAAAACTTTTACTCAAACTTAGGTAGGACGTACATTTCATAAAATGTAGATTTTTGAAATTGTATAGAGATTCGTGAAATTGTTAATAGTTAGGCTCTAAAAATATTTATTTATAAGTGTGTAGATAGATCGTGTTAAGAATTAATAATATTTAATTTATGTGAAAAGATTTCTCCTATAAAGAATTAAACGATTTAATCGTATGTGTCTGTTTTTTTTTATTCCTGAAGATGGTTCATTCCCATATACAATAGGTACATATATGTATTATGTAATAATAATAATAATAAACCAAAATTAAAGAATATAAAGGAATGGTTACAGTTACATATTAGAAATAGAAAACAATGGCATTAGCAGAAATTTTAAAACTACTATTTCAACAATTACATGAATGATAATTTAACAAAAACTAACACAACTCAGATAAGATTATCGCCAAGGTGATTGCTATGAAACACACACTCTAACAAGACACAGTAGCACCAAGCAGTAAATATGTTCAAATTTGAGTTCGAAAATCGACGAGAGGCGAACGAAATGATCAATGAAAATCATCAAGACCAATACCTATTTGTATCGAGCTCCTGTGACTTACGTTTATAAGACAAACTGTGTCTTTTAATATATTCCACAAATTGTTTACTTAGTCTTATTTCTTTCGTGCTTACAAAAAATATCTAGGATTCTAGAACCGAGTATAGCTAGGTAAACTACAACCTTTACTATTTTCCTTTCTTCTCTTCTCGTCTTGACGACCACGTGGCGCGGTGGGCGAAGGTCCGCCTGCGACGCAGGAGGTTGCGGGTTTGATTCCCGCCTCGGGACATATATTTGTACGATCTGCAGATATTTGTTCAGGGGTTCTGGTTGTTTTCTATGTATAATAAAAAAATATCTATCTATTTAATAATATTGTATTATGTATATCAGTCATCTAGTACCCATAACACAAGCTCTGCTTAGCTTGGGGCTAGATGATGCTGTGTGGATTGTCCAGCATTATTTATTTATTTATTTCTTTCTTTGTTGTAAGAAAACAAGCAAAAATTTAAATTACCTTCCAGACAAAGCAATCTCAAATTGTAATTCTCAAGTCATTTCTAAGCTTTATGCGCCAACAATGGAAATGAGAGTGTATACAACTAGGCTATATTAATAGGCAAGTATGAACAGTACCTAGGTACTTCTCACACAAATCAGAAAGAAGCGTAATGTTTATTTTAAAAGCGAAGTGGCACTATTTAAAGTCAAGAGTTACAATTAACAATAATTTAAGTGTTTGTTTATACGAGTAGGTATATCATGATTGTCAATAGGTGATGTACCCGTCGTCGAGCGACTGACCTCCGTATAATACTAGTTATTATGTAAGTAGTAAGAAATGCTTGCTCTCCTCTTAATGGGGCGTTATAATAAATGCTGTAAGCTAACATAGTGCAAGTAAGGAGTGCACTGCCAATCTTTCGCTTATATGATACAAGGTACAACAAGTTTCTTCAACGGCTTCGCACACGATTTTTTGGAAACGTTCAAGAGAATTTTTCTATAGACACTAATTTACAAGACAAAAAGTGCCTTTTATTCCAAGACAAGTCTAGTCTAAACGTAAATCTGTGCCAAATTTCATAATTATACATAGGGAGCTTGGTACGTTACGCCATGTATAAAAATCCGTCTCTTTGCTCGTTGCAAACGCCTTTTCCCCGTACTGACGGCATGCACACTCCCGAGTGACGTAATCACTTTCAAACAATTTTAAGTCTCCGTAGCCAAGCAGAAGTCAGTCCATAGTTAGCTCTACATGACTCTGTAGTATGCTTGCAGATAGAAAAGTATTTTCAAAGTGGATTTCTTGAAAACTCTCTTCAAATGCCTGCTAAGGACTTTCGCTTACACGAGTAGTTTTCATAAAAATATATTTTGTTGATATGTTCGCGGGTGGTTTGCTTGCGAGTAAGGGTTTAGAATATAAAAATTAGATATTGCGGTTTATGAAATACATTATTAGAGATATCACATCATACTAATCACATGGGAGTTATAAATGCGAAAGTTTGTATGTATCATCGTCATCAATTGTCATCGTAACTTTGGCTTAGTTATTGAATATTTACTAGAAAATGTTCTTTAGTTGTGTTTTTATAATACCTACGTAATCCAAGATAGTCGATGTGTCTACTTAAGTATTTATACTCTTGGCCCTACCACAACCCAAATCAGCATCCCTACCTATTTTATCTTATTATTACATTAAATTAATAAGATATTTCAATTTCAAAGTTTCATTGACGTGTTTCTTATAATGTATGATAAGATAAAATAGTAGCTGCGTTAATTTAGATTGGGGAATCGTCATAAGGCTCCAGTGACCGATGAATTTCCCAACACAAACGTAGAACTAAAATCATTTGTTATTTGAGAATATAAGTATATTACCATGAAATCCTATTACTTGTATTAAAGTAGTATTTATCTAGGTTCCTGCCATAAACTTTTCTGAAATGAAATTAAATCTTATTGCAATTAGGCATCAAAGAACACATTATGTTTTATGAGCACTTGTGTAGAAAAAACCTTGTGACAGAAACTTAAATAAACATTCTAAAACAAATAGCAAACCTTGATGAAAATATTCTCAAATTATAAATTATTTTGGTACTATGTTTGTTCGTAAGTAAGTATGATTACCTATTATAACCGTTTTATTGAAATATTTTGTGGAAGCAGACCGTAGGTCCCCTTTTACTAATTCTTCTTCCTACCCTAGAAGAGGAGGATGGTACGAAACTGCACAGGACAGGGAGAAATTGAGACTTCACTTATCGAAGGCACTTCGGATCGCTGCAATAGGAGTAAGTATTTTTATACCACCAGAGGGTACAATAAAGGTTCGTATGGTGAAATTACGGTTTTACGGTTTTAGAAATTTATTTCTCAAAAGAATATACATTCACTTATAGAGAAGTACAGTAATCGTAACTAAACGTGCAGAGCGGACATAGATTGTAATTATAACTAACAATTTACACTTTTTATTGGTAGGTACGCAACTTATTCATTTATGAATCCATGTAACACGAAAAATAACACACTAAATAACAATTATAAATTTACGGATTTGAGTATCCCTGATTGATTTAAATGGAAACATTCCAGACTCACCTTGCGTAGAGCAATAATTATGTATCTAAAAGCGAAAATTAAATAAAAATTATTACATACTATTAAATTATAGTACCAATAAAAACCAGTTTTCATAATTAAAACAATTGAGCTAACTGGCGACGGTTGCGAACAATCTGCTAGTATCTCAACTGATCCATATCAATAGAAGTCGTTGGCTGCAAGGAGGCCTGTATGGTAATGCTGATGCGCTGTGCCAGATACACACCAGCTCTTGGGTCCATACATTGCTTCGACCAGATGCACAGATAATTTGTTAAGATAATTGATTTTTAATTATTTCTCCTCTACTAATGGATCAACATCATCATCACCAGCCTATTAATAGTCCACTGCTGGACATAGGCCTCCCCTAATGAGCGCCATAGATGGCATTATCATTTGGGGGTTACTGCCCATAATCCCCACGCTGGGCATGCGGGTTGGGGATCGCAGTTCGGTGGAGTTGTTCTGCAGAGGGCGCTGCTGCCCGTCCCCCGGTGTCCCTTAGTCGCCTCTTACGACACCCACGGGAAGAGTTGGGGTGGTGAAATTCTATGCCGCCACCACTTGGCCAATGGATATTTGGATATCCATTGGCCAAGTGTATATTTGGATAATGGATAATGGATATTTTGTACGAACTAAATGAAGCTGAACCATTTGCATTTTATGGAAATCTGAAAAATCCAAATACTCGATCCCGTGTTTGGAAAAATCATAACACTTTTTCTGGCCTTCATCATCGGTGTAGTAGTTTTAGCACCAAACTGTTCGCACCACAAGCTAATCATCAACCGGTCCTCTGTTTATCTCTCGAAATATAATCTCTCAAATTCTAATTTAAACTTACACACTTTTTTTAGGAATGACAAGGTATTTTAATTTTTAATTTTATTATATAGATTATCTAGAACGAACCGAAATATTATTAAAGGCGTATCGTAGTAGTAAACATAGCTCATAAAAAGTTTACTATCGACTATATCGCAAACTTTAGTTTTATGTAATTGATTTTGTAATAAAATAACAATACGCTACCAGTTTTTACGACAGTTTTATACACGTATGATTTTTTGTTATATGATTTTTCGGGCGAAGGTATTTAGGGTTCCGTAATTTCGCCATGTCCGTTGAATGGAGAAGCCACACAGCGTCATCTCTAAATATAACAAATAATATCATTTCTTTCAGGCATAATATTAACAGTGACGGATGTTAAAAACATATTATATGGCTTATACAAGCAAATACCACACAGACAATCATACATACATAGAAAATCAATTACTTACAAAATGGTACACATTAGGTACGGTGTCGTGTCACGCATCACGCAACGCATGTCATTTGTCGACTGTGCACGGTGATTTCTCTTTCAAGGCAGCCGTTGAAGCGTCGGAACTAAACCCCCGTTGGTCAAAACTCTTCGTTCATTACCGTTGAACTATGCTTATTTGTAACTCTAACCTAAATTAATTAGAGCTCTCATTACGGCGAGATTCAAAATTTTCAATGAAATCTGCAACCTGTATCGTGGAAAAACTTTGTAAGCAATGCGACTACGGAACCCTATTCTGCCCATTGGCCAACACGCACTTTGCCGGTTTATTTATTTTTATCCAACTAGATAGATAGCTGACAAGCTTCATCATCTAAGTGGGTCATTACTCTCTTCTAATATATTTTTAGACAGAGCTAGAGACCTAAAGTGCCTAGGTACCCCACGGACATTAAAGTCTCGATTTTAAGGGGAAAATGCGTAGGCTCTGTCGATAACTTATTAACTTATTTAGATATTTTAACTAAAGAATCTTTGAAACAAAAGCCAATAAAACCCAGCCTCATTATAAAATTAATTAGCTGAAACTCGCCACAAGTGTTGATTCAGATTAAAACTTTTATGAAACAATCAAAGTTTTATATCTTAGTTCGGAGATTGAATTCCACTTTAGACATTTTGATTAAAATTGCATCAATGTAATCAGAAACGATAGGTTATAGAAAATATCACTAGAGACTTGTAATTTTTTAATAAATCTTTCAATAAGATGCATTTTATAGCCTGTATGAGACATTAGCACTAATTAAATTATCTATAATAATCTTATAAAGAGGAAAGATTTGATTGTTTGTTTGTTTGGATTGAATAGGCTCGGCAACTAAAAAATTACCTACACCATTAGAATTCCACATAATCCTTGATGAACATAGGTTATACAATATAATTTATAAAATTTAGGGATCCGTATGAAAACTTCAATATTGATACCCAACGTGTGTGTATAAATTTATATTATTTAGAAATATTCGTTTTAATACCCGTGCGAAGCTGTGACGGACTGTAAAATATAAATACAAGTATCAAGTGTGTCCAACGGCGGGGGAAAACCGCTTTACCTCTAAGCATCCCGATACTGAACTAGCTGAACCCAAGCTTTTTCTCGGTCTGCCATGCCATTATGCTGCAATGCTGAAGATCTTGCCCAAAATATCTTCAGGCATGTGACAGCCAGCACAGCCCCATTAAAGCTTCGCAATTTTTTGGGCTACATCAGCAAATTCGCTTCCGAACACAACACAACAACACCCGACCAAAAACTGACCCCACCGGATGGTCGATTAATTCCCTGCTTCCACCCATAGATACACTCGTGCACCTAGGCGAAACCTCCTTTTCCTCTTGTAGCATTTGGTAAGCCCAAGAGGTTTGCATCTAATGGTGGCCCTTGTACGTGTTGCGAGGCGCCCTCTTCTCCGCCAAAAGTCCGATATCGTTCTCATGGCCATCTGCGGTCAACAGCATTTTATTCCGTTCGCAAAAAAAGCTACACTAGCAAAATAAATGATTTGCTCCGCCTATCTAGCCATCTTTAAATCATAATCAAAACGTCTTCAGAAAGCCATAAATTCCTTACTAAGATTACTTCCCTAAAGGACCGTTCGAATGGAAGTAAAACGAAAAGGAGGCACTTCATTATTTTCTGTATTATCCTCAAATACCTTTTGCTCAATAAACCTAGTCCTCAATAAATAATGATATCCTTACAACTGCTAGGGATGACACATAAAGCATTTTTGAAGTAGGCAGAAATCTAAAATTATTTAGGAATAAGAGATGAAGAAGGTGACCATGAAATCAACACCGTTTTGAACATGATTTATTACTAAGATTAGGACAAGATGAGGATTAGGGACATTTATTAATTTTTAAAGGCTTAGTTGAAGATAAGAAGAGGAAGAAAAAATATTTATAAGCGTTGCTTAACGCTCTAAGATTATTCCAAAGATCTTGTGGTAGGTACCTACCTATATGTACCTTATACAGAAATATAGATACTTTTTTAACTAGTTCTATATTCATAGAAAATTTCAAAGATTATTACAAGATCTACTAACAATGAACGCCATTATGTGTTGAAATAAATATTATTCTATCATCATCTGATATTCAGATGAGAAGTAAGGAGATTTCCACGATCAAAAGCAAAATAAAACTATGTTTAGAACAGTTTTAAGAATTTTGCTAGCAAGAGTCAACAAACCAAATTGCTTATTATAACAAAGCTTTGGTACCTTCAAAACAAAGATACTCACCAAAATATACAATGTACAGTCGGCGTAATAAATCCTTGAATTCTGAGCCCAATTACTTTCATGACAATAATAATTTTTCAAGAGAGCAAGGCGCAGTTATTAAAACCGACAAGCTATTCTAGCTTGTCAGTTTTAATAACTATAACTGCGCCATTCAATGAACACTTTCATGATCTACGACACACATGTCTCTGCATGTCCAGCATTTACGTCACCCCTGCTGCGGTTGGCACTTTCAAGGCTTTACAGTGAATGGGTTAACAATCAACGTTCATCAAATATGTCTAAGGCCCAGCCCAGACAACCCATACAAAATATATTTATCAAATACCTTCTACCAGAATTTGTAATGAATATAACCTAATAACAAGCTAATACCAGAAATAATGTCTTTGACCTAAGTATAAACAAATTTAAAAAAGTCTTAATGAAAAATTTCAACTCCAAATCATCTACTAACTAAATATCCATAAACCTTCTTAATTTTTACCCTCTCTGTTTTATTTTAGCTTTAAGTGACCCATTTTTAATAAATTATGTTCTTTAGCATTAAGTTTAATTTTTTAAATTTTATTTCAATGTGTGTGTGCTCTTTACAACACTAAGTTAAGTACACAAATAATTGTGATTAGATTATTTACCTTGAAGATAGTATTAGATAGATAGATTCTTATTCGTTCCACAAACGGGCTGATTCCGAAGGTTTCAAATCTTTGGCTAACTCTGATCCGGCGATGACTAATCCATACATCGTTGACTGTACTCCAGCAGAATGATTCTAAACCCTCTGAATCGGGTTAATCCATGGTTTATACAGCCCGTCCCTTCAAAGATTTCAATTACGCTTACCAAAATAGGGCTGTAGAATTATCATTCATATAACAGTTTGCTTGTAAAAGAAACGATGGAGACATAACACACTTGTTTTAAGGCTCATTTTCAAAATCTAGCGCCTACTTTGCATGTGTTAGGAAACTTTCGTACCTACGTAAAAACTTGCTAACTCCTCAAATTCAAATCTCTGAAGTATGCAGATATTTATGAATTCTGATTTTAAACGACGCTATGCCCACAATATGGCCATAGCTCGTATTTCTTGTGCTTCTAAAGAAAAAGATTAGCTTATGTAATGTCATTGGTTTTGTTCTTTTTATGTTGTACAATAAAGTGTGTAAAATAAAGCTGTGAGTTTTCCGATATCAAATGATTCAATTAGTTATTTTACTTTATTTGCAGAACAAACAGCTTTTACGCGCTTTTATGTCTAATTAAAATACTAACTCTTTACAAAATTACTCTTACTAAATGATGTGTCTTCGCATGGTAGTAGCTAAGAAACTACTTGCTTGCGGAGGGACAGTTCCGTATTCTTAACAACTAGGTACCTTATATATACATATAAACTAATAATAACATACAATTAATAGAACCTTGAAATTATGGTCAAATTGTTTCGATGGATATAGATTAGTACCTATTACATCATTAATTTGTAGAAGCAAGGAATTTGATGATAGTTATTTTAGACAAAATACTAATAATAATAACTCATACCTAAGCATGATTTGCGCCTTTTTATCGACAGTACGAAAATTCCACCAATAAGTGAAATTGATTATAAACATATACAGAAAAAACTAGAATTGTTTATAATTTAAGACGGAACCACGTACTAGGCCGGTAATGGCTCACTGAATTAGAAATATCTATAACCCAGTTTTCAGGGTAACAATGTTAAACATTAAATTAGTAATTAGCAGTTAAACATGTTCGAATGTTAATTGTGATTTGTTTTTTTTTTAAACAGGTAGAGATTATGTACTTTCACAGTCTAGGAAGTTTCACTGCAAGGCAACGCTAAGTTTGAGCGAGGGTGCTACGCTGGTGTACCATCGGGCTGCAGTTCGCGCTGCGCGAGCGCTTTGACTAAGAGCTGCATACGTTGGGTGTGCGTCATCGTGAACCACTGCTCCGACTAATTCTCACTACTAGACCCAGTTAGAAAACCTGACGGTACGCTTAGGATTTATGTGCGTTACAAGACAATTCTAAATCCTGTTTCTATAATCTGTAGATCGCACAAACATTTGTCCCGTGGGGTGAATCGAACTCACCAAATCCTGTATCGGATACGAATATTCGCCCGCTGCGGCATAGTGACCGTCCGTCTGTCGTCAGGTTGCCAAGGTTATTTCGCAACAAAATAATGCTGAGTTTACTACAAAATAGGTTTTCGATCATTTCCTAAAAGGCTTAGGGAAATATCGTTCTGCCAATAACTGGCATTCTCCACAGCCATAATTCATCCGCAAACTATCACGTATTTTGATTTATCGATGTCGTAAAGACAGACTCGCGTAGATCTTGGTTCAACTAGAACTGGTATCAAGTGTATGAAACCCTTAAAGGTTAAAAACCTTAGAAAATAAGTAAGTAATTATAAGATGTTAAATACGAAAATTCATAAAAATAGCTGCACGTGTGATTAAGATAGGTACCTACACAATAGACGGGTCGTGAGTCCTCACATTTCCTTTTTCTGTAAAAGTTATAACAAAAATTTTAAGTGAAGAGATAATCATAAACACCTTATTACTAATTCTATCGTGGTAGCATACAGCTGCCTTTCGAAATCAAATATTAAATACTATACAATAACATTTAAGATTAAAGAAAATAAGAAGTAAGGCGTAATTAATTTTCTCTTCACTTGCATTTACAATATTCCTAGCGGCCCGCGCCAGCCTCGCACGAGTGCAATGCTAATAGGTACTAAATGCATGTTAGACATATAAGCCTTCCTCTTGAATCATTGTATATATTAATAAAAACCGCTTCAAAATCTGGATTCGGATATAATAGTACCCTAAACTATCTCGCGGGAACATTTATTTATTTATTTTTACAATTAGGTTAGCCTACAGCTAGTACACCAAAAAAAATACAAGATTCTAGGATTTAAAAAAATAAGTTTAGCTAAGTGTACCAACCTCTTACAGGCCGACACAGCATGCAAAGATTATAACTAATTAATAACAGACTATAACTAATTAATCACTCTAAAAGCGAGCAAGGAAGTTTACACAATATAACAACCAATGATTAAATCATAACACCGGGATTAAAACTATCCCATGTTCCTTATCTCTGTCTAGACAACGTGTTACTAAACTGCATAAAAATCTGTTGATTAGCTTAGTTGTCAAAGACAGACAGACAGACACAGTTACTTTCGCAATTATTATAATAGTAAAGATTGTGACGTAGAAGGCTTTTCTAGTTATTGGTAAGATCCATGTTGCCTATAAATGGTTCATTTTGCGTTCAGCAAGCGAAGCGTGGGTGAACATTATCAGTCATTCGACGGGGTCGACATTTTGGCGAAGATGGGGACTTAACGAAATTAAATGCATGTGCAAGGTATGGAAATGAAGTCTTAAGAGCCATACCTCAGCCAAAATTCAAATTTCGAGCAGGATGACAAGATATGATTTTCGTATGAGTGAGAAGCACAGAGCGATAGACGTGCTCCGTATTTTGCACCGCCAAAACTGTTATGCCTAATTACAAGTTATTTACACAACTAATCGAAAAATTAAAAAGACGAAAACGAAGAAATTCTACTACGTTTCTTGACAAAACAAAAATCCAACAAAAAAATGAGGTGGTTCCTGAGATAAATAGCAAAATGTGTGCAAAACATGTATTTTTCAAAAAATAAATGTATCGAGAAAATTTTCACCAATCGTGTTTTTGAAAAGACGGAATCCAAGATAAAAGTTCGAATTATCATTTACCTGAATATGAAGGTGGTAGCTTTCACAGATTCTGAGATAAATAACGATTTCTAACTATAAAATTACATAAGGTACACTCTTAAATGCATGGGAATAAGTATGGAAATGTTTTGTGTATAGTGCTTTATAGAATAATGCAGTGTTTAATTTCCGAATACTCTTTCGGAAATTAAACACTTTGCATTATTTTATAAAGCACTGTAGAATCACTGTGTCCAAAGTCCAGCTGGTTCCCTAATTTTATACTAGAGACGCTTTTAATAAAAATAAAAATTTTGTCATCAATCTTAGAGCATTTAGAACAAATACCTACTTTAAGATTGAATAGTTGATTCGAAAAGTGCCTATTCTTTTCGATGTCGTACGAGTACCATGATAACTAAGGTTAAGGGACATACATACATGCTAATGAATTGCAAATTAATTTAGTTCTCCCTAAATTCAAAGTTTATTCCTAGTTGTCACTTCAAGCATAACAATTATTGTAATTAATAACAAGAGATTGCGATTTTATCGCGCCAGCATAGAAGGTATATTTTTTTTGTATGTAGGTAGATGGAAAAAGTTCTTTTTTGAATTTTATAAAATAGTATAAAAAGTGTTGTATAGGTACAGTGATACCATCTGCACAGTAAATGTGGCAGTCAGAAGCAAGTAGCCATCAAGTAGCCGATAAAATAAAAATATTATTTTATTGAATATTTTTATTTATTATTATAACTGTGTGCGGCATTGGGGATGGACCTGCGTGTGCCAACCATCAGCCATGTTTCGAAATAGTACTTTACAAAACACGTCACGTATTTGTCCCTGTCAGACAGTTCCGATCCTTCAGGATTTGGCACCTGATCTGTATGTATTGACCGTCTCAGGCCCCAATCCGGCTGAGTTACAAGCAACATTCTATGAGTAATGTAGAGATAGAGATAGATAAAGATAGATAGAGATAGAGAAACATTTATTGACACAACCCACTTACAGCACAGAACAAAAACAGTAATAATTATACGAATGCTTACAAACTAATACTAAATACTAGAACAAAGTAAGCTATCCAGTGCAAGACATACACTCTAGCTTACCCGTTCTCATGCTCCATGCTGTGACGATGCGGGCCAAAAGGTTCCCACCTCAGCTTAATGCTACCTCACATTAATGAAAAGTAGCGCTGGTTTTCAGGTGGAACCTGATTGAGATGACCTCACCACCGAGCACAGTTTATTAATTAAGAACTTATTAATAACTTTAATACCCAGTGAAGTAGTTGTGCCCGTTGTGCGTGTGGTAATGTGGAATAGTTGTCAGGTTTCAAGATGAATTTACGGCAAAAAGAATACAAAATGTTAATTATAATTATGTGGAATTACTATGGATCAGATCACAGTACCACTAGCGGTCCGGCCCGGCTTCGCACGAGTATTAAACGAAAATTGAATTATTCAAGTATATCCCTAACTTTTTTTTAAATAACAGCTTATGTTCATTAAGCAAAATTTTGGATTCTAATGGCGAAAGAATTTTTCAAATCGGTAGTTTTGGAGCCTATTCAGTTCAAACAAACAATCAAATCTTTTTTCTCTATAATATCGATAAGACTATTAAACTATATCTATATTATAATTCAGATATAGATAAGACTTCATTTAGAATGTTAGCGGGTTAAAATAAGAACCTATTTTGTGTTGGAAGAACTCAATCGTTTACATTTTACATTCATAATGAGTTCGTCAAACTACTATACTTTTTATAGTAAAGAAAAACTTCTTTATAATTTTTCTGAAACATTTCAGATGGATCGCTCTGCAAACTTCGGAAATAAAGGTAGTGGGAGATAGAATAGATTTTCGATAAATTTTTAAAGCCTCCTCTCAACTCGCCTCAATGCGCCTTTTTTTCCAAAAGCCTGTCTTATTGTGGTAAGCACTCCTAAGCTGGGCCTCTAATAACCAAATACCTATTTTATAGTTCAATGCCTAGTTCTCAAAAATAAATAGTTAAGGAGGTGCACATCCCTACAAGGTAAACTTCTTTATTAATTTATTGTTTACAGATAATGGATAGATAGAATGAAAAAAAAAATTGTTACTACAGACACATACAACTTACATTAATATCCAATTTGAAAAAAAGTTACAATAAATTAAAATAATCACAGTTACATTTAAAAAGGCAAGTTTGTACTTAAAAAAATACTATGTGCGGGTAAGTTTGAGTGTGCACGACAATAAGGCCATGGCTCAGTGAATTTTTCTGCTTTAAAGCATAAAACACTGATTTACAACCAAAACCTGATCGAGAGCGAGAAAAACGAGTTGAAAAGCAATGTGCGTTGTTTGTATGATAAATAAATATGAACACACAAATGACCAATGATTAGAATAGCTGAGATTTCCTTTTTATTATTAACAAGGACATTAAATAAGAAACGTTAGAAACCTTAAAATTCAGATTTATTAAAAAATATTTTAGATACTAGTATACTAAGTCCAAAGCGCAACATGCGCTTTATACTGAGTCTGTACATGACACACTTTATAGGACAATTTATAAATATTAACCAAGAAGTGAACAAATAAATTAAATTACTTTTACCAAGTTCCAGCATATATCCTTACGTGATTTTCGACTAGATTATTTCCCATAGGACTGTAGTTGTAGAATTGGCTAGGCTGCCAACCGATGTTGCCACCTGTCATACCCGCATCATGGGCACTGTTTGTCAGCAGATTGTTGAGGTTGTAGTAATGTATGTCTGCAGCGGGTGAATTGTGTACAGGATGAGCCCAGGCGCGAGCTGTGTTGATGAAGTGGTTTCTCTCAGAGTAGATGCGGGCACCAGTGGACACACCAATACCGTAGCTCCTCATGTCAGTGTACAAATTGTTGAGCACATGCACTTGTCCGAACCTCACCATGGGATTGCGTTGAGTGGTTGCTTGGAACCAGTTAAGGTAAATAGTGACCCTCAATCTACCAGTGTCTTGCCCTTGGTTGCTGTCATCGTGTCCAATCAAGAAGTTCATGTTGTGGTTCCTGAAGATATTGTTTGAAATAGAAATTAGACTAGCACCGTTCTTGACGGTGACCAGACCATTGTGACGACGTTGGGTCTCAGCTGTATTGGCAGAGTTCCAAGGATCATCAGCGAACTCACAGTGGTCAACCCATACGTACTCTGAAGTGTTGATATCAACGCAGTCAAGCGTGCTCCAGGCTCCTGACACCTGTGAAATTATACCTCCATTGCCGTTGGGCTGTTCACCTGGAGCGTACGAGATACAGTTATGAAACTTGATGTTTTGGATGATGACGTGCACCTGGTTAACCAAGCGGAGCGACCCTCCATATATCATAGCATTAGCGTCTCCACCGATGATGCTCTTGAAGGGACCAACGTGGATGACGACGCCTGGGGAACCAGTGAAAAGTACAGTCAGGTCAATACGACCGCGGACGTAGACGGTGCGGGGCTCGACGGAATTGAGGGCATCACGGAGTGCCCAGGCATCCCATACGGTCCAGACCGCGCCGCCCGCTCCACCATGGGTACCAGTGGCGAAGCCAGCAAGGCCAGCATTGCGTGCTTCATACGAGCGGCTTCCGTTGCCCAGCAGCAAGTTGTCGGCGCCGATGACGACCGGTGGCGAGGGAGCCGGCAGCGCTGCCGCCGCTGCAAGTACTGCTGACAGATAGATGAAGAACTTCATGACTGAAGATTGGCGAGGCAATGATGGCCACTGTTATATATAGCCATTATAATAAGGTACCTACCTAAGAATTATTATCTTTGTTTTAAATTTAATCGGTGATAACAATATTGAAATCAATTTTAATCCGAGTGTTTACAAAACTTAGTGCCACTTGTACCAAAACATCGAATTAAGTAATTAAATCAAGGTCCTTCTGCGTTAGTTTCTTTTTTTATTTTAATTCACAGCGTACATTGCTGCATAACCCAGAGTCAAAATTTTTTCGATTTTTTTAACGTATTTCACTAAGTATGAATTTTAGACGATTTTCAAAATCTGTTTTGAATTGTCCAAATCCGTACCTTTGATTTGATATTGCTCTCAATGAAATAGTTTCAATGAGTTAATTTGTATGAAAAATCAGTTTTTTGACCATATCCCAAAAAGTATTATTTCTACAGACTTCTCTATATTTTTCCTGTAAAATATAGATCTATATCTACATCTACATAGATCTATATCTACAATTTCATCCATTTCTTCCTGTCCGGCCGTGCACCTAGACCGCTAACAGTGGTAGTTAATGGAAAGACTATTGAGCAAGTTGATAACACCACATTCCTAGGCTTCCAGATAGACAGAGGGCTGCAATGGGCGAGCCATATCCACAAGCTGTGTGGAAGGTTGGCGGGCGCATGTTACGCGCTCAGTCGGATGGCGTGCGTGGTCACAGCCGATGTGGTTCGTGCGTGTTTTTTCGCAACAGTCCAGTCGATGCTCCAGTACGGCGCCGAGCTCTGGGCGCGCGCGGCCGACTGGGAACGCGCGTTTCGGATGCAAAAAAGAGCCGTACGAGCAATTGTGAAAATCCCAAGCGACCACTCGGCGAGACCCCACTTCAAATCACTTGGTATTCTCACATTGCCATGTTTGGTTATTTACCAGGTGGCAGTGTACGCCCGACAGAACCATGAAACATACGCGACGCTAGGCAGCACTCACTCGTACGCCACGCGCGCCCGCGACAGACTCGCCTCCGTGCCGTGCTCATTGACTAAGTCATCCAAGCAGCTGACGCACGTGATGGGTCCACACGTGTACAACAGGCTTCCCAGTTCTGTTACAGGAACCCGCAGTCTGCCAGCATTTAAACATAAACTCAAACGCTGGCTCATTGAGCGAACTTTTTATAGCTACGATGAATTTATAGCTTTTAAGAATTAAGTTGTACAAAATGTACTAAAAAATGTTGGACAAATTATGTTATTTATTTCAATATTCATTATTGTTATTCTTATTATTATTATTGTGAATGTGGATAGTTTCACTGTTATTATTATGTTTTAATTTGTGAAATATTTAATTTAAATGTTTAGGTACCTATTTATTTTAAATGTATTTTTTTTAAACAAGAATGCTTACCTAGATTTCGACTTGTAATAATTATTATAAATAAATGACTATTATGACTATTATTATGACTATTACAAACGCTTAGTACATTTTACATCGATCACTCTTCAATCTTCGGAGATAAGGGGGGGGGGTTAATGGTAATTTTTTCGACTTTTTTCGAAATATTTCGAAAAGTTTAAAACCTATCGAAATTTCAAAAACTGTTTTGGAATGTGCGGGTTGATACCTTTCATTTGATACCTCACTCGGTGGGGTAGTCTACCCTTTAGAAAAATATCCCCCCCCTTTTTTTTGACCATATTTTTAGAAGTATTATTTTAACAGACCTATCTATTTCGATTTTTTCAACGTATTTCACTAAGTATGAATTTTAGACGATTTTGAAAATCTGTTTTGAATTGTCCAAATCCGTACCTTTGATTTGATATTGCTCTCAATGAAATAGTTTCAATGAGTTAATTTGTATGAAAAATCAGTTTTTTGACCATATTCCAAAAAGTATTATTTCTACAGACTTCTCTATATTATTCCTGTAAAATATAGATCAATATCTACAAACACTTCGTTCGTACATCGATCGCTCTGCAAAGTTCGGAGTTAGAGGGGGGGTACCGGTAAATTATTCGACCTTTTTCAAAATATATCAAAAAGTGTAAAATCTATCGATATTTCAAAAACTGTATTGGAATGTACAAACCAATACTTTTTATTTGATACCCCACTCGGTGGGGTAGTCACCCGTTTAGAAATTTTTCCCGCCCTTTTTTGACCATAATTTCAAAAAGTATTATTTTCACAGACTTCTCTATATTTTTCCTGTAAAATATAAATCCATATCTACAAACACTTGGTTCATATCACATCGAACGCTCTGCAATCTTCGGAGATAGGGGGGGGGACGGTAATTTTTTTGACCTTTTTCAAAATATTTAAAAAAGTATAAAATCTACCAAAATTTCAAATACTATTTTGAAATTTTGGTGATACCACTGTCGAATTTTTAGATCCCATTTAAAATTTCGATTTCAAAATTTGTTCTGAAAATCTTCATTTTGATTTTTCATTTATTTTTCTATAAAGCTGTACGGGCGCATAAAATGTATTATTATTTCAAATTTCAAGTCAATAGTGTAGTAGTTTCTGAGATATTAAGGATTCAAAACACAAAACAGACCCAAAGTGATTCTATAAGGGTTTTGAAACCGATGTCAAAACCCTAAAAAGAGATTTGTTACTCTATTATCTTTGTCACACGGTTGGATAATTATAAACTAGAATGTTAGTTTTATTCGCCCCGGTTTCGCACGTTTATACATTTTTTCACAGAATTTCAACAGTTTTTACTTACACTTACATGTTGGATAACATTATTGAAGTTTACAAATCCTTCCTTTTTAAATTATTGAAATTTGTATATTTTTACAAATTTTAATACCTAATATAAAAAGGAAAGATTGTACAAACAGGGAGCATTTTATTTTTTGACATTGTCTATTCTCCCGCACCGCGGTATCGCCTACATCAAGCCTACATCGCATGTTTCCTTAATAATTATGGAACCATGCGATGTAGGCGATACTCAATTTCAAAATATATGAAAACTTCAATAATTGTAGTTTTCATTATATTTTGAAATTGAGTTTCCTCCCGCACCGCGTAGTAACAAAATGTGATGTCTAAGATACTCTTTAACTTTTTCGGCGCCATTCAAAAAGAAGTAGAAATTTTAGTACATGGTTTTATTATTGAAGTTTTCTACGGATGTTACTTTTCTGAAAATATAGCCTATGTTCGTCCGGGATTATGCAGGATTGTAATGGTGAAAGATTTTTTCAAATTTGTCCAGTAGTTCCGGAACATATTCAATTCATACAAACAAACAGATAATCAAATCTTTCCTCTTAATAATATAGATAATAATAATATAATATAGATAAAGATATTAATTAGTACCTTGTTGCCATCAATGGACCGCAAGAGAGTTCCATCGTTGGACCGGTCCAATGATAGCAACCATTTTTTTTCTTTTTCATAATTATCAGATAAAAGCTATAGGTACCTAGATTTATTTTTATATTATAAATTTAATTTTGATTTTTCATTTATTTTTCTATAAAGCTGTACGGGCGCATAAAATGTATTATTATTTCAAATTTCAAGTCAATAGTGTAGTAGTTTCTGAGATATTAAGGATTCAAAACACAAAACAGACCCAAAGTGATTCTATAAGGGTTTTGAAACCGATGTCAAAACCCTAAAAAGAGATTTGTTACTCTATTATCTTTGTCACACGGTTGGATAATTATAAACGGTTGGATAATTATAAACTAGAATGTTAGTTTTATTCGCCCCGGTTTCGCACGTTTATACATTTTTTCACAGAATTTCAACAGTTTTTACTTACACTTACATGTTGGATAACATTATTGAAGTTTACAAATCCTTCCTTTTTAAATTATTGAAATTTGTATATTTTTACAAATTTTAATACCTAATATAAAAAGGAAAGATTTGTACAAACAGGGAGCACTTTATTTTTTGACATTGTCTATTCTCCCGCACCGCGGTATCGCCTACATCAAGCCTACATCGCATGTTTCCTTAATAATTATGGAACCATGCGATGTAGGCGATACTCAATTTCAAAATATATGAAAACTTCAATAATTGTAGTTTTCATTATATTTTGAAATTGAGTTTCCTCCCGCACCGCGTAGTAACAAAATGTGATGTCTAAGATACTCTTTAACTTTTTCGGCGCCATTCAAAAAGAAGTAGAAATTTTAGTACATGGTTTTATTATTGAAGTTTTCTACGGATGTTACTTTTCTGAATATATAGCCTATGTTCGTCCGGGATTATGCAGGATTGTAATGGTGAAAGATTTTTTCAAATTTGTCCAGTAGTTCCGGAACATATTCAATTCATACAAACAAACAGATAATCAAATCTTTCCTCTTAATAATATAGATAATAATAATATAATATAGATAAAGATATTGGTATAGATATGGATATAAATGACATAAATCGAGATAGTTTTATTTTGGTAGTAGTCCATACTAATATTAGGTATAAAGAGGTAAAATTTGATTGTTTGTTTGTTTAAATTGAATAGGCTCCGAAACTACTGGACTTGTTTGAAAAATTATTTCACCATTAGAATCCCGTAAAATGGGGCTAAGTGGAACATTATTTGTATAAATATTTATTTCGCTCAAATATAAACAAGTTTTTTAGCTTGAACAATTTTATTTTATAGTAGA
The DNA here is from genome assembly GCA_963931895.1 of Eupithecia pulchellata. Classification (NCBI taxonomy): domain Eukaryota; kingdom Metazoa; phylum Arthropoda; class Insecta; order Lepidoptera; family Geometridae; genus Eupithecia; species Eupithecia pulchellata. The sequence continues at coordinate 2,863,427 of OZ007522.1, forward strand.
TATTCAAGTCGTCCACCGACGTGACGAGACCGTTATTTTTTATGGTTACAGAGATATACCATTCCAAAGGTGCTATTCTAAATATCGCCATTTTGGGGGTATTTAGAAATGGCATATTTGATTTCGATTTTTCCCACTTATTCGGATATTACATTATATTTAGAGAGGGTAAGTAATATTTGAAATGGTATAAAGATATCTAGCCTTTTATTTTAAAGTATTTGTTGTCTTATTTTAATAAAAAACAGTTGAATATCTTTTTGAATGCATATAGATTTTTTTCAAGATTTTTTAAATTGAAAATTTTTGGGCTAATGAGGACCCGTACAGTTTTTTGTTGTGAATGCAGTTTTATAGACCTTGAAAAACTAAGACATAAAGTGTAAAAATTTTTGTTCTACGACCAAAACTGACAAAGTTATGGGCAAAATACCTAGCGAGGCTCACTGACCGCGCGAACGCAAGCTATGACGTCATAAAACCCGAGCGCTTGCCGCTGAACCACTGCGCACTCTTATTTTGTTCGCGATACTCCTCCAACTAGGAGCGTAACTTCACCAGTTTATACCAAATCGATTAATAAGTTATTTGATTTGTTTAATAGTAGAATGTTATTATTATAATATAACAAATGAGTGGTAGAAATACTACTTCGGTATCGTTTTTTCGATCTACCTTAGGTTGATACCTTCATGGTATTTGATTATCTTAGTAATAATTTCATCACTGACGACCACTGTGGCGCGGTGGGCGATGGTCCGCCTGCGACGCAGGAGGTTGCGGGTTCGATTCCCGCCTCGGGACAAATATTTGTACGATCTGCAGATCGTACAAATATTTGTTCAGGGGTTCTGGGTTGTTTTCTATGTATAATAAAAATAATATTGTTAATAATATTGTATTATGTATGTTTATCAGTAACCCAAAACACAAGTTCTGCTTAGCTTGGGGCTAGATGATGCTGTGTGGATTGTCCAGCATTCTGTATTTATATTTATTTATTTAAACTAAAATTCGTGGTTGGAAAGTTCAGAGGTAAAAAAATCTCATTATCAACCTACTCAGAACAGCAGGATAATAAGTAGGCTAGTCCAGGTATGTATGTAGTACCTACCTACCTGGACTAGCATATATTAAATACTTAAAAGTTTTAGGTTAGTCAGCCAGGGCAGTTGTGTTTGTTGTTGTAACTACCTACACCGTTATTTTCAACATTGTTATGTAGATAAGTATGTACAAACTTAATTGTTTCTTCATGACAGTACATTTTTTGAGACTTTTCGGGTCCTTTGGCACATTGGAAACAATTTTTCAGGAGTACTAATTGAAGTATTAGTACATTTCGGTACTACATATAGTACTTATAATTCTGCATATTTTCACGTAAAAACCACAAAAGCACTGCACGACCCGCCCAGATCGAGTGAACTTTAATAAATGAATGGCGGAGAACGCGCGCGCGGGCGGAACGGGGCTCGTGACGTCACCACGGTCTATATGGCCGCCCCGCGGTTGGCTTTTACAAAATGTTTAATATCTTCGCAACCAATGGACCGATTTCAATGATTTAAAAAGTATCGTACCTAAACGAGTAAAAGGAACACCATTATATACATAATACATGCATTTTCCGTTTTGGTACGGGGACTCAACGAATTTACTAGAGAATATACATCGATGAAGTATGAAGTGATTGTCTTATTTGGAATTTAAGGGCAAGTTATCTGGAACGTTTGGTAGGTACTGCTTTTTATCTACATTAATAAATAAATAATGCTGGACAATCCACACAGCATCATCTAGCCCCAAGCTAAGCAGAGCTTATGTTATGGGTACTAGATGACTGATATACATAATACAATATTATTAAATAGATATTTTTTATTATATATAGAAAATATAATACACATTAACAAACAACAGGAAATAAACGTTTTGGCCGCATCAGGTATTTCCATTATCTTTGATAAGTAGGTACGCACCATGCTTTCAGTACCTACTGTAAATTAATATAAATACTTATTAAATACGAAAACTGGCCGTGTGGTGCCAGCATGGAATTTCACCGCCCCAACTCTTCCCGTAGGTGGCGTAAGAGGCGACTTAGGGAAAACACCGGGGGGCGGGCAGCAGCGCCCTCTGCAAAACAACTCAACCAAACTGCGATCCCCAACCCGCATGCCCAGCTTGTGGATTATGGGCAAAAACCCCCAAATGATGAATAATGCCATCTATGGCGCTCATCAGGGGAGGCCTATGTCCAGCAGTGGACTATTATAGGCTGCTGATGATGATGATGATGAAATACGAAAAAGATATAATGTTACTTCTCCTTAAATTTCATCAAAATGAGTACTTGGGGTTGTTTGAAAATTCAACAAAATCGCCTATAAACCAATACTGGCATAGTTGGGGCTAATTGGAATCAGTATTCAAATAGCCTCAAAACGTAAAATACACACGTCACAGTAAAATTTAAAAACTATGCGTATTAAAAAAGGTAGAATCAAATGAAATATATCATTATAATCACAAAGAATGCAGATAAGCATAAAAATACTCATCTGTACATGCCTTCACAGTCTGTGGAATCCAAATCCAAAAGAAAGTAAGACATGTGCTTAACAACGTTCATCATAACGTCTCCAATAAACTGCGCTGGCCAGGGCAAGCACGGGCTTTCTTGTCTAAGGTAAAATAGAGAAAAAAGACGTCACTTTGCCATCGAATGCGTTAGTGATTTGAATTAATTTCTTGCACTTCAATAATGTACGCAATGTATGGCGATGCGATGTCATTATTGTCTATTCTACCCTAGAGAACAATCTCCGAGCTTGGTCGACAGATTGTGTGAAACGCGTGACATTAACAACAGGCCATAGTTTTGCCATGTTCCAATGAAATATTTCTGCCTTTTCTTGGAAAAAAGTTAAAGCAGTAAAGTCTTTTATTTGAAAAAAAAAATTACTAAAACCATAGTCCCACATACCCCATTTTGCGGTCCTAAATTTTCGTGGTGAACATAGGCTAATAAATAACATACCTAGCCTATAGAATATTTAAACAAGTACGACAAGTGCGAGTATAACTCGCGCGTCGAGGGTTTTGAAATTTTATCGTATAGGTAGGTACTTGACGGTATATTGACGACGTCTTGGCGTGGTGGGCCAAGGTCCGCTTACGACGCAGAAGGTGGCGGTTTGATTCCCGCCTCGGGACTAATATTTATACGATCTGCAGATTATTTGTTCGGGTGTTCTAGTCCTTTTCTACGTACGCAAAAAAAAAAATCATCTAATGTGATACATACTTTATTAAGTAAAACAGCTATCATAGTAGTACCAATAACACAAGCTTTGCTTAGCTTTTTGCTAAATGATGCTCTGTGGATTATCCAGGATAAGTACATTACTTTTCTCGAAAAGTGGAACTTCCCATTAGAGATACTAGAGAGATAAGTGGGTAGGTAAGTGGGTAGGCCTACAATTTTTTTTCGATTTTTTCAACGTATTTCAACTAAGTATGAAACTTAGACGATTTTCAAAACCGGTTTTGAATTGTCCAGACCTTTGATTTGATATTGCTCTCAATGAAATAGCAGGGGGCACCCCTTTAGAAAATTTTCCCGCCCTTTTTTGACCATATTTCAAAAAGTATTTTTTTAGAGACTTCTCTATATTTTTCCTGTAAAATATAGATCATATCTACAAACACTTGGTACATATCACATCGATCGTTCTGCAATCTTCGGAGATAGGGGGGAACGGTCATTTTTTTGACCTTTTTCAAAATATTTTAAAAAGTATAAAATCTACCGAAATTTCAAAAACTATTTTGAAATCTACAACGGGTACCTTTCATTTGATAACACTTTCGAATTCGTAGGTGCCATTTAAAATTTCATTTTCAAAATTTGTATGGAAAATCTTCATTTTGATTTTTCATTTATTTTTCTATAAATATCTGCGGGCGCACAAAATGTATTATTATTTCAAATTTCAAGTCAATAGCTGCAGTAGTTTCTGAGATATTAAAAATTCAAAACACAAAACAGAATTAAAGTGATCCCATAAGGGTTTTGCAACCGATGGCAAAACCCTAAAAAATGTAAGGGTTTCTTATGGAAAATTCTACTTTTGTTTAATACCTACCCATGCGAAGCCGGGGCGGATCGCTAGTATTTTATATAATTAATGTCTATTTATTGACTTTGGACTTGCTACGTTGAGTATCTAATGATACTCATTAGATATTGATTAGATATTGTATTAAGAGATATTGATTTGTTCATTCCAAAACAGCTTGCATATAGTCTAGGTAATTTTCAAATACATGGAATAAATAATAATAATGATTTATTCAATTATGAAGACACACAGACAGCCTTAATAATAGATGAAGGCAACTTTTAAGTATTGTGGAAATACTTGGGTAAGGTGTCTTTGCTTTTCCGCGTTTTAAATTATGTATGGGTTTTAAAGGTGTTTACTTTATTATACTCTAGCGGTTCGCCCCGGCTTCGCAGGGGTAATAACCAAAAAATCAATTTTACAATTGGATCCCTGTATTTTTTTTTTAATATTCCATAGCCTATGTTCACCACGGAAAATTTAGGATTGTAATTGTGAAAGTTTTTCAAATCTGTTTTTTCGGCGCCTATTCAATTCAAACAAACAATCAAATCTTTCATATTTATAGATTATTATATAGACTAAAAACAATAATAAGGAGTTATAAAATTTACCAGTACCCTAATCTTCGAAGAACCTACTCGTACCTATGGCATAAAAGTTCGAAACCCTCGGGCATTGAAAAATTAAATTTTAAATAGATGTGTTGTTTCATGTCAGTATTGGTTTTAATGTCAGTTCCTTAAAAAGATCCGCCTCCAAGGATCTCCAGTATTCTCAGTCTTTAGCGCTCCGTGTCCACATTTTTATTTTATTTTTTTTAAAGTAGACGACCTGATTTAAATTTTATGGTAATGGTTTACAATAAAATCACAGATGGATTATATCAAGCTAACTAGCATGAATGACGGGGTGTGAGACACACACGAGGTGGTTGTGGGGGTGGTGGTTGCCATGCAATTTTTTATTCCGACTCTGGGTTCCTTATTTTGAAGCAATTAGCTGCGTATTAAAGCCTATTCAGACCTACGTGGCTATAAAAATCTCGATTGAAAAGCAAAACTGAGCAGATATTGAAACCATTTCTTTCTCCAATATGGTTTTATATCACCAGCCTAAAATAGTCCACTGCTGGACATAGGCCTCCCCTAACGAGCGCCATAGAGGGCATTATTCATCATTTGAGGGTTGTTGCCCATAATCCCCACGCTGGGCATGCGGGTTGAGGATCGCAGTTCGGTGAAGTTGTTTAAGTAATTAATTAATGTTTCTTTAGGAAAGTACCCAATCAAAACAGATAACCATTTTCTATATATTGTATCCTATTTCCTTATTCGTAGTATGAACTAAAATCGTGCGAACTTTCATTCGAATACATTCAGCAGTTTTGCTGTTATGCGCGGTTAAGGAACTTTACTTTCATCTCTTTTCCACGGGAACCTGAGTCCCGGGATAAAATATATTCTATTTCCTTTCTCGTAGTGGACTCAAATTTCATTCGAATGAACACAGTTTCGGCATGATGCGAGTTTAAGGAATTTTGCTTTGATCCCCACTCCCATGGGAACCTTTTTGAATTTTAGGATAAAATGTATTGTTTGTCCTTCCTAGTAGTATGATTTCAAATCGCGCTAAGTTTCATTCGAATACATCTAGCAGTTTCGTGATTAAAGCGTGATTTAAGGTTAAGGAATTTTGCTTTCATCCCCTCTCCCAGAAGAACCTTACTGAATACCAGGATAAAATTAATGTATCCTATGTCCTTCCTCGTAGTATCACCTCAAATCACTCCAAGTTTCATTCGAAATTACCAAGCAGTTTCGGCGTGATGCGCGTTTAAGAAATAGACAGACAGACAGACATGAACGAAAAAAAAAATGCAGTTTTGGCTTCAGTATCGATAATAGACTGCCCTCCAAATTTTTTTTCAAAATATATTCAATGTACAGAATTGCACTTGTTACAGTTTTACTATAAGTATAGATTAAATATATCAGTCATCTAGTACCTACCTATTCTTAACACTAGCTCTGCTTAGCTTGGGACTAGATGATGAGCATCATTTACCTATTTATTATGTACATTTAATAGCCCCTATGGCTGCTATAAATTTGAACGTTTAGCATTTTGGTTTATCAGTAGCGCCTGAAATCTTTCAAAAATACAATGAAAAAGCATTTGGTGACATTCCCGGAGTCATTTTTTATTGTGATGATATATTAATTTGCGCAGAGACTGAAAAGGAACATGATGCAATATTAGAAAAGGTTTTTGAGAGAGCTAAATTGGTTATTGAAATTTATTTTTATTAAATCGAACATTATAATGTTCGATTTAATAAAAATAAATTTCAATATAAATTAAAAGAGGTTAGGTATTTTGGACATATCTTTTCAGCTGAGGGAATGAAAGTTGACCCTGATAGAGTTAAAGCCATAGTTAATATAAAGAGTCCTAAAAATAAAAAGGAAATTGCAAATATTTCTTGGGATGGTTAATTATTTAAGACAATTTGTGCCAAATCTTGCTAATATTGCATCACCCCTACAATTACTGTTAAAGAAAAATGTCGACTGGATTTGGACTATCATTCATGAAACTGCATTTGTTGAAATTAAGAAAAGAATCTGTGAAGCACCTGTTTTACAAAATTTTAATCCAAAGTTGCCCATTGTAATACAATGTGATGCTTCTAAAGATAGTTTAGGTTGCTGCTTATTGCAAAATGGAAAACCAGTTAGCTTTGCTTCAAGAAGTCTTACACCATCAGAACAAAATTTTTCACAAATTGAAAAGGAACTACTTAGTGTTGTGTGGTCAACTAGAAAATATCATTACTATATTAATGGCCAAAAGTGTATAATATTGAATGATCATATGCCATTACAATCATTGTTAAAAAAAACACATTCATGAAGTTCCATCACCAAGATAGCAGAGATTAAAATTAAAGTTACTAAGATATGATGTAAAGTTCCAATATCTGAAAGGTAAATTAATGTTTATAGCTCACTTATTGTCTCGCAATTATCTAAATGAGTCCCCGTACCAAAACGTAAAATGCATGTATTATGTATATAATGGTGTTCCTTTTACTCGTTTAGGTACGATACTTTTTAAATCATTGAAATCGGTCCATTGTGTAAAACCCAACCGCGGGGCGGCCGCATAGACCGTCGTCGTGACGTCATGAGCCCCGTTCCGCCCGCGCGCGTTCTCCGCCATTCATTTATTAAAGTTCACTCGATCTGGGCGGGTCGTGTAGTGCTTTTGTGGATTTCACGTGAAAATATGCGGAATTATAAGTACTATGTAGTACCGAAATGTACTAATACTTCAATTAGTACTCCTGAAAAAATGTTTCCAATGTGCCAAAGGACCCAATTAAGTTTGTACATACTTATCTACATAACAATGTTGAAAATAACGGCGTAGGTAGTTACAACAACAAACACAACTGCCCTGGCTGACTAACCTAAAAATTTTAAGTATTTAATATACCTATGCTAGTCCAGGTAGGTAGGTACTACATACCTGGACTAGCCTACTTATTATTCTGCTGTTCTGAGTAGGTTGATAATGAGATTTTTTTACCTCTGAACTTTCCAACCACGAATTTTAGTTTAAATAAATAAATATAAATACAGAATGCTGGACAATCCACACAGCATCATCTAGCCCCAAGCTAAGCAGAACTTGTGTTTTGGGTTACTGATATACATAACATAGAAAACAACCAGAACCCCTGAACAAATAATTCAAATAATTTATTTAATGTTATAGAAAACAACCAGAACCCCTGAACAAATAATTCAAATAATTTTTTTTAAAATATTTGTCCCGAGTCGGTAATCGAACCCGCAACCTCCTGCGTCGCAGGCGGATCTTCGCCCACCGCGTCACAGTGGTCGTCAGTGATGAAAATATTACTAAGATAATCAAATACCATGAAGGTATCAACCTAAGGTAGATCGAAACAAGTACGACAAGTGCGAGTGTAACTCGCGCGCCGAGGGTTTTGAACTAGTGTCGTTTAGGTAGGTAAGTACGTATAAGACGACCTAGGCGCGGTGGGCTTACAACGCAGGAGGTTGCGGTTTGATTTCTGCCTCGGGACTAATATTTGTAGGATATTCAGATTATTTGTTCGGGTGTTCTTGTCCTTTTCTGTACACAAAAATAAATCATCTAATGTGATACTTATACTTTATTAAGTATAAAAGCTATCGTAGTAATACTAATAACACAAGCTCTGCTTAGCTTGTGGGTAAATGATACTGTGTGGATTATCTAGGATACATATCTCTTCTCAAAAATTTTGAGAACAACGGTTTTGGTGCGCTGTGGAACTACTATAACAGTTACTACAGAGATTAGTGGGTAGGTAAGTGGGTTGGTACCTACAATTTTTTTTCGACTTTTTTCAACCTATTTCACTAAGTACGAAACTTAGACGATTTTCAAAACCTGTTTTGAATTGTCGAAATCCATACCTTTGATTTGATATTACTTTTAATGAAATAGCCCCCATTGTATGAAAATTAGTTTTTTGACCATTTTTCAAAAAGTATTATATTTACAGACTTCTCTATATTTTTCCTGTAAAATATAGATCTATATCTACAAACGCTTAGTACATTTTACATCAATCACTCTGCAATCTTCGGAGATAAGGGGGGGGGGGGGGGAATGGTCAATTTTTCGACCTTTTTCAAAATATTTCGAAAAGTATAAAACTTATCGAAATTTCAAAAACTGTTTTGGAATGTGCCAATTGATACCTTTCATTTGATACTCCACTTGGGGGGGTAGTCTCCCCTTTAGAAAATTATCCCCCCCCTTTTTGACCATATTTCAAAAAGTATTACTTCTACAGACTTCTCTATATTTTTCCTGTAAAATATAGATTCATATCTACAAACACTTGATACATATCACATCGATCGCTCTGCAATCTTCGGAGATAGAGGGGGGGGGGGAATGGTCATTTTTTTGGTACCGGTCAATTTTTCGACCTTTTTCAAAATATATCAAAAAGTATAAAATCTATCGAAATTTCAAAAACTGTATTGGAATGTACAAACCAATACCTTTCATTTGATACCCAACTCGGTGGGGTAGTCACCCCTTCAGAAATTTTTCCCGCCCTTTTTGGACCATATTTCAAAAAGTATTATTTTTACAGACTTCTCTATATTTTTCCTGTAAAATATAGATCCATATCTACAAACACTTGCTACATATCATGTCGATCACTCTGCAATCTTCGGAGATAGGGGGGGGGGGGGGAATGGTCATTTTTTTGACCTTTTTCAAAATATTTTAAAAAGTATAAAATCTACCAAAATTTCAAAAACTATTTTGGAATCAACAAACCAATACCTTTCATTTGACATCACTTTCAACTCTGTAGGACCCATTTAAAATTTTGATTTCATTGTATGGAAAATCTTCATTTTGATTTTTCATTTATTTTTATTTATTTTTCTATAAAATGTGCGGGCGCACATAATGTATTATTATTTCAAATTTCAAGTCAATAGCTGCAGTAGTTTCTGAGATATTAAGGATTCAAAACACAAAACAGACCCAAAGCGATTTCATAAGGGTTTTGCAACCGATGGCAAAACCCTAAGAACGATACCGAAGTAGTATTTCTACCACTCATTTGTTATATTATAATAATAACCTTCTACTATTAAACAAATCAAATCACTTATTAGTCGATTTGGTATAAACTGGTGAAGTTACGCTCCTAGTTGGAGGAGTATCGCGAACAAAATAAGACTGTGCAGTGGTTCGACGGCAAGCGCTTGGGGCTTGTGACGTCATAGCTTGCGTTCACGCGGTCAGAGAGCCTCGCTAGGTATTTTGCCCATAACTTTGTCAGTTTTGGTCGTAGAACAAAAATTTTTACACTATATGTCTTAGTTTTTCAAGGTCTATAAAACTGCATTCATAACAAAAAACTGTACGGGTCCTCATTGTAACAACACGGATGACTCATACATGCATGAAGTGATTCACTGTGTTGGTCTAGCTAAATATTTGCAATGTACAGAAGAAATAAAACAACACTTAAAAAATGAAACTAAAAATGACCCAGAACTGGTAAAATTGATAGAGTATAATTCCAAAGGCTGGCCTGAAAATTTGAAAAATGTGCCTGAAGAGGTACTGTACTACAAATAATTTAGATGTGACATTACTGTTGATGAAGGCCTAGTGTTTTTGCAAAGCAAACTTATTATTCCAAAGTCCTAAGAATTAGAAAAGAATAAAGATTAGATATTCTTAAAAAATTACATGAAGGTCATTTTGGAATAACTAAAATGAAAACTATGGCAAGGGAGATTTATTACTGGCCCAAAATGGCCCAAATTCGCTAAACTAGGAATTGATATTATGGATTTCAAAAATAAATATTACTTGATTGTTTATGATTATTACTCAAAGTGTCTCGAAATTAAATTGATTAAGTACTGCTAAAACTGCTAAATGTATTAACAATGCCCTGTTAGACATTATCTGTGTTCATGGTTCACCTAGTGAGATTGTTTCAGACCACGTTCCATTTGACTCTCGGGAATGCAGAGAGTTTGCTTCTGAATGGGGATTTAAATACTCATTTACAAGCCCACGTTATCCACAGTCAAATGGAATGGCGGAAAGAGCTGTACAAATTGCAAAAATGTTTAAAAAATGTTAGGAAGATAAGACTGATTTACGGGTGGCTATGTTGCATTATAGAATGTCACCAGTTTGTGGAACAAACTTTACACCAGCGCAATTAGCTATGAATAGAAACCCTTAATCCAAATTCTATGTTAACTATAGTTATTTAAAACCAAAAATTAACAGTACTTACTGTAATTTATGAATTTGAAAAGCAGAAAAATAGAAATATAAGGAATTATAATACTAATACTAAAAATAAAAGGGAATTCTATGTGGGCCAACAAGTAATGTTTATAAAGGACCCAAAAGAAAAAAAATGGTTGCCAGGTACTATTCATAATATTAATGGTCTAAGATCATACAATGTACTGGATAATAACGGAGTAATATACACAAGAACATCATTATCATGTTCGACCAGGATAACATGTCTTGTCTATTTCTAATGAGTCAGCTGGATGGATGTGCAGTTGTGTTGGCATAATAAAGTAAAATAATTTATGTACCTAATGTTAGTAATTTGTTTAGATTTTATATAAGAGTGAGTCTAGATAAGCAGGAATTAAGTAGTAATATCAAATAAGTTAATGTTAGTTATTACTAACACATATGTATACATAGTTTCTATTTAGTAGTGTAAAACAAGTATGTAAGAGTTTTATAACAGTTACTTTTTATATCAGTACCTAAATTATGTAAGGTTAGTAATATGTTAAGATAAGCAGGAGTTATGTCGTAATGTCAAACAAGTTAATGTTTGTCATACTTAGTTTCTATTTAGTAATGTAAAACAATTTGTAAGAGTTTTGTAACAGTAGCTTTTTTAATATCCCTAATTTTCTTTTGTGTTTTCTGTTTGGGAAAGGGGAAAGATGTAGTAGTCTACGGTATTTATGAAAACTAGCGGATTGTCTATGCCGAGAGCTCGGGGCAATTACAATGCACTCTGTGCAGTAACCTAAGAAGTAAATAATAAAATACTTAACTGCAACTAAATCTTTTATTAAATATACCAACAATACAGTGGAAGTACAAAAATAGCTGCACATTAAACATTATTTATTCAAAGAGAAAGAAAAAATCTCCTATATCAGAGGAAGGGACCAGCCCATCTCCTGACGTGAGCTTCTACTCGGTTGGCTGCCATGGGAACGTAGCTGTAGAATTGGCTTGGCTGCCAACCGATGTTGCCGCCTGTCATACCCGAATCATGCCTACTGTTTGTCAGCAGATTGTTGAGGTTGTAGTAATGTATGTTTGCAGCGGGTGCATTGTGTACAGGATGAGCCCAGGCGCGAGCTGTGTTGATGAAGTGGTTTCTCTCAGAGTAGATGCGGGCACCAGTGGACACACCAATACCGTAGCTCCTAATGTCAGTGTACAAATTGTTGAGCACATGCACTTGGCCGAATCTCACCCTGGGATTGCGTTGTCCGGTGCCTTGGAACCAGTTGAGGTAAATAGAGACCCTCAATCTACCAGTGTCTTGCGCTTGGTTACTGTCATCGGCTCCAATCAAGAAGTTCATGTCGTGGTTTCTGAACAGGTTGTTTGAAATAGAAATGTGACTGGAACCATGTTTGACAGTGATCAGACCGTTATGACGACGTCGATTATCTGGTGTAGCGGCAGAGTTCCAAGGATCGTCGGCAAATTCGCATGCGTCAATCCATATATTCTCTGAATGATCTAAGTCGATGCTGTCTATCAGGCCATAAGGTCCTCCCACTTGTGAAACGATACCTCCATTGCCGTTGGGCCGCTCACCTGGCGCGTATGATATAGCATTGTGAAACTTAATGTTTTGGATGATGACGTGCACCTGGTTGGTCAAGCGGAGTCCAGCTCCAAATATCATAGCATTTCTGTCTCCACCGTAGATGCTTTTGTAGGGACCGACGTGGAGAACAACGCCTGGGGAACTGGTGAAGAGTGGCGTGCAATCAATGCGACCGCGCACGTAGATGATACGGCGCTCGGCACTGTTGAGGGCATCTCGGAGCGCCCAGCAATCCCACACGGTCCAGGTGGTGCCGCCCGCTCCGCCTTGGGTGTTACGGCCGAAACCCACAAGGCGGTCATTGCGTGCCATGGCATATATGGTGGCATTGCCTTGCAGGGAGTTGTCTTCGCCGATGTCGTCCGGCGGCGAGCCGGTTGGCAGCGCGGCCACCGCCGCAAGTACCGCTGACAGAATGAGGAAGAACTTCATATCTGAAGATTGCCCAGACAGACAATGTTCTACAGTTATATAGCATTCATAATCAGTATTTGCTGGAATAATTATAACCTTATCTTTGATTTTTCTATACAGATACCATTATCCTATTTTTTTCAAGATAGAAAATTAAAGTGGAAATCAACACTAATCAGATAAAAATACAATAATACAATGGTAATAATATTTTAGTAATGTTTGTGTGTGTGTTCGGCACCCATGTTTCGGACGCCTTTTTCTTATAAATAAAAAGTATACTTCGTCTTTGCCCAATGTTATCCTTTCATGTGACATTTGAGGAGGCCCTGTGGCCAGGTATAATGACGGTATGAAAAACTACCTGAAAATGATAATAAGAAAATTATTCACACATTCTTTAGAAATGGTGCAAGGCTACGAAGTCACGTGTAAAACCCAGTGTACGATTTCCTTATAAAATTATAATACCTACTCTATAATTAGGCACTTATCTAGTATCACAAATTTTTATTATGAAATAATTCATCAGGTAGATGAAGAATGCTCTTATACTTTTAAAAAATGTTGTAACTGGTAATTACTTTGTCAAGCTTCGAAACAAAGTCGACTTCTATAGCTTATTCGAAAAGGAAAACGACTCCCTTAAAAAATTTTGGCCTCACGTAGGTTTTTACGTAACTTTTTAAATTTATATTTGTAATTTCCCTAATTTTGCAGTTAAACTTGGTTTTAATTTTTTTTTTTTTAGTATTTATGCTTTCAAATTTGTGATTTATTAGGGTTTTGCCATCGGTTGCAAAACCCTTATGAAATCGCTTTGGGTCTGTTTTGTGTTTTGAATCCTTAATATCTCAGAAACTACTGCAGCTATTGACTTGAAATTTGAAATAATAATACCTACATTTTGTGCGCCCGCACATATTTATATAAAAATAAATGAAAATAAATAAAAAATCAAAATGAAGATTTTCCATACAAATTTTGAAATCGAAATTTTTGAAATTTTTGAAATATGGTCAAAAAAGGGCGGGAAAAATTTCTGAAGGGCTGACTACCCCACCGAGTTGGGTATCAAATAAAAGGTATTGGCTTGTACATTCCAATACTGTTTTTGAAATTTCGATAAGTTTTATACGTTTCGAAATATTTTGAAAAAGTTAAAAAAAAATTACCATTCCCCCCCCCCCCCTTATCTCCGAAGATTGCAGAGTGATTGATGTAAAATGTACTAAGCGTTTGTTGATATAGATCTATATTTTACAGGAAAAATATAGAGAAGTCTGTAAATATAAAACTTTTTAAAATATGGTCAAAAAACTAATTTTCATACAATGGGGGCTATTTCATTGAGAGTAATATCAAATCAAAGGTATGGATTTCGACAATTCAAAACAGGTTTTGAAAATCGCCTAAGTTTCATACTTAGTGAAATAGGTTGAAAAAAGCCGAAAAAAAATTGTAGGTACCAACCAATTACCTACCCACTAATCTCTGTAGTAACTGTAATAGGAGTTCCACAGCGCACCAAAACCGTTGTTCTGAAAATTTTTGAGAAGAGATAGGTATGTATCCTAGATAATCCACACAGTATCATTTACCCACAAGCTAAGCAAAGCTTGTGCTATTGGTATTACTACGATAGCTGTTATACTTAATAAAGTATAAGTATCACATTAGATGATTTATTTTTGTGTACTGAAAAGGACTAGAACACCCGAACAAATAATCTGAAGATCCTACAAATATTAGTCCCAAGGCAGGAATCAAACCTCTACCTCCTGCGTTGTAAGCCCACCGCGCCAAGAGGTTGTCATTTACGTACCTACCTAAACGACAAAAGTTCAAAACCCTCGGCGCGCGAGTTACACTCGCACTTGTCGTACTTGTTTTAATTGGTATTGTTTTTTGGTTTGATTGAATTCATAATTATACGTTAGCATTAGCTAGTTTTTTAAATTGTTTTACAATGTTTCTAAAAAGCTAAATTGAATTAAAAACTCAACTTTTAACGAAATGTAAAAAAAATAAACGTTGTTAAGTTCTTCGAATTATTTTAAAAACTTTCCTAGTCTATCCACTTTCTAACGGCATGCAACATGCCATGAAAATCTTTTACTAACTTTACAAATTTTTTTATTTTGTGTAGCGAGACACATTTTATAACACTATTTTTTGCTAATCTATTAACATAAGCGAAGTAGCTTGTAATTGCCACTACGTTTACCGAGTCACCGTCTCCACTCAAGAACACGTTTACCGGTGGTTATCGGTTCTTCGCGAAATATGGCCGGCCCACTGCCTTACTACAGTAAAATAACTACTACAATCGTAGTTTTTTCCTAAAACCCGGTCCCATGACCACCGAGCGACATTTTTCGCCATTATATTCATAATACATCGCTCAATCATGGTTCCAAAGGCGACGAGACTTAATTTTTAGTTAGTGGTTAGTGCCATTTTTTAGACAAAACTAAAGACAGAAGGGTTATAATATAATCTCTTTGACAGGACCCTTGCGAAAGCCTAAAGCACCACCAGGAGGCCTAATACGAACTTTTTACTAACCACCCAAGTTCCAGGCAGTTCAGTTTACGGCCTAATACTGCCTTGTTCTTTTTTGTATTATGAGGTACCTCAATCTGGCCGGATTCAAGCTGGCTGGCTACGGATACGTTGTCTATGGCCGGTTTTTAAGTTTCGTCCGCATCGTTCAGAAATGCAGCTGAATATTTTTCGGAATGTTACGGTTTTATTTTCTATCAATTTTAGTGAGAAAAATAATTCATTTTAATAAAAAGTTGGTACAATCTGTGTCAATGAACGTTGATTTAGGATTTCCATTATCTTCAGTATGTAACAAAGTACTTAGATAAGGTTCTTTTTTAGTATTTCAAAGTGAACGTACTAGGTTTCCGAACAGAACGATGTCGTCGATGTTGTTGATGCATAGCGCCATCTATGTACGATGGCGGGAAAGTTCCTCGTTTTTAAATTTTGTTCTATTGTAAATCTAAGTGCAAGGAGAAGTGCAAGGGATGGTTCTGCGTATGTAGGTATATTTTATTAATTCCTACCTTTGTTGTGCTCGTTAGAGAAAGACTCCGAGACTAGAATTGGTGATAAGTTTGAGCAACTTCTTAATACTTACTTTGGAAAGAATTGCAAATACACTTGACAGATATGTACGTAGGTAGGTACTTACCTAACTTTTCATAACCAAATCAAATACACATAATCAAGAATAAAAAACAACAATGTACAAACATTATATATTTAGTTTAAAGGATTACGGGAGGCCCACATCCGAGAGATGACGGTGCGCCTGATAGCTAGGCCTTCATTTAACTCTCTGTTGTTGCTAGTTGATGGTTCATTGACACTGCATCTTCATTCTGTTGTAATTTTTCCTGCAAAGCTTCTTAATTGGGAGTACTTCTTCCAAAAGTTCAAGAAACAATTCTTTCCGATACCGATTGATAAATTGAGCGTCGCTCAAAGAAAACTCTCATGTCGGAGCCGTTTTCTCTGTAATTTCATATAGGTAATGTAGTCTCCTGCGTAGAATCACTCTCCAAGAATTAATTTTTTTCTAACTCTTCACTCATTTTTTATGGAGGCGTAGTTGGTATTAAGTTCTGATTTTATGGAGTATATGTAATTGATGACCGAAAACAATATTTTTTCAACTAAACATCCAAAACAATTCACAAAAAGCTCAATTGTCGTAGCGTAAACAAAATTGTTTGATTTGACAGATAAAACATGGATAGGAATGTCAAATGATCACTCGTAATACGGTATTTCCATCCAGTTTTCGTTCAGAAGGCGGCCAAGTGTCACGTGACTGCTGACTGGCTGGCATTACAAGTTCATAGTACAAAAATGCCGGGCAGTTCAGTTTACGGCGTATATTGCCTGGAATTAAGAGTTCATAATAGGCCCCCAGGCTACCTAAAGTATCTACTAGCTACGTCTGTAAATCTTTATATTACTTTATTTCTTAAATACAACCGATGGTGACTAACACTCCAAGAAGAGTAAAATAAAGTAAAAAAGAAGGTATTGGACCAAATTACTACCACTTATGCCGAATAGCAGACGAAATATTAGGCTTTAACCGCGAACAAGCGATAATTCCCAAGACTTAGCCACAAGTGGACCAATTAAAAATGATGACTAGAGTATACATCGTGTAACAAAATATGTGTACTAAGCGAAAGGGGGTGAATTTCCACCATACCTATCAACCTGCAGTGGTAAGCTTTTTAAAATTAAAACTTTTTGTATGGGAAACGAAAAATAGGAATTTTTAATTATCTCCCCCCACAACTGATCACCATTGGGGTCTGAAACCTCCCCCTTCGGCTTAGTACACATATTTTGTCACACACTATTTGCCACCTTAAAAAATAATGTAGCTGCATTGGAGTTATTGTGCCTATGGCGACTAGTGCTTCTTTTTGAACGTAATTTGAACTTATTATATTATGTATTACTTTAAATTACAAAAAACAACCTCAGAAATAAAATAAAATTGCAAGTCGCTAAAACACGTACTAATTACGGTAGAAAAACAATATTATCAGATGGAGCTATACTATATAATAATTTGCCAAATTCTATAAAGGAATATATTAGTTTGAACGCTTTTAAAATTACATACATACTTTGTAACCTAATGTAAATCAACGATCTCTCAATAACATTTAGTTATAATTTAATTTTAGGTACCAGAGGTAATTTATATATTGTTAAACCTAGATGAATGTTTCAAATTGTATCTCATTTTAAGTGAACCATTGTGTTTGTATGAGAATAAAGTTCTTTAAACCTAAATTAATTATTTATATATATATAAGTTCAAAAAACGTATTAGCCTCGTAGATGCATATACTTGTACCCTAGTTAACCCTCCTAATTTAATGAATATCAGAATCAGATTTTTAAAACATTTTATATTATTTCTTTTATACCTCAGTATGTTGTTTGTGTCGGGTTGGAATTAACAGTAATAGTAACTACCAGACTTAAGTTGATATTTACTAAATTGTGGTTGTATTTATATGCCTTTACTAGGTTTTGAAATTTATTTTGGTTATTTAGGTTTAGAATAGTTGAATGAAAACACAGCAAAATAAATATGATAATGAAATTAACCTATTTCAACTAACGAAACAAACTAAACCGCAGTAAACGCTGCCAGTTAGGCAGCGTTTACTGCGGTTTAGTTTGTTTAAATTCAGTTTAAATTCTTTAATAAAGATTAAAGAATTTAAACTATTTAATATTAAAGCTGATGATATATTGCATCTTTTAAGCTAAATTTCATTTAGCTCACTCTAATAGTTTACTTTTGGCACGCTTTTAAGCGATGAACACGTTTTTTGGCTCTCCTGTAAAATTTGTCTTGTGTCCTATCTATGTTTTGATTTTGAACAGCCGACATGGTTCGTTGAAAGTTTGAAAATGAGAAAAAGTTTAATTGAAGTTCGTAAAAAGTACTTTCTGACAGTGCATAACTATTTATTATCTTACAAATTATTTAGATACAATAACATTGGTAGTTTAGGTAACCTCAGGAGGTAACATCGAGTACGTATCCAGTAGAGGCGCCATCGTAAAACCGCGCATCTCTGTCACACGTCCATGTTTTAGCACTTTCATATATAGAGAAGGAACAAGCTGTTAAGGCCATTATAGGCAAAACAAGATATCATACTAAAGTGAAATATTTTTGCTTGATATATTCGAACGATTGTAGGTAGCCAAATGAAAAAGCCACTGCTGTTTTGCATGGGGCATGTTACCAGTTGAATGCATATTTTTGTAACAAAATATCAGACATTTCAACTCTACTAGATAATTATGTACTTTATGGGAGGTACCGACCGACCTACTTATGTGTCATATCATAAGCTTCCAAGGTAGTGTCAACAACTAATCCTAAAATCGTAAATTCTTTCATAATAATGATTATCTCCAAAAACCTTAACCATTTTCAATTACAAACACGTTAGTACATGGGTATCAACGTTTAACCAGGTATGTACAAGATAAGAATTTGGTCTGCGTCGGAAACTTAAGCGGCTTTTGAAAAAACGGTATACCAACTTATTGGCAATTGAAAACTGTTTTCTCTCCGCACACGTTATTTATATGGAAACGTTAAAAAATTTAGAGGTTTTTTATCCCATTGGAAATTATTAATGTGATGGAAAGTAGCTTATTTTATAATACAAGTCTTGACTAAAAGTCCAGTCTTGTATATAGGAACAAGACTGGAAATCTTTCAGCCACTCTGACTTATTCCAAGTCTCGTATCAAAAATACTTTCAAATCAAAATCTTATCTACAGACATATAACTATAGCGCAATAGGAGGTCATATCGTTTACGTAAATAAGGAATTAGCCGATAATATGATAATACATTAAAAATATTTTTTTGTTAATTAATTCAAATCGTTTGTTATTCCTTGAAATCAGATGATAACACTTGATGTTATCAACCGATTTACGTGACCAAACTTGCATGCATATACATAACATAATTTAATGAAATAGCGGAAGTCTCTTTATTAACAAAGAAAACTACAATTAAATAACATAACCAAATTGCCATACTACAGAAAACCATTGCAATCAGCGTCTAGGGGATGCTTCCGAGTGGTATTGATACGGATCAGTTGTGTTACCTGTAGATAGTTTGCAACCTGCAGGTCTCACTTGTTTCAATTGAATATACTTGTTCTATTGGTTCATTGCAGGATTGTTTATGGCTTTGCACGCTTTTCTGAAGAAATATATTATTGCTATATAGCTTTGTCTCCCATGCGAAACATTTGCTCAAAATTTTCCTTGTGAGTCCTTGAACTTCCTCAAAAGGCCAATCCATATATTTACTTAAATATTGACATCATAATTAAATTTAATTATTATAATTAATAATATAAACCACCATGAGTGAACCATGAATAGCTTCCTGACGCTTTAGTAATAAACGCAGTTCAGACAATTTACGTACTTATACCGGAATGTTTGTAAACATATCGCTTGCTCCAGGGAATAAAGTGGTAAAGCACTATTACGAGACTTTTATTATTATTTCATTTTTGACATCCATAGGTGATTTACTATAATTGTTTTGTGAAATAGGTCATCCAATAATTAGGTAGAAGACACCATGCAACTTGCTGTTTTAAATATAGAGGTATTCATTGACTTACTTTGCTTACTAGGTACTGACTAATAATAATATTTGCCGAATTTCGGCCTCAGTGGCGGCCATCAATTTCAATGGAAGTCATACATCCTGGATATGTAGGTTTAGATATATGTGAATAAACACTGGTGCTCACATACCCATGTACCTATTTCCCTATTGGAATTAAATTATATTAAAATGGTGAATTGTTAGCTTATGAGCATTTATAAATAACGAGTTTTACAGGATAAATTATACAGGAAAAGGGACGCAGAAAAATTAGTAGGTTTAGATATATTTAATAATAGAATTTGCGTACTATGACATTCATTCGTTAAATTTCTATCGAATCATATCGACACTTTATAAAGATCCAAAAGCGATCAGTCCCTTAACATATATAATATAAAAACCCTGATACCAGTCTTATTCGTATATATTCTTACCAATAAGTTTGAGATGTATATATATTTATTAATAATACAATAGATAGAAGGATATAACAATACTTAAATATCCTTGCACTATTCTTGATCGTTTAAATTCTTTCCAATAAGCTTTGGCTGTATATATTTTTTTATTATATATTCACAATAAAAGAACATTGTAATACAAATCTTTTATCCAGTATAGGATAATATTTTCTAACACCAACCGCTTATCTCCTATCCCATAGCTCACCTCTCAGAATCTCCGAAATATCTTTCTTATCAGACTTGCAGTGCTGTAAACCAGACCATACGTGCTTAGTGATCTGATATTTATAGTGAATAAAATGAAAACAAAGACGTGTCTCTTTCCTCGGTGTTCTTTGATTGTAAGTACTTTATTTACTTCTAGAATCGACTACTTTCCGCCAAAATTTCTAATGCTGGGCTCGAAAAAATCCTTGAATACTGAAGTTGATTGTGAAATTAATAAAGTACACGCCGCGCCGTACTTTATTAATTCTAGGTGTACTTTAGTCATTGTTTATCCAATTCATTATAATATTTATAAATAAAAAAAATATTATACAGCTTTGTTTTGAACTAGAGATGCTGCTTTGAATATTTCAAGGTCAACTACAGTATTCAAAAGATTTTTTTACTAATTACAAAAACAAGCTAAATCAATTATATATACCTAATCTATCGATGACATATAAAATTGAACTTGTTATTTTGCAAATATTGCAATTCTTTGTTGTTTCTACATGTACGAACTTATTAATATGTTGTTGTACTTATATGTTGCTTAAAATCTCTAATACGTGTCTTCGTGCTGAAAGATCCTCTAACGTTAATAAATAAAATAACCTTTATTAACTATCATATAAATAACTTTTCTCCGTTCATTGATGAAACCCTTATGAAAATCCGATCGTTTTTGAGTTTATCGCGTTCAAACAGATACACAGATACAAAGCTACACGTTTGTTTTGTAGAGGGTGCTTGTTGCTTTGTCTAATTCGTCTTCAGAATATGAAATGGCCACGTTCTCCTAACAACAGACTACCTACACTACCCGACTGCAGTGCAGTCGGTACACGACGCGCGCACTTTTTTTAGATTTCCACAAGGAATAGAGATAACACAATTATAAATTGGGTATTTCTTAATCTCAAATCACCTCTCAAACCATCCTTTGGTAATAGTGGCAATCACGGACGAATTGAGGGTAGTCGTGGATATCTCGTGCCGTCAATTCTTGGCAGAACTTGAACAACAGCCCCGTGACCACGATCGCCGCAACGCGTAGGAAGCGTAGAGAAAAATAAAACAAAAGGTTCGCGATACATACCTTAGTTTTCTAGTTTAACAACTTTTATTGTTTTTCTTTGCTTATTCAAACAGCATACAAAGCAATCAAATATTTTTCCACTTGCATTGGCAAAGCGACGACGTAGGCAAGGCGTCTGCGGCAGCATTGATGCATTTTCCAGAAGAAAGTAAAAATAAGTAGAAATCCCTTAGACCTATTATATGGCGGGAATCGTTTGCAGAGAGGAGTGGACTTAAAAGGAATGTCATGTCAAAATAATCACGATCTTTGTATGTGACATAAATGCAATAACCCTAATTAAAATGCGCCCTCTTTTTAGTCTCTTTATTTGCCATGCTTCTAGGACGTCGCGTCGCGTCAATAAATATAATTTATGTTGTTACCGACACGAAGCGACGTTCATTATCGTCATACATAACTAATGCCGTTTGCTAGTTCTATCGAACCAACGAAAAAACGCTCAATAAAGGACTATATCTGATCTACTTTAAGTCTCCAGATTAGAAGTGGGATTAAAAATGGTGATTGATTAGGCATAATATTTTCTAAAGCAAACGTCTACTGTTATCAACTGAACAACAAGATTAATTTCTAAGATTATGTGCAAAAGAAAATAAGCCCTTCTTTAGGAGATGGTTTTAAGTTGCAATAGATTTAAGCCTTTAATCTTTTATTAAAATATTCTATTTCATTCCATAACTTCAAAGAAAACTACTATCAAATAACGGAACCAAATTAGGACTAGTATCAATAATTGAAACAATTCTTTTCCTCATCGTGGTATATAATTTACGTGAGTGATACATAATGTATGTATGTTAGTGAAACTGGTCTTTGACTTATTTTTATTTTAATACTAGCCTTTCTCTATGCCACTTCTATAAAAGTATATACTCGGGTTTTTGCATTTTAGAGCCGTTGGGGAACGTGCTCTGAGATCTATCTGTGTGTAGTTAATTGTTTGTATAATCAAGTCATAATACATTCTGTCTTCTAGATAATTAAAAAATAACTGACCCATCTGAGCATTTTGGGTTATTTTGTCAGAATGAGCTTGGGAGACCTTGCACTGTCACTTTAAGCGCTACTGTTACAAAATAAAATAAAAAATATTGGACATTCACAGCATCATCTAGCGCCGTATTAAGCAGAGCTTGTGTTACGAACAGGGATCGGAATAGGTAGAGTTTTTAAGTACCTAATGACGTATAAAGCCAAGGATAACATAACATGGATATGCCTTTTTAATCCTTGAATCGGGAATTGATAAAATATTTTTGATATTTCAATTTCTCAAAAAAAGCTAATTAAAGCCACGTTTTGTGACTTGAATGGCGTGGATTCATAATTTAAGCACACTCAACGCACCGAAACAAAAGGGTGAACAAAAATATATATCCAAACTCTTTTCAAACTGGTCTTCCCCAAAATCCACCCCGCACCCCGCCTGCTACAAGGCAGGAATATACACAATAGAAAGAGAAATAAAAAAGTCTACGCCTACACGCTGTGTTGAGAAACAAAAACCGCTATCCGACATATCGTGCAGGAATCAATCACTTTTTTTTTTATTATATTAATATAAATTATTATATTTTTAGAATAAAAATGTTTCGTAATCGAAATACTTACGTAAATAAATTGAAGAATATCGGGATTAATTTAGTATATGAATTTTGAGATTATGAGACATATCCATACTAAGCTATCGTTCTAGCGTGTATGACGTCATTTGGTACTTAAAAACTCTACCTATTCCGATCCCTGGTTATGAAACTTGTGTGTGAAAACGACCAGAACACTCTGAACAAATATTTGCAGATCGCATATACATTTGTTCCGAGGCGAAAATCTCAACCTCAACCTTCTGCGTCGCAGGCTGACCTTTGCCCACCGCACAACAGAGGTCGTCTCGAATTCGAAGTTGTTCGAAAGCATTATTGGACAAAAAACGGGAGTAATCCATAGATCGTTGCAGGCGGACAACGGGAATAACCCTCATTACGACACAATTTATTTCCTGATATTAATCTTATTTCGTCACTAACCTATCATCGTGATTATCGTCTTGATAAGCCACTTCAGATAAACAAAATATTATTATTGATAATTGTTCAAATTATAGTCATTGGAAAAGTTGGCGGTAATTATAACAATTCGAATCTATCGCGATAAAAAATAATTAAATGCATACCGGAACTCCTACCCAAACAAGGGAGCTTTTTTATTTATTCGGGGTTACAGCAAACTAAACTATAGTCGTATTAAAAAGATATGACATTCTAAGTGTGATACTATACGTAATCAGCACCGTTACCCTCTTATAAATTAACTAGCGGTCCGCCACGGCTTCGCACGGGTATTAAACAAAAATTTTAGAAATTATACACACTAACACGATGGGTTTCACAGTTTTCTCCCTTACTTTTTTTAACAGCATTGGGATTTTTGACATTGACTCGACACTCCTTAACTGACACTGGCCGTAAAGAAAAAGCAAGCACCGTGCGCTATATATTCAACCTCTTTTTCTATTCTGACGCGCCATAATAGAAAAAGAGGTTGAATATACAGCGCACGGTTCAATTATTGAATTTTTTATGCGGATCCCTAACTTTTTTGAAAATATTATATAGCCCATGTTCATCACGGAAAATTTAGGATTCTAATGGTGAAATAATTTTTCAAATCGGTCCAGTAGTTTCGGAGCCTATTCAATTCAAACAAACAAACAAACAATCAATCAAATCTTTCCTGTTTATAATATTAGTATAGAAAAACAAGTTAAAAACTGTCTGTGTATTTATTGGTCAGTGGAGTGGAAAAGTTGTAAATACTGGGAAGAAATCTGCTGCATTACTTTTGGTGGGTTCCCTTAGTGGACTCTTGACACCCAAGGGCTAAGTTGAAGGGTTCTATTTTACCACCACGACCAAATCTCCGAAAAAGGAAGTTTTCTAATTTCGGTACTTATATCCCTCTTACCAACGTTTTTAAGGAAATAAAGATTGTGCTGGCTCACAAATCAACTTGCGCAATTGTATTTGTCTAAGTGATTACTATATTGAGTAAAGGAACAAAAAGTTAATGAAATCTGAAATCTTTACCTATAATTTGTATGATTTTATCTTTTTCATAATCTAGCCAGTTAAATAGTCACCATATCAGCCCATCGTAGTCCACTGCTGGACATAGGCTTCCCTAATGAGTGCCACATCGCCCTCTCTTCAGCGTGTATATACTTTATGAAAAATCCACTAATTTCAAACCGATCACTATCTCCTTTAAAAAAGTCACTTTACTTCGTGTGATTGCTGTGAGAAAAACATGAGTAATTTATTGTTAATAGCGCCTATGAATTTATCAGGCAACATCGGCTAAGCATCTTTTACACGTCACCATTTTTTCATTAAAAGTGCATAAAATCTGCATCAACTTCATAACCTACGGGGTTAGGTCAACGCGAATCATGCTGAAATTTTAGATACTTTAGATATATCTAACGCTTTCAGATCTCATCAGCATTATACAAATACTGCCTCCTCTGATAATGCCTTTTCTTAACAATGGGGGGTTTTGTGAACACGCTTGGGCAGATTGGGGGTGTAAATTTACACACGACTGGTGTCCTCCTTGTATGTTACATTATTGGACTCTAACCATCCACAGGTTGGAAGGGTCTATTCTTCAGCTGCGACAACATCGTGTTAGCTATGAAGAGTCTACAAACTAATGAAAAGTAATAAAGTCTTCTTTCTGTTTTATGCGTTTTATGTCAATATACCAATATTCTTTTGATAGTTTAAGGACTGACTGTATTTTCAAAACATACGCTCAAAACTTTTAATATTTTTTTTTGTCAGATCATAAAGAGAAAAAGGAATATTAAACCCTACTTAACAATAATAATTCAAATTGGCAAAATCGGTCTCTACTCAGCATGGGAGCCATGGCGCTGATCTTTTGTGGAATTTTCGTTTACGTAATTCTACCAATACTCAGCATGTTTGTGCTTAGAATAGTCTCTGAAAAGCGTAGCGGCTATAAAAATATATGCAACATGATTTTACAAAACAAATAGCATAATTCCAGCGAATCATACTTCAATTTCCTCCTCACGGCATACGAGCATTAGCTTCCATTGTTCGATTCACACTGAACTGGCTAGGTATTTATTCCACTAAGTAATCAGTGTATCTAAAACTCTTATCGACGTTCAGATAAAAAACATTACCACGAATGCAAGTCGTTTGGAAATTTTTCGATTAATCGAGTAAAACATGTGACTTGCTGCATCATCATGATCAGCCTAACTTCGTCCGCTGTCCAGATACAGACCCTAGTTAATGAGCGCCATGGCACCCTGTCTTAGTATTTCAATAATATTTAGATATTTTTATGCTCGAATTTACTAAAAAAAAACTGCTAATAAGCCGCGAGCGAATAGTACGAGTGATTTCTTCCCAAAATTTTAAAAGAGCGAGGGAGGCAAATGTTTTATATTTTACAAATTACAATACCTTTTCTCTGTCATTATTATCATCGTCACGGCAGCCCTTTCTGGGCTTTGCAATAATCTATATGATAAGTTTTACTATAATAATTATGTAAAATATAATTATTATAACCAACAACGAGCTTGGAGGAAACAACGGTAAACTCAGTCCGTACCTATCACTTTTCCTTAAACTCGGTATTCACTAACTTCTTTGAACTCAAAACGCAACCTCTGACTAACACAATAATAACCATCAGGTTGTTGACCAAAGCACAATGCAAACTCGTTACAGCGGTGGAAATACTACTTTTCCGTTCTCATGACCTCCTGATTAGTCAGCTCCCACCAATTACCTGTAGCCAGTGGATGAGTTATACAGCAAACTCATGTGCTTAAACCATACACGCTACCGTGTACAAAATATACATACCGCTACGTCTGCCGGAGAGGTTACTTGCGCAGATTTGCGCAACAGAGGTTACCATCAGTAGCATTTTTAAGAAGGCCGCTCCAGTATACCGGAACGTTATGGGGACGTTCCGATGTACCCGAGCGGTCTTCACGTCAAACGATATAGGTACCGTACGTTGTCATTATCGTCGTCGAAAGAATTGCGCCGCGCCGCCGCCCGGTCGCATGCCGTTCAAAAACAAGAGGTCTATTTCCACTCATACTCCAGTTTACCTGTACTGATAGACCTCTTTAGTGGATCGTATCGTCTGTGACTGAAAGTAGAGAAAAACATTACAGATACTGGTGACTTTAATGCGAGCAGCAAACAAAGTCATGACATAGTATATAACGAAATCGCTTCCAGATGTCTGTCTGTCACTATGTATGCTTAGATCTTTAAAACTACGCAACCGATTTTGATGTGTTTTTTTATAAAAAGAAGTTTATATGCCAGATTCATTAGTATCATGCATAAGCATTGCACCCGGGGCGGGTCGTTAGTTATATTATTCTATATCTATATAATTATATTGATCTATTGATCAATGATTGTATGGTAATAACTAGGACTCTTCAGTGAATGGAATGTCTGTTAGAACTTCGTGATACATCGTGCAGACATTCCATCAGGTGAGATTGTGGTCAACGGAGGTTAACTAAAAAAAACTAAATTAGCTATGTAGCGCTCAATTCAAGAGCAGGGCCTTTATTCACTATTGCAAATCCAAACTCGTAGCATAAATACGAAAAAACAACGGCGTGGAATCGGACAAAACCACATTGAGAATACGTGACGTCACATATTTTGGGCGAGGAACTTCCTATGTCATAAAGAATAAAACCCTGGTGGAAGCAACCTATATCCGAAAGAGAGCAAAGTCAGCTTGTAGATAATGAGAGAGCAGTTTTTTTGTCGTGAACAAACTTTCGTTTGACCACAATCTCACCGAATGATAAATGATGATGTGTCATTAATGGTAAGGAAATGGAGTGAGATTGTAAGCCTTTGCTGTAAATTCAGCCAACTACATAGTTACGTTTCTGGCTCAGCGCGTAATTAGCTCATAAAATAGTTGTAGATGCGTGTTGGTCATCTTCCGTGACCTATCTGTCATTTGGTATCTTGTTTTGCAGTTCTTAGGGTTCTGTAAGATGATTACTTATTTTATGACGTTTTAAGCTATGCTACATAAAATAGCTAGCTACATAAAATAATATCACAAAAACAATAAACATTTTAGTATGTAAATCTAAACTACACAGTTATACATATAATGAATCGGTTAACCTTTTTTAGATTATTAAAGTGAACAAGCAATATACAAATTTAGAAAAGCAATTTTTCAAACAAAGACGCCACTCACGCCGCCTGTAGGCTACAGAACTCCATTAAATATTGTTAAATTGCACACTTGCCCTAAATTTTTATTCTCATTGTCTGGGAACCATTATATTTTGCGGAAACGCCGTGAATCGGCGAATAACCGTTTGTTCAGTGGATGTACAAT
This sequence comes from Eupithecia pulchellata, assembly GCA_963931895.1. Taxonomy (NCBI): domain Eukaryota; kingdom Metazoa; phylum Arthropoda; class Insecta; order Lepidoptera; family Geometridae; genus Eupithecia; species Eupithecia pulchellata. The sequence goes on from OZ007522.1 coordinate 2,891,857, forward strand.
GGCCACTGTTTCATTACAACTCTTTTAATGGAAGTGAGTGTTTCAAAACAGTATAACGTTAATTTCAAACAATATAAAGTTCATTTTCCAACAATAAAAGTCTGTTGCCCCCTAATAAAAACAATAAATTTGAGAAATTGCTGAGTTTCTGAGGCTACTACACACTTTTATGTTATTTTAAGTAAGCCGACCTTCGCAACAATGAAGTCCTATTTAGAAATAATTGGTTGATGTTCAACAATCATTGGTTTATAAAATCCTTACTTTACCTATTTTAACGATGGGAATTTACCTCTAGAATGTGGAGTTTGGCTAAATACCTAACTAATCTGTTTAAAGTCCCATAATATCTTTAAAATAATTGTTTTACATATCATTTCTGCTTTTGACTGAGAACCTACAGCTCGCTGGAGAGCTATCTATACTAATATTATAAAGAGGAAAGATTTGATTGTTTGTTTGTTTGTATGTTTGTTTGTTTGTTTGTTTGTTTGTTTGTTTGTTTGTTTGAATTGAATAGGCTCCGAAACTACTGGACCGAGTTAAAAAATTCTTTCACCATTAGAATCCTTAATTTTCCGTGATGAACATAGGCTATAATATTTTCAAAAAAGTTAGGGATCTGCATGAAAAATTCAATAATTGAACCGTGGGCTGTATATTCAACCTCTTTTTCTATTATGGCGCGTCAGAATAGAAAAAGAGGTTGTATAGCGCACGGTGCTTGCTTTTTCTCTACGGCCAGTGTCAGTTTTGGAATGTCGAGTCAATGTCAAAAACCCCAATGCTGTTAAAAAAAGTAAAGATCCGTATGAAAACTGTGAAACCCATCGTTTTAGTGTGTATAATTTCTGAAATTTTTGTTTAATACCCGTGCGAAGCCGGGGCGGGCCGCTAGTATTATATATATCCACATAGCTCCACTGATGATCTAACGTATTTAAGTTACTTAGACGCATTTTTTGAGAAATCTGGATAGCTAACTCTACTAAGCGCAAGCATTATTATAATCTTGAATTTTTATAAGGTAGGCCCAGGCGTCTTGTCTATTCGGAAGTCTTCGTGAGAAGCTTTATCACTCATATCATTTTCACGTCAATTCACTTTCTGTCGTTTTTAATCGATAATGTCTACAACAACATCACCAGCCTATAATAGTCCACTGCTGGACATAGGCCTCCCATAATGGCATTATCATTTGGGGGTTAATGCCCATAATCCCCACGCTGGGCATGCGGGTTGGGGATCGCAGTTCGGTGGAGTTGTTCTGCAGAGGGCGCTGCTGCCCGCCCCTCGGTGTGTTTCCCTTAGTCGCCTCTTACGACATCCACGGGAAGAGTGGGAGTGGTGAAATTCTATGCCGGCACCACACGGCTAATAACGGATAATGTCTGTTTTACTAGAATACAAGTCAATCAGCGGCAAAAATAGAATTATTTTAATGGTTCATTATCTTTAGTTTTTACTCGATATATCTCTACTAATCTAAAATACAATCCAATGTGTGGCGAAAATAGTATGATTAACACATGTCCACTCTTACTAGGTATATCGTCCTAAAATATTTGCTTAACTTCTATAACTGCTTTTTGTTTTTCTTTTTTAACAATTGTTTTTTTTTGTTGTTATAGTTTTTTATATACATATTTACTTTTAACTACGCCACCGTTAATATTTTACTACCCGATCCTATACATCCAAAGGTTGCCTGGAAGAGATCGCTATTAGCGATAAGGCCGCCGATTGTGCCACATTATTTTTAGTAGTAGTTAATGTTTGTTTTTAAACTCTTATAAAAGGTGCAATAAATTTATTATTATCTTTTCTTATCTTATAGTTCTATTAAAACCATTTTTACTACAAATATCAGCCGAAGAATACCGATCCTCACTGACTGTGACTGACCTAGTTCATACAACAATTAACTAAAACAAATCACGTATCAGCTATATAACTCTATTCAAATATGCACAATGAACCCATTATCATCATCAGGATAATTGCAGTGACTCACTGACAGGTTCCAGTGAAAGTACCAGAATGTTTTTATTCCGGTGAGCCGTATGGTCAGTTATGAAGTCAAGTGTCGAAGTGATGGTGTGTTTGTGATTTTGAAATGTGCACTTTTACCAGCTGTTTTTGGAATGGGGTAGGTATTTTATATTATTAGGTGTCAGTTGGTCAGTCGATCTTATATCTATTTTATCTTATCTATATGTTTAACCTTATCTTATCTGATAACCTCTATGGCGGGCGAAAAATATCTACGTAATAATATTATTGTACTTGGTGGGTCTAGCTGGGTGTTACCCGTCTAACTCCCGATCCCGTGGGATTTGCGGGATAAAATGTGGTCTATATGTTGTTGTCTATTGTGTACCAAGTTTCATGAAAATCTGTTTAGTAGTTTTTTCCTAAAAGAGTAACAAATATCCATCCATACTTAAAAACTTTCGCAGTTATAATATTAGTAGGATTAAGTATATCAGTCATCCAGGACCCATAACATAAGCTCTGCTTAGATCGGGGTTGATGCTGTGTGGAATGTCCGGCATTATTTATTCATTATTTTATTCACTTAGGTACCTATTATGTTTTATTCAAATTAGTACTGTTATTTTGTGTTTTGGTCGTTTTCTATGTATAATAAAAAATATCTATATATAGTATAATAATATTGTATTATGTATATCAGTCATCTAGTACCCATAACACAAGCTCTGCTTAGATTGGGGCTAGATGATGTTGTGTGGATTGTCCGGCATTATTTATTTATAATTAAAACAGCTGAGGTTACTGCACTGCTGACTGTTGCAGCTAGCTATAGTTTGGCATAGGAGTTTATCCTATCAAAAAATGGAATATTGGTACCTACTATTATTTACGTATTTATGTATCTTAGTAGTATATTTTTTATGTAAACATTTATCTGTGTAGTATAAGTACAGTGTAGTTAGGTTTTACTCATATTTTTTTTTCAAGTATGGGTAGTAATATATGTATGTATTTATCTGGTACACCCCCTTTTTTTATATCCAAATAATTTTTTCCATCCAAAGGTTGCCTGGAAGAGATCGCTACTAAGCGATAAGGCCGCCCATTGTACTTGTCTTGTGTAATGTCTTTTTTATTGTTCTATTTCTGGTGTACAATAAAATAAAGCATATTTGTATTTATAAATATATTTTTGTTAACAAAGTCAGAAAAACTATCTCTTTATCAGTCATTTGTACCTATTAGCCGCCAAAATCTGAAGAATAGTTATTATTCAGATTTATGCGGTATTAGCTGTAGTTTTTTTTTTCTTTTTTATAAAACAATATGATTACCTATTCATAATCTTGCTGACGATTTCTGTTGATCTCGATTATCTACCAATTTTTTTATTTATTCACAATTATACTAAAGGCCTTTACCCATACTCTAACTCTGTTGGCCTTTATCCATACTCTAACTCTGTTATTCGTAACAGCCTGCTAATTTAAGTCTATTTCTCAGTCTGTCTTTTACCATTGTCATAAGTCAGAGTGAGAGAAAAAGCTGCCTAGCAACCTGTTTAGTCAGCAGATCATTATGAATAAGGTGGTAAGAAATTGAACAACATTTATCTCAAATATTGGTTTTTTTGGCGGGACTTGAACCCGTACGTTGTAGGTACGGGGTTGAGAAATCATTTTTTTTTGTACCCTAGAGTGCGAGCGCTTACGCACTATAATAACAAAATTTATTAGTATCTATATATTTATGTCTGGCATAACGGCTTAATTTACAAGCTTTTCACTCTCGGTGTGCCGGACAGACTCGTACTCATCTTACGAGACTACTTGTTGAATCGTAGCTTCCGCTATCGCGTGGAGGGCACTCTCTCTGACCCCCGATCCATCCGAGCCGGAGTCCCACAGGGCTCCATCCTTGCTCCGCTTCTTTTCACGCTGTACACCAGCGATATCCCCCGTCACCCGCAAGTAGAACTTGCCCTTTTCGCGGACGATACAGCATTGTACACATCCGACTTGAATGCAAGCCGGGTGAGTATAAGGTTGCAGGCCGCACTAGGCACACTAGGTGCCTGGTTTAGAAAGTGGCGCATAGAAGTGAATCCGACGAAAAGTGCAGCAGTGTACTTTTCACGGAATTACTCTAAGCCCAGACCCCTTACCCTATTTGGTAAACCCATTCCCTGGGCCAAGACAGCCAAATACTTAGGGGTGATCTTAGATCACCGCCTCAGCTTCAAACCCCACATTCGCGCTGTAACCAACCGTGCAAAGTTTATACTTAGCCGGCTGAACAGCCTCCTACGAGCGAAGAGTAAAATGTCCCTTAGAAATAAGGTGACATTTTACAAAGCGGTCGTACGTCCTATCATGACCTACTCCTCAGTGGTATTTGGCCATTCGGTCAATGTCCGCCACCTTCAGGTTGTCCAAAAGAAATTTCTCCGCAAAGCCACGGGCTGCCCGTGGTACATGCGCAATAAAGACCTCCATCGAGATCTCAAACTCGAGTCCATTGCCCACTTCATAAAGACTGCTTCCCAGCGTCATTATGAAGCGGCAGCTGATCATTACAATCCCCTGATTTCCACCATTCCTGATTATCCCGTGGATAATCCGCCCACGAGTTCTCTCCTCCGTAGACCGAGACACGTTCTCGGTGACCCCGTTGACCCAATCACCGCCGCTAACCCGGAGGTGACGTCAACTAGTACCGATTCGCTTCCGCACACTACACACACGACCAAAAACCGACTCCGCCGGATGCGGGGTCGAAGAATTCCCCGCTTCCGCCCATAGGTGCACTTGTGCACCTAGGCGAAATCTCCATACCCTCTTGTAGCATCTGGCAACAGCCCAAGCCGAGGCTCGCACCTAAGTGGTGGCCCTTGCGCGTGTTGCCCCAACCTAACTTTACCGGTGTGGCGCCCTCTGCGCCCGCCAAAAGTCCGGTAACGCTGTCATGGCCATCTGCGGTCAACAGCATTAAAGTCCATTCGAAAAAAAAAAAATCTATATATTTATTAGTTCTTAGTATCCAAACTAATATTACACAAGATCCGTTAAGTAAGTATAACTCGCGTGCTGAGGGTTTTAAAATTTAGTCGATTATACACACAAAAGCTGCTAGGTACCAATTACTTCGGAAATTGCGGTGTTGGTACCTACTAGTAAAGTCTTTGACTCTTTGACTTATTAATGTATTTCAATAACTATGAAAATAAGACATATTTTAAAAACTGTTTTGAACTATCCGAATCAATAAGTTTCATTTAAGTTTCATTTTACACTCAATAAAATAGACAATCACGTTTTAAAACTAGATTTTCAAAAATAATGAATATTTAATAAAATCAGTTATATAATAGGTACTCATAACACAAGCTCTGCTTATTGATATTATGCTATGTGCATTGTTCAGAACTATTTATTAATAATATGGGTTTTGTAAACAGTTGGTACATATAAGATTATCTTTTAAGATCTGGCGCTATTTCATTTCGCTGTTCGTATACTAGAGCCCTGGATTTGTGAAATCAGAGTAAATGATTGCAAGAAAAAAGAAATCGCACTAGCATTTGAAAAGTGACCTATTATTATTAAAGCTACCTCACTGAAATCTGACGTAAAAAAGTAATTTACTATGCAAAAATACTTCTTATCAGCCGAAAATATAAGGAAATTTTTCGATAAGATAGAATTTAAAAAACAACGTGGTACTTTAGTAATAATTTATAGTCTGATAGCTACTATCTATCAATAAATACCGATTATCAAAGTAGTTAGCACCTAATTTATCTTGACGACCGACCTCTAAGGCGCGGGGAGTGAAGGTCCGCCTGCGACGCAGAAGGTTGCGGTTTCAATTCGGGCCTTGTTCTAGGTTTTTTCTATGTATAGGTTATAAAAAATATCCATATATGTAATGTATAAAATATATTTAGGTGCCGTTAATAAAAATTACATTAATTTTAATTTAATTAGAGTGATTGTCCAATATTATTTATTTACTATGTAACATACTCACAACATAATATATTTTTGTAGGTCAGTACGTATACCTATCATTGGCAAATTTTCTGATTATTTTAATCCTTCTAAAAATGCATGATACTGATAACTTTACGAATCTATAGATACAAATCTGATTTCCTTACAGCATTATCTCCGAAAATTATTAAAATCAGCAAAATCTGTTTGTATTTTTTTGCAATCGTAATTATACTCGTCTCAGTAAGCGCGTGATCGGTAAGTGTGCACTTCTACGCTAAGCACCAAACCAGAGCTTGCTTTCCAGGAAATTGGTTTAACCGGTACCTACTTACACGCAAAAACAAGTATCAATTTGTTTAAAAAAACAAAGCGAAACGCAATTATGCGTTTAGAGATTTAATATAATACTCCAAAAACAAACTGTTGATTCTTTCGAATACCTAAGTGGGGCGTAAACTATGCTATAAACTTTAATCGTTGAAAATATTCATCATCATCATCATCATCATCATCAGCCTATGTTAGTCCACTGTTGGACATAGGCCTCCCCTAATGAGCGCCATAGCGCCCTGTCTTCGGCTTGTCGCATCCAGCATCTGCCAGCAGTCTTTCGCAGATCGTCATCCCACCTGGCCGGAGGGCGTCCTACACTACGTTTACCAAGTCGCGGTCTCCACTCAAGAACACGTTTACCCCAGCGGTTATCGGTTCTTCGCGATATATGGCCGGCCCACTGCCACTTCAGTTTGCTAATTCTCTGAGCTATGTCGATGACTTTAGTTCTCTGTCGGATCAATTCGTTACGAATCCTATCCTTCAGAGAAACTCCGAGCATAGCTCTTTCCATAGCTCGCTGAGCGACTTTGAACTGGTGGACCAACCCTATCGTGAGTGTCCACGTCTCAGCTCCGTAGGTCATGACTGGTAGGACGCACTGATTAAAAACTTTCGTTTTTAAACATTGCGGTATCGATGACGAGAAGACTCGACGTAGTTTTCCGAACGCTGCCCAGCCTAGCTGGATCCTCCTCTTGGCTTCCTTCTCGAAATTGTTTTTACCCAACTGCAAAATCTGCCCGAGGTAAGTGTACTCAAAAACAATTTCGAGAAGGTGGCCATGTACGATCACCGGTCTTGGATCAATGTGGCCATTGATCATGATTTTGGTTTTATCCAAATTCATGCCAAGACCGATACATCGGGAGGCTGAAGCTAGACTGTCCAGCATCCGGTTCAGCTCCTCTAGCGACTCCGCCATTAAGACTATGTCATCAGCGAATCGCAGGTGTGAGATGTACTCGCCGTTTATGTTGATGCCCTTGTCTTTCCAGTCCAGCGTCTTAAACATATCTTCCAACGCGCTCGTGAACAGTTTCGGGGATATAACATCCCCCTGCCTCACTCCTCTGCGCAGTTGGATCGGTTTAGTCTGCTGGTCCTGTACTCGGACACTCATCGTAGCGGCTTCGTAAAGACATCTCAGCACCTCGATATAACGATAGTCTACTTGGCATCGCTGTAAGGATTGTAGAACAGCCCAGGTTTCAACGGAGTCAAAGGCCTTCTCATAGTCCACAAAGGCCAGACACAGGGGCTGATTATACTCTTCGGACTTCTGTATAATCTGCCTCACTGTGTGAATGTGGTCTATGGTACCATATCCTCCGCGAAACCCAGCCTGCTCCGGTGGCTGAAACTCGTCGAGTCTCCTAGCGAGACGGTTCGATATAACTCGTGAGAATAGCTTATAGACGTGACTTAGGAGCGAGATGGGTCTATAATTTTTAAGGAGGGTTTTATCTCCCTTCTTAAAAAAGAGCACCACCAAACTCCCACTCCACGCCTTTGGAGTTCTCCCACTGTGAAGGACGGCGTTGAAGAGGCTCTGTAACTCCTGTATAACAGGGTATCCTCCAGCTTTTAAAAGCTCTGATGTTATTCCGTCCTCACCGGGGGCTTTTCCATTTTTAAGCTGCCTCAGAGCTAACACAATCTCGTCTTGACTGATGTCTGGCAGTTCGTCGGTATAGTGGCGTATCAAGGTGGCTCTAGAATCGTGGCCGTCTCGTTGGGAACGGGGAGCATGAGCAGCGTATAAACGGCCATAAAAGTCCTCTATCTCGGCCGATATCTCCGGCTTCGACAATACGGTCCTTCCGTCGTGCGTTGTAAGCTTCGACAGGTGGCTCCTGCCAAGCTGCTGAGTGAATACTTTGGACCCTCGGTTTCGCTCTATCGCCTCTTCAATGAGGCGTGTATTGGAGCTCCGAAGGTCGCGCCGTACCATCTTCGCAATTCGCTTGTTCAGGTCTGACCTTTCTGACGAAGTCGCTTGGGTGGTTTCCCGTCTTTTTGTCATCAGCCCAAGAGTCTCATCCGAGAGTTTGGACTTCTTACCAGTACGCTGCTTTTTGCAAAACTTGATGCCCTCGTCCCTCAAAGTTTCGACCAGATTGTGTAGGGTCTCGTCAGCGTCATCAGTGGGTTCCAAGGCAGCGAATCTATTCCCGAGAAGCTGCTGAAACTTCTCGGTGCCCGCCAGGATTCTTATTGGGTTCGGTCGGAGCGTGGACTTCATCAGACGGTTTCTTTCAAGCTTCAAATTTATATTCAGAGAGCCTCGAAGGAGTCGGTGATCAGATCCGGTATTGAACCTGTTGATCACTGAGACATCTCTGAATATATGCTTGCTATCCGTCATGATGAAGTCGATCTCATTTTTAGTCACAGAATCGGGACTCCGCCATGTCCACTTCCTTTGGGGCTGTTTCTTAAAGAAAGAGTTCATTAAGAACAGCCCCTCCTTCTCAAGGAAGTTAACAAGCATTTGTCCCCTGTGATTTCGAACACCAAAACCATGCGGGCCTATTCGGGATTCGTTGCCATTCTGGGTTCCCACCTTGCCGTTAAAGTCCCCCATAACAACGTTGAAGTGAGCCTTGGTGGTGTGATGTAAGGCTTTGGATATGTCTTCGTACATATCCTCCACTTCATCATCCGAGTGTGCCGAGGTCGGTGCGTAAACCTGAATGACCTTCAAGCTGTAGCGCTTAGACAGCCGAAGGATCAGGTACGCTACCCTGGTCGACACACTGGAGATTTCTTCAACGTTGTTAGAGAGGGCCTTATTGACGAGGAAACCTACGCCACCCTGGGATGTTTTATCACCCTCGCGAAAGTAGAGAAGATGGCCCGAGTCTAGGGTTACGGTGTCCTCTCTACGGACTTCACATAACCCTAGAACATGCCATTTAATGTTCTCTAACTCCACTTCCAACTGCGCTAGATGGTGATCAAGCCTCAGAGTGCGTCCGTTAAACGTTGCCAGGGTCAGTTTGTGTGGTGGATGGTAGCCTGGGGTAGCCCGGAGATTCTTCGCACCCCCTGCCCCGCCGTTACCATGGCCGCTACCATGGCCAGGAATAGCGAGGCGGCCGGGAACTGGGGGCCATTTTATGGCTGGTTTTATCATAAGGGGGATATTGCCCATAATCCCCACGCTGGGCATGCGGGTTGGGGATCGCAGTCCAGTGAGATTGTTCTGCAGAGGGCGCTGCTGCCCGCCCCCCGGTGTGTGTTTCCCTTAGTCGCCTCTTACGACACCCACGGGAAGAGTTGGGGTGGTGAAATTCTACGCCGGCACCACACGGCGATGAAAATATTGTAACCTCGGTATTAAACATTCCATTTTAAAATTATTCAGAATTCCCTTATCAATCAGGTCACATCAGAAAGACAGCACTCATAATTTCCTGAAAGATTAACTCTTCTGATATCAAATCGACAGTCAGTGGTAGGGGCTTCAGTTATCGCCATATCAGCTCAGCTCTTGCGTTTCAACAGTCAGGATAAATTAGGACAAGTGAATTGACGGGACTGAGTTACTGAAACGGGAAAATGGTAAATATGTCTTTGATATTCTTCTTTCTTGCAAAAAACCTATACTGTCTATACATTTTCAATCTTCAATTTTTGACAGCTTTCTCGACAACTTTGATGTGAATAGATAGAGATTTATTTGAATCTCTTTCACAAACAGCAAAAAAAAAAAAAACATAAACAGTACTTACCTAGCTCATAATTAGAGACGTAATTACGTAACCTTAATAATAAACAACAGAATTTTAGTAATATAGCTGTAGTAAAGTTACTTGCAATAAGTTGTCACAAGTGTATTGACGTACCTATAACCTATTGAAATAGAGCTCAAAATGGCGATCCTGAGCAAATATTTCCCTCCTAAAAACATACACTCTTCAAAGTTGTTGCTATCAATATTTTGAAAAGAAACAGCGAAAAATTCGAGCAAAAACAGTATATTTCCCTCGACTTATATAGCAGAACATTGTACATCGGTAAATTCTTATTAGTACATGTATTAACTAATCGATTACAATCTAAAGTCACCTTTAAATCCTTTAATTCATTATCGTTATCAATACACTGAAATCGTGATGTCATTAAGGTTCATAATTCCATTAGCTTCATACACAACGGCGCGTTTTGCTCTAATTGCTTTTAAGTTATGCATCAGTGACGTCGCATTTGGTTTGACTGATGTTTTAGGGCACCGTAGTGAAACGAAAAAACCCTACACTGTTTTTAATACCCAATGTACTAATTTACTATCTTAATACGTATATGTCTGGTAGACATCGCTCTTAAAACCGTCAATTGTCATGTCACTTATTCTGTAATGCGTGGTTTAAACAATTTTTTATCTATTTATCTCCTGCCCACGTATTCGCATGCAATTATTATCCGGGATGAAAAAGAACCATATAAATGTTTATTCAGACCAAGCCCTAAGATTGTAATCTAGGGTACAATAGAGAAAAATAAACTGAAAACTATATCGAATGCGTAAGATATTGAAAATCATTCCTTCATCTTCATTATTGATTTTTTTTTTCTTTGAGTGACCCGGATTCATTGCTCTCGAGTGTATTTGACGATGCGATGTATCTAATTGTTAACTATTCTACCCCAAACAACATCCCTATGCTTGACCTATAATGATCTAGAACCATAATATGCAATTACACCCAAACCGGTACACCAGACGGAGTTTTTTATTATAATATTATTGATTAGTTCAACTCTGTGATTGAAATAGATGTTGTATAAAAACCTACTTAAAACCCGCTCTCCCAAATCCTCGGTAACCACCTAACCGAAGGGAGTAGATTTAATATCAGCGCCGGATGTTTTTGCATGCAACACAATGCTGAATTTATCTCCCTTTGCCTGATATCTGTTATAAACTTTTGCCTATAATTCTAGTTTAGGTTAAGAAATGCCAATAAATGATGATGTTCTAGTTTTTTCTCTTTAAGTCGGTAATTCTAGTGTGAGGTAAAAAATAACCAGACATCTTACCATACATGCATATTTATTCAGACATAAGTGTGATATGATAACGTATCCCACTGCTGGCAAAACTCTGCCTCCCCGTTTCCTTTCACATTTTGGTCAGGGCACCTCCCACTATTTCTGAAAGACATCGATGACGTCATGTTTATTATCTTTTCCTTTATCAGTTTCTAAGATCTTTAGCTTCACCCTGAAACTAATCTTTTAATGACAGCAAATGGTTAAATTGTGTCATATATTGTGATTGACTCATAACAGCTTAAAATGTGTACCTACTTTCCACTAAAAGAAATATCGTTCAATGCATCAATTTAATCACGTATGATATCAGGTCTTATAAATGTGTGTGTTATTTGCTTAAAGGCCGAGGGAGATTGACCTTTGTTGCAATTTAATACAGTTCAAAATAAATTGAAGTTGAGTAATAACTGTATTATCCAATCGAAACGTTACTCCCGGACGTCGGGCGTAGTTGATCCTTCCTGTGTTACTCAAGACTATAGAGAGAATCATTAAAAGAGCTATCATATACATATACAGTAAGGCCTACCTAACTATAGGGTAGCTGATGGTTATATCTAATCTATAACCCCGGACAAACAATTTAGGTCAAAGTAAAATCAATAACATCGCATTTCTTATTTTATTGTACGACATTTTACATATCTGACTGTTTATTTTGCAAGCTTAAAGAAATAAAAATATAGAAATCTGGACATTTCCTTCCTTTTTATTCCAAACACAAGCCGCGTCTTGGCACTTAAACATACAACAAAAAATTGGACAAAAAATTTAATAAGAAAAAATCAATAGCACTTTATTTCTTATTTCACTATTTATTCGTATATAATCGTTAGACTTACATAACTTAGATATTTTAAGTCAAAATAATATTAAAGACTATACAGACTAAGTTTCGCTGTTTACATTTTTTTATCCGATAGGTGCAATAAAATGATCCTTACAAGGGACTGAGTCGGTTGGTGTCATATTATATTTTTAGCAATTTCAATGAATAAATGATTGAAGCCTTTATTGCAAAATTTATATAAAACAATATATCATCTTCTAATTTTAATTTACAAAATATAATATTTAGCCATATTGCTTAAGAAATTTCCTACATCACCTTAATTCGATTAATTTTAAGGTACTAATCACGCATGACCACAACGTTATAATGGCAACATTATATTCTACGAAAAAAAGCTGATGGTTTAAAATAAACTGTACCTTTGGTTATGATTGCAGCAGTCCTGTCCTAGTTAAAAAAACACTACATAGGTAGGGAAAAAACAACCATGGTTCGCCGAGCACATCAGTAGCTTAAGAGTCTCGACAATAAAAAATTAATCTCCTTGCCATAAAAAGTTGAAAATGAAGAAAGAAAAGCAAGAAAAAAGAAATTTTAAATTTCTAGGAGGCTAGGAGATGAATTTGCTATTGAGAAGCAGAGCAGGACCCAGTAAGAGTGCAGTAGGAATGCCTATATAAAAACAATAATTCAGGTACAAAAAAAAAAACAGGGAACACAGTAGAGTTGAGTAGAGTACTCATAGTATAACAACTAGACACAAAAAAGACAAATAAACAAGCACAATAGTACAAGGTTCCAAATAGGTCCCTTACTCAGCATTATACCGCTCTACAAGCGAAAACTTAGCAACGCTGATTTTCATAGCTCTACCATAACATCCCCAAAACAATAAACAGTCTAAAGCCATTACCGAAATAGACTATCTATTTACAACTTCGATTAAATAAATAAGTAGTTTCGATAAGGGCTCTCCGAAGAACTTCGTTGACGTTACTCTAACTAAGTAAACAAGGGCCGGTCGAAAGGACAGATAATCTTCGATTACGGTTTATCCTTGTTTGATAGCGGTGGCTTTTAGACATAGAATCATATTAGCTTTGCTTACTATAATGTTGATCTATTAATTGATATGGATCGGTTGATCTACCTCTAGATTATTTGTAAGAGTCTGCAGTTTGCTCAACTGTTTAAATTTTAAATATAAATGAATAGGAAATACTTTTATACCACACAAAGAATGAAAACATTACAAACAATTGCTTAAAGTAGAGGAAGTATAAAAGGCGGCCTTTGCGCTATGAGCGATCTCTTACAGGCAACCTTGGGATAGGTACTACTTTTAGTTTGTTCTATAATTGCAAACTTATTTGATAATAAACCTATGTAAATCTCAATCGTTATTTTGCGAAACCTAAAGATGGAGCATCTTTAAGTTTACATCCTTGCGCATCAGCATTGTGCCACAGTGCCGTGTGGTGTCGGCATAGAATTTCACCACCCCAACTCTTCCCGTGGGTGTCGTAAGAGGCGACTAAGGGAAACACACTGGGGGGCGGGCAGCAGCGCCTTCTGCAGAACAACTACACCGAACTGCGATCCCCAACCCGCATGCCCAGCGTGGGGATTATGGGCAATAACCCCCAAATAATGATGCCATCTATGGCGCTCATTAGGGGAGGCCTATGTCCAGCAGTGGACTATTATAGGCTGGTGATGATGATGATGATGCATCAGCATTGCCATACGGTAGGAATAAATAATAATGTAAAAATAATATAATAATTTATTTGCTCTAACAGGCTTCCAGTTGCAACGTATCCACCGTCTTGGGGACGCTTCCGACTGTTATTGATAGGATCTGTTGAGTTACCTTTAGACTGTTTGCAATAGACAGCAGTAAGCTTAATTGTGAATACAAGTTCTAATTTGGGTTTGCTATTTGGTTGCAATTTTAATTTTTAAAAATATAATAACATCTTTGATATGCATAAATCCAAGAGACATTTACACCTTTTTAAAATGTATACGTAAAGTTTTACTACTATATACGTTGTTTTTTTTCAACTTTCTTTACTTAACACCGTGTTTAAATTCATTTTACACTGATTAGAAACTAACTAAATACAGGATCAATATTAATTGATCATAGCACAACAGGCTACAGACGCCTTTAAAAGTTGTGTATTGTTTTTTCTGTAACATAACTTCTAGGGATGCTTGATACTTTAGTTATGTTTGCTGTCTAATAATCTCCAATTTAAGGACTACTCAGAGCTGGCTATAAAAATTAAGGCCAATTTGCTCCAGTTCTAGTTCTGACATCCAGACATCAAACTATTTTTAGAATTGCACTCGATTGAGTCAATTTATCATGACATGTAACAATGATTGGTTATCGTATAGGTGAGTTTCATTGCATCGCCATAATAATGCAGTGAGGTAAATGTTGGCCGCATCATGCTTATATCTGTGATATGATGACTTATGTATTGATGTGCAAGACGAGTCATATTAGAATCGGGTTACATGAACCATAACAAGGTTTTGACAAAATTAATTAGAAAAAACGTCATACCTACTAATAGGCCGAAAATCCGCTTACGACGTAAGAGATTGCGGGTTTAATTCCTGCCTTGGGTGGGGATAATATTTGTACGATCTGATAGGGTGTTTTGGATATGTTCTATGTATGATAAAAGATATGTATGTAAAACTATATTGGTCACCCATAGCATAAGCTCTACTCAACTTGGAGCTACATGATGCTGTGTGGATAGTCTAGCATTATTAGTAATAAAATAATTTACTATGGTGAACGGGCTACTACCTCGATGTTTATAACTGCAACTAATGATACCTACCGTTACAAGGTCGCAGTAACCGTGACCATGAATCACGTCGGAAATACAGCGATAACACTAACTGTAGGTACATGAAATGTGTCACTCGTTTCAAATATTTCACTCTACAGGAGAATTATCAGCAGACGGGGCGGAAGTAGGTGTTGATTTATAACTGCTTTCAAAGGATATAATATACCTACTCCCAGCATCTAAGTATCGTTGAAAATTGTAGGTAGATTGCTTTTTTATCATAGAAAAAATAAATAGGAAAAAATAAAAATAGGATTTTTTCATGAATTTGTTAATCGTCATAATGTCAGCCCAATTATGTCTTTCTATCAATGTGAGAAATAAAAAAAAAACATTGATTTATATATATTTTCTTTTATTTCCAGAGTAAACTCTTCAGTTCAAAGGCATCGGACTTCGAAAACGAAGCACTACAAGTTCACAATGAATACAGAAGAGAGCATGGAGTTCCACCTCTTACACTGAACAAGGAAATCACCAAGATAGCACAGAAATGGGCAGAAGAACTAGCGAAAAATGACTCTATGTCCTACAGCTCAAACCAGAACTATGGAGAAAGCGTGTACTGTGGCTGGAGCGCAGACCCTAACACAAAAATTAAAGCAAGAGACTGTGTGGATAAGTGGTACAGTGAAATTAACGACTTCTCATTTGGAAGAGAACCAGAAGAACTCAAATGTGGTCACTTCACGCAACTAGTGTGGAAAACAACGCAAGAACTTGGAATTGGGAGTGCGAAAAGCAAGTCAGGGAAGCTATATGTAGTGGCCAATTACTATCCCCCTGGTAACTACAGTGGACAGTTTGCCAAAAATGTGACTCCACCAGGTGCTTTAGAGTTTGCACCCAGTACATACCACACCTCACTAAGAAGCTCCAATAATAACCTTCTACCATCATCCCCTATCAAAAGCCAACCTCCAAAGTCACCTAGAAGCAGCAAAAACTTTGGAGATATCACCTCAGATTTGGTCAGCAAATTGAAATCCACATCAATATCTGACGACAAGTTTGAAGAGGAATGTTTGAGAGCCCATAATGAATACAGAAGGAAACACGGCGTGCCGCCCCTTGAGCTAAACAAGAAGCTGTGCAAATACGCCGAAGAGTGGGCGAAGACACTCGCCAAGAAAGGCCAAACGGAGCACAGAGACCAGAATGATTATGGTGAAAACATATTCTACGCCTGGTCTTCTGACCCCACTTTTACCGTATCAGGGCGAGAGCCTGTTGAAAAATGGTACAGTGAGATAAAACTCCACAAGTTTGGAAGAGAACCTACAGATTTGGGTTCGGGACATTTTACTCAAGTTATTTGGGAAGATAGTAAAGAGGTGGGCGTGGGAGTGGCCCGGACCAAGACGGGACAGGTTTACGTTGTCGCAAATTACTCACCTCCTGGAAATGTTATCGGTAGTTTTAGTTCGAAGGTGCCCCCACCTTTGCAGTGAAGGCTTTTAGAGATAAGAATTACCAAAGATAAGACTAATCCTTATAGCTAATAAGAAATCCTAAAAAAGACCTCCAAAGCATTTACGATAGACAACTATAGTTTTTTTAACTGACGCCAAAATTTCCCAGTTAGCAGTAGATTAGCCATTTTGGCAAAATGGCCCCAATAATTATTGGATTTTAATTTCACTTCTTGAACGTAGGCTTTGTTAATATTTACACAATTTTATATATTATACTCGTACATTTATAATTTTAATGTAAGTATAGACATTTATGTAATCAAAAATAGAAATAATGTTAGTTGTATAGTTCCCAAAGAAACTAATCCCTACAGAGACATATCTTACCTTTAGTATTATTTAACATTTATATTTAAATTATAGTTTCAAATAAATATTTATCGTAAAAAAATCATACGAGATACTATACATATTGTATACTTAAGAACAAGGCGGGTGATATTTTTCATGTAAAAACAACATACTGGTACTAAGTAGGTAGGTACGTATATTGACAAATCACAAATTTTTCAGTATTAAATTTTACACTATATTTTTCCACAAATATCTGTTTTGATTTATTTATTAGATACAAAACACCTAGAAACTTCCCCACTTAGCTTTGACATTCAGCGCTAATGCACTTGGCCGTGAAAGATTAACACTACAAATCGACCGTCGATTGCCTTTTATATTCGCCGATGGAGATAAAGCACGAGGCACTTCAAAAGCTTAGTCGATTATGGCTGACCTAAGTTGTGAAAGGTGCAAGCTAAGAGCGAGAGTTCGAAAATGTAGTGTTAAGTGACGAGTGGTGAATGAAATATGCAAGTCATACTGTATTATAAATTCGTAAAATCTCTGTGTCTCTCCACGACTAAACTGTTCAAAATAAGTAGTTATCTGCAACTGCTGTGAAAGGTATTCAGAGCTGAAGGGATACAAAAAACACAGAGCAGCGTCAAATGTGTGTTGAGGACACGCGACTTTAGCTTCTAAACTCTGTTTATCTCTTCAGGACTGCACTTCTGTAAGTAAGTTGTTAACTGCAACTGGTGTGAAAAAGATTCAAAGAAGCAGCATCAAGTTTTTTCAAGGACACGCAGCTGTAACTTTTAACTACATAGTATTAACTAGTTTTGTTGCGGAGACGCAGTTATTATTAATTTTGTTTAAATGTGTGAAGTATTTTATTAATCATCGCCGATTGCCTTGATCGATGATTCATTGTCATTAGTTTCTAAACGTCTTGTAGGTCTTCAAATACGCATACGCATCTTCAATTCATGTATGTAGGTCTTTAACAAAAACATCATGAATACAAAGTTTTGAATAATTAATTCAGACTTAGTATTAGGAGAATTTCTAATTACTTATTATGCAGAGTGCATAGCGAACAATTAAACAACCGTAAATGATGTGGTAGATAGAAGTGAAATCAGACAGTTATAATTACGTAAACTGACTAGTGGTAGTTATAACTCCGTCCGGCTTCACCTGCAAAAACTCATTTTTTTTATAACAGACACGTTTTGCTACATTATTGAAGTTTTCATACGGATCCCAAACTTTTTGAAAATATTCTATAGCCTACATATGTTCATCAAGGATAATGTAGGATTGTAATATTTATTAATTTTCAAATCAGTCCAGTAATTTCGCAGGGTATTAAATCTTAACAAACGATAAAATTTTTCTTTCTAACAATAATAAGTACTTAAGTATAGATAACTGCTGCCCTATCAGTGGGCGCTCACACTCGCTTAAAAGGTTACCCCAAGTTCCACAATGTTAAAATATGAGGATATGGACCTAAGTTACCATGTCAACAAATCCACGGCTTGACTTACTAGCATTTTCCATGTTCTGTGAACCACGAATCAACGGAATATTCTACAAATTCTATTAGTTAGGTACCAATCCTCTGGTGAAAACATTAAAACAACAAACGTATGAAAATTTACGGGACCGGTCATACTCCAAGCTTTAGCTGTCTGACATCTGGCAGACGTCGGATTTAATGCTTTGCTGACATAAATACAACCCCGCTACCTCAGTGTAAATGTATGAGCTTAAACACATCTTTACATACATTTTAATATGGTGTAAGACTGGTTTCCGTTGAATTTCCTACGCCCGTGAGTCGTTTGGCATCTGATGCTGTCCTTACAAAAACATCTAAATGTTTTGAATCTGAGTTAAAGCCCATATATGAATGATCATTATTGTGGTACGCACCTAGGTACTATCGTCAAAACCCTCTGAGCCTAACTCGTAACAGCCACCCAAGTTTATGCAGTGCGGCCTACTACCATTATGCAGTGCGGCAGTGGCTATTATTCGCTGGCCACTAATATTGCTCAACAACAACGTAGATGTCCCATTACCCCCTCCTCCATTTCATTTAAAATTCACATCTACACAAAATGCAAATGATGCATAATAAATTATTAAAAAAGTTATTTCACGGCTTGCACCGTAAGCGAACTCTGTAATGAGAAAACTTTCATTACTGTCCATCGACGAAATAATTTTTAGTTTTTCATTAAAATGAACTGGCTCGCTCTCTTTGTTATTTGTATGGTACGTTCGATCATATTAATAATTCATTAGTGTTATTAGTTATTCATATGCAGTGAATACCTATTATAATTATTTGGAAAATTCGCGTTTCGTGTAGTTGTTGGTTAAATAGTTTAATTCGATATTTAAAATCGGTGAAACTGTATGAACTTTTTAATTAGCTTTTTTAATAATATTCAGAATGTTCTGGCAATTCAAGCAAGACGTTATGGCAACTACAACCGCAACGTCAGAAACTTGATTGATTTTATCAGGGTAAGTTTCCAAACGCCTGTAAATTTATTCCTCTGTATAAATTAATATATGTTTTTATATGTATAAAGACTCCCGCAGTACAGGAGTATAATATACATTTAGCTACGCAAAGGATTCCTGATAAGTATGAACACTGTATTTTTTTTAATAGGCCTCCCCTAATAATCATTTCATTATTTTTCGAAAAGAGTTATATTGCATTCGAGCAGTAAAATTTTGACAAATTTGTCAAGCCAGCGATAGTAAACGTAACCTGTTTCCGTTTGGGTACTACGCACTCGTTACTAGCCACTCTGGGCTCATCCAAAATGCCCAACCAAATGCAAACTGGTCAGAGTTTGAGCACCGCATACGACAAGAAATGCAATAAAAATTCCAATATTCCCTGTATCTTATTACTGTCCCCGCAACGTGTGTTGCTACGAGTATGCTACGAAGTTATGTACAAGGTGATTCAGGATCATCTATAAATAACCAACTTCGGTCACAATTTAACAAAATCCATAGATTCTCTCCGAAATGATGGCATACCATCATCTCGTTTTTTGTTTACGATCTGTCTGGACCACTGTATAACTCGCTGATCGGGAGATTAGTAGACCCCTACATTTTAAAGCTTTATGCCGATATGAAGGTAGTCATATTGTTCAAATGTTCTAGCCAATGCCGTTATGAGGGTATTTGTTTTATTCAACATCCTTACCAGTTTTAACTTTACATGTAAAGATTAGCTAAGAATTTATTTATGACATGGTGTCCTGGGTGGTCTACAGTAAAAGGTCTGTGATTCATCATGATTAAACTAAATATTACCATGTTTATACAATGTAGCTTGACCGTGTATTCAGATATATAGATAGATTAAAGCCAGCTTATTATCAAATCATCGATATTATTTCAAGACCTCTGTGGCGTGGTGGACGAAGGTCCCCTGCGAGGCAGGATGATTCGGTTTCCATCTCGGGAAAAATGTTGATACGATCTGCTGTTATTTGTTCCGGGTGTTCAGGTCGTTAGTCACAGTCAGTGCACTTATTTATCAAATTTCAGATTTTAATACCTTTATTTCTTTAAGCTTACAAAATAACACTAGATACATTTAATTTTATGGTAGGTGTTATTAATTTTATCTTTGCTTCGATTTTATGTCCACAAGTGAAAGAATCATTTAGTACACGTTTTCCACATCACGATCGGCGCCTACTCAATAATCAATCAATTTCTATCAAACAGATCATCTCACCAGCAGTGGATAATCCACTGCTGGACATGGGGACATATAGGCTTCCCCCAATAAGCATAATTCCGAACTGCGATCCCCAACCCGCATGCCGAGCGTGGGGATTATGGGCAATAACCCCCAAATAATGAATCTTTTTTATCATCATTATCAAAATAAAGCTCCACAATAATTTTCTATTCATTTATGTCATATGAAGGTTTCCCTTACAATGTTTCTGGTACACCCTATACACCTTTATAGTGCAGTAAAGCCAGCAACCAGACGGAAATGTTTATTTATCGTTAGTTCAATAAGTTTGTAGTATCTAGTTGGGTATGTCAGTTTCGAGGAAAACCATGTTTGTGCTACGTTGGATGGCATGTTGGCAAAGCGATCGGTTTATTCGATTGTTCTATACTACGGAGATAGTTTTCTAAAATAATAGTCGCTAGGTGCATTCTACCTGAGACTTTACTGAGGATTTTCCAAATATTAATGTTATACTAGAACTATGTACATCTATAAATAAATTATTAGGACAATTCACACGGAATTAATTTATATAATCACTTGTTAATATTATAGTACGCATCAGCATTGCCATACAGCAGCGAGGCAATGCAGCCAGCATCTTGGGTACACTTCCAACTGGTATTGATATGGATCAGTTGAGCTACCTGCAGTTAGTTTACAACAGTCTTCAGTCAGCTCAATTGTTTCAATTGTAAATACTAGCTCTAATTTAGTTAGATTATTATAATTTTCATAGTAGAATGATTTCTAGAACTAATTAAGTTGAGTTCTATAGATGAAGCATTATTATTTCTATGCACGACCAGAGATTCCACACAAAATAAACTATCCCCAAATAACAAGTTATTCAGTGCCCAAAGTCAAAGTCAGCTTGTGTTAATTTTCTATCTCGTGATAAAAATAATAAATAATAAATAATGCTGGACAATCCACACAGCATCATCTAGTCCCAAGCTAAGCAGTGCTTGTGTTATGGGTACTGATGACTGATATATATAATACAATATTATTAAATAGATAGATATTTTTATTATACATAGAAAACAACCAGAACCCCTGAACAAATATCTGCAGATCGTACAAATATTTGTCCCGAGACGGGAATCGAACCCGCAACCTCCTGCGTAGCAGGCGGACCTTCGCCCACCGCGCCGCAGGTGTCGTCAATAATAGGTCATCTCTTTTCTGAAAACTTTGTTGAGCTCAAAAGTACAATATTGTACCTATTGAGAAGGTGTACCGAAGTTTCTTTGCAGAACAAACACTGTTCATTATCCCCAAGGCAGGTTTACTACATGAAAGTTCTAACTAATGTATAGTCAGGGGTATTATAAAGTCAATGAATAAATTATGGGGGGTATCATCTAGCTAGTGTATATAAGTTTACTTGCAAAGGTTATTGTTTTCGCTTCATAATATTATCATAGAGTTCTATTAAAAGTAAAATTACCAATTCAAGTAAAATTACCTATAGTAAAATTACCTATGGTATTTTTAGTTCGTCGAAGAAAAAGGTTCGAAGATTTTTGTTCAAAGCCTAAGTACCCGCCGCCATTTTGTTTTTTTTTTTTTTTCAAAATACTTTCAAAATACTTCGAAGCCCTTTTGTGAAATGTTGCCTGTGCTTAAAATACTATATAAGACACTAGTTATGTCATGTACAGTAATACAAAGTCAAATGTATCAAAGTTTATAGATAGATCACATTTTACGTGCATAGTAGATGTATATGAATAACACTATGCAATAGAAAATGGTCATACTTATTATAAGAGCATAATAAACATTCTATAATATATACAATCTAGGCATAACATTCTACAAACTGAGTTACAATGTCGAATCAAAATGCAATGCTCAATCCAGTTCAATCCAGTTTTCCAGATCAATGGCTGCACATCTCTGCTATATTCGCGTCAAGGAGTTGAGGCACGGGTATTTTAGCCATTTGTGCCATCGTCTCTTATAAACCCTCCATATAGAATTCGAGTAAAAGAAGCATAGCATGTCGTCTCTGCCTTGTGGTGCCGGCATATAATTTCACCACCCCCACTCTTCCCGTGGGTGTCGTAAGAGGCCACTAAGGGACACACACCGGGGGATGGGCAGCAGCGCCCCCTGCAGAACAAATCCACTGAACTGCGATCCCCGACCCGCATGCTCAGCGTGGGGATTATGGGCAATGATAATAATTGCCATCTATGGCGCTCATTAGGGGAGGCCTATGTGCAGCAGTGGCCTTTATAGGCGATGTTGTTATGTCGTCTCTGCACGAAGATTATGCCTCGACCGTGCCGTGAGGTCACATCGATCTCGCCTCGCTCTAGTGACCGTTCTGCCGGAATCCATTGAAAACAAATGAAAGAACAAAGTATTCTTAATTTAAATTATTTTACTCCGAAAGATACGACTGCGATTTAGAATGGAGCTCCGTTGTTTAAACTTTGTCTATTGAAGATCTAAATAATTCAAAAACCTGATCAATGAACCCCTAGATTTAATAAGCTATGAATCGAAAGTTACAGTTTGCCCACAAATTGGAAAACTTTAATAATTAAGTGGAATTGCAAATTAGGAGTGTCTGCTGTAAATTGAATTATTGTTTCGTGTTTTAGATTTATATTTTAAATTAAAGGATTAATTAAAAATTAACCAACCAATTGGTACAATAATGACAATTTTAACAGGTTCACTCACAGCCAGGTATTATCCCACAAGTAATATGGTATTATACCATACAAATTTTGAAACAATATTCTAAGAAATTCGGTAATAGACAAAACGTGCATTAAGTATAACAATTTAGCCTGAACTAGGTAATCTTGTGTTTCAGGCGACAGGAATGCTAAATAAAATAATTATTTGACAGCCTCTGTGGTGCGGTGGGCGAAGTTCCACCTGCGACGCAGTTTTTTGCGGGTTCGATTCTCACCTCGAAGAAGGACTTACAAATATTTTTCCCGAGGCGGGAATGGAACCCGCAACCACCTGCGTAGCAGGCAGACCTTCGCCCACAGCGCCACAGAAGTCGTCAAAATGAAAAAAAAAACGATTGAGATGTGTTTTGCCATAAAGGTTGTTTTAGTATCTATCTTACGTTTATGGTAGGTACTTAAAAACACCACCAAAACCTAGGGGGAGATAGGGTAAAGTAGGGATAGAAGTATTATGAAGGCACATGATGCTTCTACCCTCACAAAAAAATCGAAGTACAAAAAACACGATTGTGTTTTTCTTGTGATTACAATTACCACGTGGCAAGGCAATTCTTCCAACATTCTGGGCACAGGCAGTCTATCTTCTAGTGACGGCTTAGATTAAAAAAATAAATAAAGAGATACATAAATATGTACTTATATATATATTGTCTGGTCGAAGTGATGTGTGACCCGAGAGCTGGTCAATAGCGAGGCAATGCAGCCAGCATCATGGGAACACTTCCATTCCGATATGGATCAGTTGTCCTTTCTTTAGTTTGTTTGCAACAGTCTGTAGTTAGCTCAATTGTAAATACAAGCTCTTATTTACTTATATCATGTAATTTTCTTTGTTAATAAAGGCTTTTTTGCCACACACACAAAAATCACATGTGTTAATAAATGAGCATATGAAAATTTTACGATTTTCAGAAGTTGGAGTTTTTGGGAGCGAAGCACGTAGGTATGTCTGGGGGCATCAACCCTGACTTTACCCTACAGGGTACAAACTTCAAAATTCACTGCAATTAGTTATTTAAAGATTTCGTTAGATTGCTTTTGAGTTTCATTACTAGTCAAAATTAATGAAAGTAAATTAATTAAAACAATTTATTAGACTAAGCTATTTTCCGAAACTCATTGCATTGTTCATTAGTAGCATTAATTATTTTAGTTAAAATAATAACAGTTTCACTTTGAATTATTAATCACTAGCGAAGTTCGTAAGACCCAAAACTTTATGAAGTGCTAGGTTTCTTATTAGGCCTTTAGTGCCTATAAGAAAATTCCTGACTTTGCTACATAAGCGAGGGGCAATAAAGTTAGAACTTTTGCCGTAAAAAATATTTTTCTTAGCTCTATAAATCGCACCATGAACTTTTATGATTGAGTGTCTCAAATTACACTCGGAAGGTAAATGGAAGAAAAAATAATGTTGAGGGGAAATTGGACATTTAAGATAATATTTCCAATTTTCCCCCTTCGAGAAGTTTTTTCATAGGGAAAAGGTGATTTTTTATATCAAGTTTCCAATAGGAATACTAATTGATAAAAGATTAATACATAAAAAACATTAATCCCACATGATACAACTCGCTACAGTGTTACTTTTGGATTGGATATTAGAGCATCAGAGGTTTTTTACTAAAATCAGCTTTTAAAGAAAAATATAAGCCTAGTAAAGTTTAAATTCATCGCGCAATCTTTTGATTCTGTTGAATTAATTAACACAGTTCTTTATTTACAAAGAAAATTACAATTCACCAAATTAAAACTAGTATTTACAATTGGAACAATTGAGCTAACTGCGCACTGTTGCAAACAATCTACGGGTAGCTTAACTGATCCATACCAATACCAATCGGCATCCCCAAGACGCTGGCATTGCCTCTCTATATGACAATGCTGCTGCGTTGGCCCAGATACGAGCTAACTCTCGCGTCAACTCACACGTTGCCTATAATGAATTAGAATCAAGTCAAAATAAAACTAAAATGCTTTTAAATTCTATATAATCTCTGCATATTGTTAGCAAGATCTTTCGTTTCTATTTATACACTATCTTAATCAATTCTTTGAAGATCCTGCAAACTTCTCGTTAGCTTTGTAAACAGACTCCCATCAGAAGTTTCCGCGTTTGTTGTCTGAATCGCGATGCTGTTTTTGAACTATGAAGTGCTTTGTCTGCGGCAACAATGTTGCCAACTTGTTGTTCCCTTATTTGATAGAAATAGCTGCTAAAATATAAATTGTTTATTAGTTTAGAGATGAATTTGTCCCGCGCCTTATTCTGGTAAAGTAATAAAGTAAATCGATAAGTTTCACTATGAGACCTTAAACACGTTTTGGTTTCAATGAAACTTCAGGGACGCACGTCAATAGGTTGTTTGAAACCTAAAAACAACGTATAGGTCGAAAACATAGACAATGTTTATATAACACTAGATGCATTCTGTTTTGAATTTTCACCTTTGAAATAGGTAGGTACTCAATTTGCTGTGATAGATAGAAAATTAATGATTACACACAAAATCGAAAATAAAAATTACATGCGACAATTACCTACATACATGCGACAATTGTGACAATTGGTCATCTTATCGCTCAAGAGTGATAAGATCGTCAATCTCTACCAAACAACTGTTTTTGTTATAAGACCGTTGGATTTAACATGGGGATTTGTGTACATTTCTTTGTTACGTATTATTCATACTATGATATAGGTAAATAAATATAATATTTTCATTGTCGAATTGTAAAACTTTATTTACAGAGAAGGCAGTTTGACAATGGGAGATATGGCGCTCCCGTTCTTGGCTCCCCGCGTTACCCCCAACATTTGCCTCAAGCAGAGCCTGTATACCCAGGACACTCCCTCATCAGGCCAACGAAAGGACACCTCAAGTCTTCCTACAAGTACCCGTTGAGAGATGTTAAGAATACACTTGTTTATGGCAACCCTAGTAACCTTGGGATAATGTGGGTAATATTGTAATCCTTTGTTGATAGATTTTAGAAAATTAAAACAAAGGAGAGAAAATATATTTACAGACCCTAAGAAAACTACCATTGCCTTAAAACTTTAAACTAGGGTACAAAATTAATTATTTTTGTGCACAGCAGTTGAAGGCGATATTGCATGGACACAGCGTTTTGAAATTACTTTTTTGAAAATGCATATTTTCAGCTGCTAATGGTTTTTAAACATTTGAAGGGCTACTTACTTGAGCCCGCGGCTTCGCATTCTTTTTGGGATATACAGTAGAATACATCCTTCAATCGGATACCATGTAGGTATCTATTTCTATCTTGCCTAATTTAATTCATGGTTTCATACATTTAAATTCGTTCAGCGTGAACATAACTCTAGATTAAGTAAACCACTACATCGATCAAATATTTTCAAGTATTTGATACACGAAAATAGAACCATTTTAGTTATTTTTAATCCAAACAAATTTCACTATACACTTCGAAAGAACATTTCCAATTTCAAATTCCATTGTTTATTCAATAGGATTCAAACAAACTGTTGATAGTTTATGTTTGCTTTGCGAGAATGATAGGGACGTATTTCTATTTTTTTCATAAAATTCTCTTCATTCACACTTTAATATTTACCTACTCTCTTTGTCTCTCATTTCACAGGTATGGAAAAGAAAACGAGAGAGTGCAGTACAGTGATTTCAGGAGAGGCAGTAGTACCGATAAACTATTGGTATGTCTCCAAAAATGTTATCATAGTGGTTCTTTAGGTATTGAGCCGTGTGGTGCCGGCATAGAATTTCACCACTCCAGCTCTTCCCGTGGGTGTCGTAAGAGGCGACTAAGGGAATCACACCGGGGGGCGGGCAGCAGCGCCTTCTGCAGAACAACTCCACCGAACTGCGATCCCCAACCCGCATGCCCAGCGTGGGGATTATAGGCAACTAGCGGCCCGCCCCGGCTTCGCACGGGTATTAAACAAAAATTTCAGAAATTATACACACTAAAACGACGGGTTTCACAGTTTTCATACGGATCTTTACTTTTTTAACAGCATTGGGGTTTTTGACATTGACTCGACATTCCAAAACTGACACTGGCCGTAGAGAAAAAGCAAGCACCGTGCGCTATACAACCTCTTTTTCTATTCTGACGCGCCATAATAGAAAAAGAGGTTGAATATACAGCCCACGGTTCAATTATTGAATTTTTCATGCGGATCCCTAACTTTTTTGAAAATATTATATAGCCTATGTTCATCACGGAAAATTAAGGATTCTAATGGTGAAAGAATTTTTTAACTCGGTCCAGTAGTTTCGGAGCCTATTCAATTCAAACAAACAAACAAACAAACAAACAAACAAACAAACAAACATACAAACAATCAAATCTTTCCTCTTTATAATATTAGTTAGTATAGATATAGATAACCCCCAAATGATAATGCCATCTATGGCGCACATTAGGGGAGGCCTATGTCTAGCAGTGGACTATTATAGGCTGTTGATGTTGATGTTGTTGTTGTCTTTAGGTCTATGCTTCTGGAAAATGGCGGGACGAACGAAACTAATTATCTGAAAGCAATTGTTCTATGTCTCAGTGAAGACAAAAATTGAAGTTAATGTAAAAAGGCGAAATACTTTAACGTTACCATAATAAATATATATAAAACGTTGTTGCAGGTAGAATTGGCGCAAATTCTTGGAAAACATAAAAGAAAACGAAAGTAAGCATAATGAATTTTTCGACACCGACCATTTGCGTGAGCGATCGGGACCATCTGTTAGAGAACGAGTATTAAAGATTTAATATACCAAACAACCTGAATTGGTACGCCTACCCTCAACAAAAACAATGAAATAGGTAACATTCTTTAAAAATAATAAGTAAGGTAGAAACCAGTGGGTGCTTCCCAGCTAAAATTTAATACATGAGCGTATATAACTCTTGCAGTGTTTATATGAATCGTTTTCTTATTCCATTTCAGTAAATCACAGCTAGCAGCTATAGTAAGTTCTTTCTGTTAACAGTCAACCTTATTTCTATTAAATACGTTTTCTACTTTACCTATTGGTTGTTTTATGTTTGCTTACCACAGATAACACCACAGGTGTCACACTCGAGTGATGAAAATAACGCAAGAGAAGTTTTAGACATGTAAGCATACATGTACCACAGATAACATAATATTATTACACGTACATAATGGAGCTAGTATATCTAAACTTGAACATTTACTTTGATTCGGTAGGGTAGGAGCCTATATTTTGTCAGTTTATTTGTAACTGATAGCAAACTCTGTGCCGCGGTGGATGAAGGTTGGCCTGCGACGCAGGAGCGAATTCGATTCCAGGGCTTAATATTTAAATTATCTGCAGATACTTGTTTCGGGTGTTCTGGTCGCTTTATATGTAGGTGTAATGAGAAATATCTGTACATGTATTAGGTATATCAGTCATCTAGAATACAACCTCTGCGTAGCTTGCGGCTAAATGATGTTTTGTGGATTATCCAGCATTATTTAAAGAAACTCCTTATTTAATGTTTTAATAAGTTAAAAAAGAATTGTTTCAAAATCCATTTGGCATTTCGTAATACCTTCATGGGTGTAGTAGATGTTTCTAAAGCAAACCATTAATTACCTATCAATAGATTTTTAAGGCTTCTAAACCCAACTGTATAAAGTTGTGGTTGGTCACTAAGTAACTCAGGCATATTTTAAACTCTGTTTTTAAGATAAAATAAGTGGCGGCGCTAGTGTGAGTCTGGGAAGGCCTTAAGGTATCTTATTATGTTATTATTATGTTCTTTTCAGAATGGACTCCGACATACATGTGAGTTTTATTTGTGCTGCACACACTTCTGTTAAGCTGTGCATATATTGAATCGTATAGCGTACCTACGCACGTATGTACATTGCATCGGCATCTACCTTTGTCGACAAGATGCGTCTGCTCTCAGATTTTAAATGGGAAATTTAAAGCAAATTTTTTTTTAACGTTCGACGCCATCGTTTTCCTGTTATTGTTGCGAATGACGTCACGTCAATCTTATTGATTCTGTACAGAAAACAATACTACGGAACAAATCCTCACGCTCCGTATGCTCCGATTCTAATCCACTTAACAGCGCAGTGCGAGCTGAACTGCGTTGTTTTGTAAGGTGGCAAAGTAGCTTTAAGCTTTATCTGAAGGATTCCAAACTGAGTCAGCTTTTTGTACTGTAGTACTATAGGTAAGTTATTCTGTGGCAACGCCGAGATGCATCTAACGGGGTTTTTTTTCCAAAAGAGGATAAATATATGTTTATCATAATTCTAAGGAAGAAAGGAAGAATCGAGATTGGGATATTATTAATATTAATGCATACAACCATAGGAATATTACTTTCCAAATTTGGTCTAAGGCCCAAAGGCTATCTTCGCAGTATGGTCAAACTATTATTGAATTTGAGAAAACGTCTCAAATTGCATGCCATTCGAGGGGGTCCTTCCCTTTTCACTTATGGCTGACTTACTGGATGAGGAAAATTGGTTATTCCAGAAAAGACATCGTCTTCTTGAAACAACTAACTAGACTATAGCATTCTAGCAATTTGTCACAGCAAAAAGTTCTTTCACTTTACTAATGTCCTTCTTCTCGAAACTTAAGAGGATTTAAGCGCATTTTTGTGTGAATCGAATCAAATTAGTTACAAACAATAAGATTAATAAGTGTAGGTAGTAGGTTTTCTAGAACAAGCAGGGAATAAAGTGACGAGCATGAAATCGGAAGCAAACCTTAAGCGTCCTTCAAAAAAAATTGTTCGTGATTTTGTGGTGATATAAACCTTTCTGCCGTGTGGTGCCGGCATAGAATTTCACCACCCCAACTCTTCCCGTGGGTGTCGTAAGAGTAAGCGACTAAGGGAAACACACCGGGGGGCGGGCAGCAGCACCTTCTGCAGAACAACTACCGAACTGCGATCCCCAACCCGCATGCCCACCGTGGAGATTATGGGCAATAACCTCCAAATAATGATGCCATCTATGGCGCTCATTAGGGGAGGCCTATGTCCAGCAGTGGACTATTATAGGCTGGTGATGTTGATGATGATGTTGATAAACCTTTCGATAATATCCCCTCTGTTTTCCTAAACCAATCTGACTTTCAAATGATTTTAATTTTTCCACAGGACTGGCGGCGAAGGCGTGCTCCAACAAAGTATCGTTCACGAAGTAACGAAGGCGATACCGAAGAAACATCATCATCAGAATCTGACGAAAAGAATCCAGGGAATCCTTTTACCATACACAAAACCAAATACAAGCAAAACTATTTGTGGAATCATTTTGTAAGAATATGTTATTCCATTAGCAATAAAAACTAAAATAACAATTAAACAATAGAAACAAACTAACTAATTAAAATTTAAACAGTTGCCAGTGCAACTGTTTAAATTTTAATTAGTTAGCTAATTAGTTAGATTGTTGCAACAATCAAGGTAGCCTAACAGATCCTTATAAATACCAATCAGACGCTTCCCCAAGAAACTAGCTTCATTGCCTTGATGTCCTGTGCCAGATACCATCTCTCAGGTGTTGGGTTTCATGTGATTATGTTCTTCCGCCTTATCATTCGCTAAGGTATGGAACCCGCTGCTTGCTTCTATTTTTTCGGCTAACGACTTCCTGGAAAGCTTCAAGACAAGAGCAATTGGTTCTAGCCCTTCGCGATACATCTTTGGCCCCATCCTCACTATAGTGAGTCAGATCGTGGTCAAAAAATGCCACTATGAAGTTAATTCAAATGACTCCAGACGTGGTAACTTCTATTTAGTTCGATTCTGTTGACCAGGGCAATATTTCCATAGATATTTAGAGGTTCTAAAATTTAATCTCATTAATCTCTTGGAAATAAACTTAATTCTTGAACTCTCAAGAAATATAACGTGGTTGAATTGGGAAAATCGAAATATGTGTGGAAATGTTTACTTTGCCGATACGTACACTATTTACCCGCAGAATGGCTGAAAAGTAGAGTATTTTCCTCATGCTTAGAGCTTTTGTCGTCTTGTTAATGATTAGGTGTTCTTGTACCCAGGTACAGTAACACCCTCGCTTCGTGAGTTCTAAAATCATTGCGTTAGCAATTCACGGAAACCCAACCCGTAAGATACTGAGCTTTGGGCGTCAGGTGCATGACCTTACTACTGTTATAGTGAGAAAGCGGTATGAAGGAAATAAGATTGATCACTGTTTTGTAGATGGATGGTGACCACATGAACATAAATCCATTAGGGCCCGAATTCAAAAACCATGGACCATCTGGAATTGATATATTTTTGGGAAGGAAATGGTGGTATTTCAACCAGGTAATTATAATCGTCACAGTAATGAAAATATATAATGATTTATTTTCTGTTAAACTCTTAAACACTACGGATTGAGTCCCGGCAAAGGCTTTTTCCCTCATCGCTTGACAAGTGGATTGGAGACCGTTGTGAAAAATAGACGTAAGTAAGCTGTTGGCCTTCTTCTGGTCATAAATACACGGAAGGGAACTTCTCTGGTTACACCATAGGCTCTTACGACATCCGCAGAATGTTGGATGGTCGATTCTAACACCGCGACCATTTAGATTACGCAAAATACAACATGAGGATCTGATGGGTGAACAGCTGGTTCAGGTTTGAAGTTCATGTAGAGGGAAGCTTACGTCTAGAACCAGTAGAGGGACACAAATTTGAATTTGATTGCCTATGAGTGAGTGAGAATATCTATGTTAAGTTTGATAAGGCACTTGTAATCCATACAAATACCTTCGTCCAATTTAAATAAGATTAGACATAACCTTGTGAAAGATTGGAACGTAAGATATTTGTCATTGTTAGTTTTTTAGGTAAAACAATTAATAATAAAGAAAACTATATATAAATAACCAACTTAGAACTAATATTTACAATTGAGTTAACTGCAGACTATTGCAAGCACACTACGGGTAGCTCAACTGATTTTATTGTTTTATGAAACTAACTCCTAGGCTTTGTATCCCTTAATTACCCATTGTTTCTAAGTTTTGATAAATAAATATTAATCCTCGGACTTCGATACATTTCTCAATTCTATATACAAAAAAAAAAGTTTTCAATATATCCGAACACGGAACCTCCTTAGTTCGAAGTCTTTCAGCTCAGCTACTTATTCTGTCATAAAAAACCTTAATCTCTTTTCAGGACGACTACAAACCAATGAGCTAAAATATGCGATGCCTCAAATAAGTCCAAAGAAAACCACGAAAATAACTAACGGCAACAAATTCTGAAAGTGAACAAACTTTGAAATTACAGTAAAGTTTGTGCGACATTTTGGTCATGTTTTATTTGTGGAACATGCAACCGACATACCTGCTTGTGGCATTCTGTAGAATAAACGTTAAAATTAAGCGAGCGGCAAGTCATTTATAAATAATAAATAAATAAATAAAAATCATTTATTTACAAAATAGAGACACCAACAAAAAAAAAAAACTTACATTTAAACTTTTACGTACTTATAAAATTTTTAAGGAGTTATTACATGTATGTAGAGGTATTGATATAAAAGTAAGTTTACGAAATCCTCGCTCTTACTAAGATAAATCTTGTATGAAGATGCGAGGGATCCCAACTTCGGACGAGTTCCAATGTTTCTTTAGAGGCTTAAAATTAAGGTACATAGTATAGTTGAACTTATAGATAAAATATTAAGATTTTACATTCTTATACATGATATTTATAATGTAAAATTTTAATTAGTCAGCCAGAGAAAGAGGTGTTGTGTGTAAATGTGTATGAAAGTGAGTGTGTGTGTGTGTTAGTAATAGTAATTCAATGGTGTGTGTATTTGATCTACCGAGGACACCAGTCTCGTGAGAGTCTAGGCAACAGTAGATGGCGCGAGTGTAGAGTGTATTGAGTGTGTGTTTGTGTTATTGTATGTATAGTGATTATTGAATGTGATTATGACAGGACCTTAAGTAGAGCTTCTGTTTCATTATAGTTTTTAAGTAGTAGAAATTCCTTGATTTTAGTTTTGCATTTTGGGCCGGGTAAATTGCTGATGGGTAAAAGATCGTTTATTTTGTTATAAATAAATGGAGAGAGAAAGTATGCGTGTTTATGAGCGAATGCAGTCTTACATTGGGTAGTATAATAAACTTTATTTGTCCTTCTTTTATTAATAGAATCAATGTCTGGGGTAACCTTGTGCTGTTTTAATAAAATATTTAAAATAAAAATTTTGCGCACGGAAAGCACTTTACAATCGAGGTATAATTGTGTAGTGGGATACCTGAACGGGAGCGAGCGTGCAACTTTCAGCACTGCTCTTTGTGCCCGCTCTAATGGGAGCATGTGGGTAACTGCAGCTCCGCCCCATGTTGTAATGCAGTAGAGAAGCAACGATTCGCAGAGAGCCGTATATGTGATATTGATTTGAGATTCAGATGCTGCATGTCTGATGATTTTAAAAATGGCTATTAATTTTCTTAGTCTAGATGTAAGAAGTCTGATATGCGGTGCATAAGACAGATTAACATCAATCGTAACACCTAAATATTTGATTGCTTTGGAGGATTCTAAGACAGGACATTTACAAGTATTTGGACTAGAGGTTAGACATTGTGGCGCGTGAGCTCTTAATAGATATTTTTCACTGTCTGGAAGTCCTAGATTACGCAGCGAAAATGCCATATATTTAGTTTTAGTTGCATTAAGGGTAAGGATGTTATGGTAGAGTGTTCTAGAGACTTTGTCAAAACCTATTTGGGCATTTCGAAACGTTTCTTCCCAACTCTTTCCCTGGAAAAGCAAAACTGTATCATCAGCAAAGGCTAATAACTTGCCACTTATCAGCCTTTGCTCACAAATTACGTTCATGTAAGCCAAAAATAGAGTCGGGCCAATTATGGACCCCTGCGGTATACCGTAAGTTACATTTAGTTCTGAGCTTTTATGATCACCGATTTTGACCAATTGGGTTCTTTCACTCAGATAACTGCGGAAGAGATCCAGTTGTTTACCACGTATACCCAGCAATTCTAACTTGTTTAACAGCAACGGGATTGACACCGTATCGAACGCTTTTGCCAAGTCTAGAAATATAGCTACGCATTTATTGCCATTATCAAGGCAATTGACAATGTAGTTATTAAGTTCCGATACGGCGTCAGATGTTGAGCGTTTTTTGCGAAAACCATATTGGTTGCTTGAAAGAAGATTATGACTTTCCAGGTAATTAACGAGACGCGAGTTCAGTGCTCTTTCTAGAATTTTAGAGAGCGTGGGCAGAATTGATATGGGCCTATAGTTTGTTATTTCATTCTTATCCCCTGCCTTGTAAATAGGTAAGATTACTGCTCTTTTAAAAGCTTTTGGAAAGATTGATGTAGAGAAACTTAATTTACAAATGTGTGTTATAGGCTCTACCAGCTGATCCACGCTTTCCTTGATGATCTGCGAGGAGAGGTTGTCCCATCCTGTAGAGCAGTTATTCTTTAAGGTCATAATCAGATTATAAACTTCTGTTGAGTCAATGTCAAAGAGAGCAAACGTGTTCATCGGAACTTTAGTCAGCGTTTGAGTGGAAAAAGGAGTTGCGAGATTTCTCGCTGTGAATTTCTCTGCTAGGTTCCTTCCTACATTGGCAAAGAAATCATTAGCGTTGTTGACAACTACCAATGGTTTTTTTCCTTCGAGAAGGTTTTGAGGTAGTGACTTTTTTGTCTTAAAGTTTGATATTTTATTAATAGCGTTCCATGTTTTTTTTATGTCAGATCCGGCTTCTTCCAAAAGCGATTTTTCAAATTCTGTTTTGAGATTCCGCAGCAGAGTAGTGCAAAAATTTCGATATCTTTTGTATATGGTCTTTAGCGTTTCATTAAGAGGTGATTTACGGACTTGAATGTGAAGTTTATCTCGGTGCCTTATACAACGTATAAGACCCGGAGTAATCCATGGTTTTATCGGCGTTTTGCGACGCGAGAGTGTAATTTGATGTGAATGTTTGTTTACTATCGCCATCATTTTCTCTAGGAAAAGCTCCGTGGCTTGATCACAATCAGTTAGGTCCAAGATATTCGAGAAATCTGTAGAGTTAATGTCTTGCTTAATAGCTGGATAGTCAATCTTAGTATAACATTTAAATTTTTCTTGAACTTCAGTTTTCCTTTTAAGTAAAAGTAATACCGGTTGATGGTCCGTAATACTATTTTGTATAACTAGAGTATTTGCCTCTAAATTAGTTTTTATAAATACATGGTCCAAACAGTTATCGTTTCTTGTAGGTAGAGTATGTGACGGTAACAATCCATGATATGCCAGAACATTCATATAATCTGATGTATTTTGCGTGGCTACCTCTTCTCGAATATTGATATTCATGTCGCCGATCACGATGATATTTTTATATTTAGCAAGACTATTGAGGACTCTTTCTAGTGAGGTAATAAAATCATCTAGTTGTCTATGAGAGGGAGAGCGATATATTGCAATCATTGCTACATCGTTATTGATTATTGATACGATACAGTTAGCATTACTAAATGATGGTTCATGAGAGTGACATTGCAAACTATTTTTGGTGTATACTACAACACCATCGTTTTGCCCGTAATTGGATTTTGTAGAGACCGCCTCATAGCCATCAATATCCGGTATATTGTAGCATTTAGATAGCCAACATTCAGTCAGGACTATAATGTCTGGTTGTATATTAGTACGTTTTATGAAAATATTAAATTCGTCTAGGTTCTTAGATATACTTCTAATGTTTTCAGTTATAATACTTAAGCTTTTTCTTGGATTTCCTACAAATGACAGACAATCTTCGGGCTTACAGGTATGCGCTTCGGATACTGCAACATTATCTATGCTATCGTGGAGTGTTTCTATTGTATTAATCATTTAATATAATGAAGAGAATTTTGAAATACACTGCGCATTAGCAAGCAGTGCTTAGAAAAGTGTTTTTGAAACATGATAGCATAGTAATTAGTTGCAGTTTGAATTGTCGCGAGGACTACTTTACGAATTGAACATTTGAATAGGAATTTCGTGACTATTTTTAGCTTGGTTTGATCCTGTGTATGTGTTTTAATAGTAGATAAATGTGTTTGTGTATGTTTTGTGTGATAAAGTGTTGTTATGGCTGAAATCTGGCATACATTTACAGAAAATTTAGTGGTATATGAACATGAATTAATAAAGTTATACTTAAAGTTATACATAATGCTACATATCTTAAACGTGTGGTAAAAAGACTTAAAACTAAAGCGTACCCTAAATGCTAGTCAGTATTGTAATTCCTTGAGCTGGTCTTCATTCCTTATACAGATGCTTTTAGAGCCTTCATCTTTGCGCAGATATACCTGGCCATGCTTGGTCCAGCAAAAAGCAAAGGTGTGCTTCTTTGCATATTCCCGTGCCTTAAAAAACAGACTTTTTGCGTTGTACGACAGATTTTCGCCTATGTATATAGGCCTTGCTGGACCATCGATGGATAGATGTGTGGTGTTTAGTTTTGATGTGCTATTTTTTTTTATTGAAGATACTTGCTTCACGGATGACTCTATTTTTCAACATCATAGAAGCCAGCTCCACCACTATTGGTCTTGCAGTGCCCGGCTTTCCGGGAAGTCTACGTACATTTCGGATCGATGTTGGCTCCAAGTCAACCTGTAGAGTTTGGAACAGATTTTTAGAAATTTGTAGAATGTCCTCCATTTTTTCTTGAGCTTTTATTGGTACGTTTCTTATTTCAATTTTATAGGCACAAGAGGAACGATTAATTTCTTCGATAATGCCTTCTAGTTGTTTGATTTTGGCACAGTTAGCCTCTTGGTTATCTACAAGATCCGCAATTTTTACCGTGCAAGTTTCGTGGTGGGCTGTAAGGATATTTACCTTTTGCTCTAGCTCTGTGCTGAATTTTTTGAGCTCCAAGACTTCCTTTCTTACTTCACCTATTGTAGAAAGTAGAGCGGTGAGTTTCACATCCTGTTTTTCTTGAAACGTAGTGAAAAGGTTAGTCATGTGTTCGGTTAAGTCATGCTTAAAGGAGTTCATCTTAAACGTAATCGTAGCATTAATGTCTTCCTCAGGGTTTTGTCTTGGCTACACGCCGGCGGGAAACTTTATTGGTGTCTGTATCTTGGTCAGTTATCGGCAGGTCTGACTGCGACTTTTCTTCGCCATCGTTTTTAGGTGGTGTACGCTGCATAATTGCTGTAGAAGCAGTCTTGTGCTTTGATAACAGGTGGACAGAGTTAGTAGTAGCAAATAAGATTAAAATGCCGTCGACGTAGAGCAAAGCTAAGATGTGGTTTGCTTTCAGCAATTTATAAGGCGTTGAAAATGTGGTTTTGTTTGTGTAGGCTCTATGACTCAGCTAGCGCAGGCGCAAGTGGCGTACCTCAATTCATGCAGTGAGCGGCTCGCGAATTTCGCGCGTCAGTCTAACTTGTGCCGTAGCGCGGTGGCATCGATGGTCGACTCGCGCGCCGCCGGTCGCAGGATCGGGCCTCCGGGGTGGAAGGGCAAAACCCAGACCAATAGAACATCAAACGTCACTCACGTGTAGCAGTGTGTCCTCTTCCCGCCGCCCACTGGGAGGTGCCAAGCCGTCTAGAGTCCACGAGATAGAGCGAGAAATGGTTTCAACCAATAGTGGCGCCAACAGAGAAACAAAATGATACGATACAAAATGATACACGTCTGCACTCCACAAGCGGCCGAAGCGGAATGAAGAAATGAATTGAATGAATTTATAAGCAACCTAATGTGTTAAACTTTCCTACTAAAATGTTGATCATAATAGACTCTTATTTCTAAAGTATTTTTCCCCTTACTTATGTAGATGAAAAAGCCTTTATTAACAAAGAAAATTACAATTATCTAACTAAATTAAAGCTAATATTTACAGTTGAAACAATTGAGCTAACTGCAGACTGTTGCAAACAAACTACAGGTAGCTCAACTGATCCATATCAATACCAGTTGGAAGTGTACCCAAGATAGAAAGTTTTTGATGTTTATCTGAATGCCCTAGTTTTAAGCAAAAAATGTATCGTGCTTGCCTTTACCTACCACTGTTCTATCTCTGTGAGCCATGTTTGCAAATAAATCATATGATTTGGAAAGTTACATTTTTAGGTAAGTAATAAAAAAAAATACGCTGGACACACTGGATCATCTAGCCCTAAGCTAAGCAGAGATTGTGTTATAGGTACTAGATGACTGCTATTGGTACATACATAATACAATGTAATAAATATAGATAAAGATAAAAATCAGAACACCCGAAATCTGCAGATCGTACAAACATTTGACCTGAGTCGGGAATCCAACCCACAACTCCTGCGTCTCAGGCGAACCTTTGCCCACCGCGCCACAAAAGGTCAGTACCTACTTACTCGTAATAGTTAGTTACCAATTCTCTCTTATTATTAGAGCATCAATCAAAGTGAAATTTATATAATCTACAGTGCGCGTCACATAATAAGTACCCTATCTCAATGTATGTGGGACACAATAGTTGTTATTGTTGGGAATTTCAGACTTTGAGTATTATGGAAGGGCAGTTCGATCCTGAGCGGCGGCGTGATAAATTTTATACATGTAAAAATATGTGACGAGTTCCAAGGGAATTAGAAGTAGTCGAAAATATTTTGTAGACAAGGGGGGTACTTAATTCTGACGCGCACTGTACATCTATTTATAAGGACTGCTTTCTACAGAAATATTATTATTTTGGGAGACTACAGTCAAAGAATCGCTCTGTTCCACAGAATAGACATTAAATAAACTGAAAACTCCAATACGATCGATTCCAAACTGAGAATCTTTTGAATAAATTCCTCATCGCCAGAAGGATTCGTAATAATATCACAGTTTAGATTCAAGGACTATACAACAGTGAGTTACCAGTTGAGACAATAGAGCAGCGAGTTCAACACGAACTCGCTGCTCTATTGTCTCAACTGGTAATCGTAATCGGCTTCAGTTTAGCATTTCAAACCTAGCCTGGACTTCGATTGTCACTTTCTTATTGTGTAAATAGCTGAAACCGAAGACCAGTTGAATACCTTAGACACTACCGACAACATTCTGACTGGGTCTACAACTATTGATCGGTTTGAAGTTCACTGGTAATGGATTTTAAGTTAGACAATAAGGCTGCAGGTACTTAACTCGTAAGTCAGCGAGGCAATATTCCAATATATTGATTAAAGCTCGGATTGATGCCTCTATAGGTAGGTATGTATAGATACATACCTTCTCATCCCATCTATTCGAAAAGGACGACTTGGTTCGCCTTTAAGTGCACTTCAAGCCTCAAGGTAGTGTTTTGTATAAGAAACTTTTAGAGGGCTGTAATGAGTTTTTAATCCTTTTTATAAGTGCATCGCCATTATTGCCGCGCACCTTTTGAATTTGGAACATCTGTGTTCAGCGCCAAAAAATCGAACGCAAATAGTTTGAATAAAGACTGGCTGGTACGACGCGACGGCCCAAGATGCGGCCGGCCGTGTGAATAAAAAAAAGACATCATGTTAAAAACCCGCATTTTCGTGAATGTTCGCGGACTGTTAGAAATTCATGGTTTTGAAAAATGAGATCTTCAAGTGACAGTGAAAGTATAGAATTAATTCCTGCAAGTACTACAACTGACACAAGAAATGGAATGGATTTTCTGCTACCTGCAAAATCTCGGGAGAAATATATGAAAACCTATGGTAATTTCATTGAATCGAGAAATGCAAGCGGCGCCAAGAATTTTTCAGAATCTGCGTTTTTGGCTTATTTTCAGTACTAAGCCAAAACTAAACAACTCTTTGGGCGTAGGCCAACCTACTCGATGCTAAAATCAACAATCAGTTATAATAACGACGTAAAACTAGATACATATTCGAAATTAATAGCATATCTGAAGAGGATAGATAATGGATTTAAACATAAAAAATCTGATGGGTTTAATCCAGTGATCGCAGTCGAAAACGTGGAGACTTTCCTTAATAAGGCACCCGACAGTCTTTATTGCCGTAAAAGTAAGTAACTCTATTATGATGGTGGATTAGTAAAGTATAACCATAGTGTTTTAAAATTGAGTTGTTACTGTAAATTTTATTAAATAACAATAATGATAACAATAATATATGAGGTGCTTTTTATTTTCTATATGGCCAAATAAAAAGCAGTGAAATGTAGAGTATGTCACTCCGGCGCATCACTGTCGCGAAAAAATAAAAATATATGTAGTAATATACATATATTTTTTGCTCGGGGTTACTTTGAATCCCTTGCAACGTTCAGGATTTTACTAAAGAATCCCTCAGTCTGGATTCAAAAAGCGCCTTTGCCGTAAAAATATAATTTTGCTCCCTTAAGATGCAATCTACTATTTTTTATTCGGCGAGGCAATTGGTTTACACTTAAACTGGCCTGGGGGGACTAGAGTTATGTGAGACTCGACGCCTTGAGTACGTAATACCCACTAAAACCTCTCCGGTGACCCTATCGCCATTTTTTGCAGAACCACAGAAACATAAAACCTACCGCGGCCCGACTGGCGTCCGTGTTCCTCACATAATATGGCCGGTAAGCCCACCATTCCACACACTCGCGCACTCATCTATCACACTTCCTCCCCATAGATACAAACCTGCCCCGCTGCCGAAACAAAATCTTCAAAAATCGCAATTACGTTCTAAAAGACTAATTATGTGGCCAGAAAAATATGCTATATAATTTGATTTTGGGTAGTGACCAAAATACCTGATTTCTGGAAATCACAATAAAGTATTAAATATGCAAATTAAATTTTTAATATCAAAGAAAAAAAACAAATAACAGAACTAAATTTGAACTAGTACATATTTATAAATGAAACGATAGAGCCTGCGGAATGTTGTTATGTTGTTGAGCTAACTATAGAACAATCTACAGTTAGCTCAACTGATCCATATCTACATATACCATTTGAAAGCATCAAGGCTGGCTGCATTGCCTCGCTGTAAGGCAATGCTGATGCTCTCCGTCAAATACTCACCAGCTCTCGGGTAACTCGTCGCTTCGACCAGACGCTCAAATATTTTAAAAAAATCCGGAAAGCTTTGGCACCCCACAGACCTAGGGTCTTGAATCCAAAGGAAGAAAATGCGTAGGCTCTGGACTACATATTAAATTTGTACAATAATACATGCCCCCGTCATAGTACGCGTCGGGAGGTCCACGCCCAGCAGTGGGTGATGATGATGATAATAATTAAATATAATCGACTCAGACCGTCATCGCAGCTGCTGTAGACCCACCATCGCCTGGGGTGCACGGCGCCAATCTGTTGTTTCCGTATAGAATGACGAGCTGCCTCAGTGGTGTTTCTCGTCAGTGGGTAAAGTTCCTACTCACGGGGATTGTTCTGTTACAGATGAAAATAGGGCGTTCACTTCTTAACTGAGGCCTGTGTTCAGTAATGGACTAATGTAGGCTGGATAATTGTCAAACGGATGTTTCTGGGGTCAGCCTTAACGTTATAAGGCAGGGCTACTCGTCTACAAGCGAACTTCCGGCCGTCTACACTTCGGAAACAAGCCTCCGCCGTCCACCCGCTAAAACAGCTATCGGTGGATTCAGCCAGTTGGACGTACACTACAATCATTTCATTATACATAAAATATACCTACACCATATTTAAATGTAATGTCAAAATAAATTTATGTTTGTCAATGAAAAAAGATCGTAAGACTTGCAAAAGTTAGTAGTTATAGTGCGGTAAAGTAAATTTTACAAGAGTTACGATTTCTGAAATCACACATCACTTAAGCAATGTTTTTGTCCGTCG
This sequence comes from Eupithecia pulchellata, assembly GCA_963931895.1. NCBI lineage: Eukaryota > Metazoa > Arthropoda > Insecta > Lepidoptera > Geometridae > Eupithecia > Eupithecia pulchellata. The sequence continues at coordinate 2,933,994 of OZ007522.1, forward strand.
AGTCCCCCCAGAATATCAAGCCATATCTTAAGATTGGAGACACAATTCTATTCGCTTTTGTCTTGCAGAGACACATATTGTATCTAGTCTTCATTCATAATGAACATCTGATAATACCAGATTAGGAAGCCTCTGATTCTGAGATGTTAACAGATAATTATAAAAATTAGTTAATGGTGTACCACTCAAATACTCAGATCATTAATAACAGAAATCGTCAATCACTTGTAAAATTAATAACAGCGATCGTTCACTAAAGAATTAAATGGCGAAGTTGGGATATCGTTAGCAGTCAAGTGAAGTAATTTCACGCTGGATTTGTCCCAGCTGTAATTAATTTGCGCTATTTTATCGCAAACGCTCGACGTTCCTCCATGGATTCGTTATGGGTATGACGTTAAGAGTAGTCGTACTGTTGAGTGTGAGTTTATTTGAATTTTATTGTGATTTTGCACGAGAACATTTTTATTTAATTTTTTTAAAGTTTGACGTACCGTCGTAAAACTAATTTAAAGTCATTAAAGAAACGTTTGCTATTAAAATCACCTCCAATTAGTTACCAATAAAAAACAAAAAGAAAATCCATTTTTTCACTTATTTTGAAAAAAATGAGGTGGTGATGGCCTGTACAATACAGCTGAGCGCCATTTACGAATCCAGATGAGTAATTTGATATCTCACGTATCAAAAAAACAATAGCCTTTCTATGTAACTGATGATGTAATTATGTTTTTTTTTCAATTGATGCAATAGGTTTTAATAACCAATTACATTAAATGTTTTGGGGTAATAAAGAGTACCTAGCAGATAACAGCATCGACATACTATACAAAAGCTTCGCCGGGTAAGTAAGAAAATACAAGTAGTCTTTTCGGAGCCTGATTGCTAACATAGTCTTAGAGTGTTATACTACATTTTAGTGTTTTAGGAAGTACGGTACGGACCCTATTCACAAGAAATATACATATTTTCAGACCACCCTGTTATGCTATGGAATTACCATACAAGAACAACTGGATCACATAGCTGTAAGTTCAAATTAAAAGTCAAAATAGAATATTCAGCCGTAGCTTTACATATTTAGCAATATAATTTCTTCTTTTGCAGCGAAGACGGCTTGAAAATGAAGGCCAGGGGAGGTTCAGGGTATGATATTTTTTAGAACTAGTTTCTTGCACAATCTATTCTATACTACTTCTATTTCGAGCATCATGTAATTATTAGGTAGTCTTAAACATTTATATTATTGAATTTGGGTTCAAATTCAAGCCCGAGCTTAGGTATTGAATCAGGCATGATATCTATTTAATTTATTGGCTTATTTACTTATGTTTCTTGTTAGAGAAACCGAATATCTTTTTCCTCTCCTAATAGCTGTTGTGCAATTGCATTTAGGTGTTTGGTCCCTTGTGCATCTTTGAGCATTCTAAATATTTCACGATTTGTTTCAGAGGTCGGTTTATGGAGTAGATGAAACCTCGTCCATTCTCGGAGCCCCTCGTTACCCCAACCACTTACCAGAAGCTGAGCCTATCCTACCAGGTCACACTCTTCTCAGACCAACGCTGGGCATGCTGAAGTCGTCTATAAAGTTCCCACATAGAGAGATGGCGGGCGGATCAGGGGTTTATGGCAATATCAATAATATTTTGGGCATCAGGTATCTACAGCTATTTTCGTCCTCCTAGCCGATAACATGTATCTTTCAAAGGGCAATGTATACGCTTGTACAATAAAACTCCGAAAAAAAGTGAGTTGCAAAAATCATCTATAAATAAATTCTAACGGATTGATAAAACTATTCTTTGCAAAAAGGCCTACTATAAAGATCAGATTATCTAGATGACAAAAAAGTTTGGGACGTGTTTTGCTCCAACTCGAAAACTAACAATTTAACAAGGTGTTGGTTTCTTGTTCGATTCTTTACTTTATCTTAAAAAGATTGAAGTGAAAAATAAATTAAAGTGATCACTTTATTTCCCAGTAATACTTATGTAATTTGTATTTTGTGACGAGTCTAAGAGTCCTATGAGGTCTAACAGAAATAAAGCACTTTGATTTTGATTTTAATTGATTATTCGGCCATCGGGGCTAATGTCCACAGAGACTATGTACGCAGGGAATATAGTGCACAAGAGTGGGTGCAAACACAAGTACACTCCCTTTCTTCAGTATCATAATCCGCTAGGACGGAGGTCGAAACGATCGGGGAGAGATCAGGCGAGAGATTGATGTGCTTTCCGAGGCACAGGGGTGTAAACACTGCCTAATTCCTTTTCTCATAATCATCTCTGGAGAGTAAGAGATAACTAAGTCCTTATAAATGAAGTTTTGTGTATTAGTGACTCACAAAACTCCATCAGTTCCGTTATGAAAAAAATGGGCATTTCACATAACATTTCACACCCAAAGAAAGCCAAAGAGATTTAGGCGCCCAACCTAATGTAGGTACGTTCTATAAATCATCATTATTATCTTGCTGTTCTTCGTTTAGGCGAGTTCGGCCGCCATAACAGGATTTCTTTCATGTTTACTCTTCTGGCAGTATTTTTAACCGACTTCTAAAAAGGAGGTTCTTTGTTTTACTGGTATGAATACTTTGTAGGGTTTCGAGATCGGTTTCAAAACTCATTGCCTGTACTTTTTCTAATCTTTAATATTTTAGCAACTACTGCAGATTAATGATGAAATTAAATTTGAAATAATAATTAGGGGTCAAAACTGATAAAATGCAGATATCCCATAACAGTTTTTAAAACTTCAGTAGGTCATACTTTCTAAAACATAAATGGCCACAAAAATTACAAAAAAAAATAACAGGTAGATTACCTACATTGTTTAAAATTAATAAGAAACTGATTTTATAAGGTTTATGTGGTATTATTTTTGAGGTTTTTTTTTTATTTCTTTGATTCGGACATCAAAATATTGGACATTAATTTAAAAACTTGGACATTAATTTAAAAATTGGACATTAATTTAAAAACAATTTTTTTTATTGTCTACAACGACTTATGTTTTTCTTGTGTTTGAAATACCTGCGTTGAGTCGAAAAATCACTTACCTACATTGCTAATATTACTATACATAATACGTTTAATAATATATTCACTGAAATTACTCGTATCAATCGTACCAACCATAGTCCACAAAAGTTTTAAACCCTCGGGTTGCAACGTGTACTTGACAGATCTTATTTTATAATAATATTTTTTTTTCTGGGTCAAACCTTTTTTGACCAAGAAAATAACTATTAAAATAGGTAATCTAATTAAAAATAGTATTAACAATTAAAACAATTCAGCTAACTGCAGATGGTTGCGAACAAGCTACAGGTTACTCAACTAATCCATATCAGTCAGTACTAGTCGAATTGTCCCCAAGATGCTGGCTGCATTGGCTCGCTGTATGGCAATGCTGATGCGCTGCGCTAGATATTGACCAGCTCTCGGGTCATACGTGGCTACGACCAAAAGCTTAGAATTTTTTCGATTTGATATTTGCAGATGGGATGGGACAAATCAAAGGCTAGCCTATAGTGGGTTCCGCAGATCACCCTCAGATTTTATGGAGGTAATATAAGATAAAATAACTTTCCCGATGTAAAATAAAATATTCGAATAATTTATTCTGTACTATCAATATCACTTTTTTGTTTTATATTTAGATCATACCAGAACGAGCTATGGTAAGTTTAATTGAGGAGGGTTTCTATTTATTTAACTAAGATTTATGTGTAAATGATTAAAAACCGGGAAAGACTTCATTTATAAATACATTATATCTAAAAATATATAACTCAAAAGTGACTGACTAACATAGTGATCTATCAAAACTAGATCTATCAGCACAGCCACTGTACGGATCGGGCTGAAATTTGGCATGCAGGTAGATGTTATGACGTAGGCATCCGCTAAGAAAGGATTTTGATTAATTCTACCCCCAAGGGGATAAAACAGGGGATGACAGTTTATATGAAACTTTGTCAATTTAAACCGATCGGGCTGAGACTTTGCATGCATAAAGCTACTATGACGTAGGCATCCCCTAACGCGAGCGAAGCCGCGGGAAAAAGCTAGTAAGTTATATAGGTACCTTACTTTATCAGCTTTTTTGAAAATTTGATTTCTTGTTGGTTTGTATGTAATAGTATATGTTGCATAGCATCATCATCAAAATTCATTAATTTAAGAATTCCAAAAATAAACGATATCAAAAATTTGTTTACTCAGGGTTCAGAAGAGAATCTCTTGGTGGCTAAGCAGAATAATCCATATTTTGGGTATGTTTAAAAATAATAGTAAATATTTTTTTTTTAGTAGTATAGGTAATTGATTTTATTCTAATAAAGATTCTTTAAAAAAATTCTCGTATGTAAATTTTATTTTATGATATAGATATTCGGCTTGGTTGCCGTCCCACCCCTTTCACAAAGGGAACACTCATTCGTATGTAAGTGATTTAACAAAAAGTTACATTATAAAAAAAAGTTACTTGATAGGTTAAAAAAGCCGTCATGTAATAATGATTTAGAATAAATTCTGAAGCAATGTAGTTTTCACACTTAATGTTAATTAATGCAAAAGCAACAACAGATATTGATATAAACTTTACTTTAATCGGGGAGAACCGACCGGGTGAATACGAGACCACTCCGATATTCACCCGGTCAAGACCACGAACCGAACCCAGCTGATTAAAGGTTGTTTCAGAACTGGATCATTGCCGCAAAGCACAAAAATGTGCATAAAAATGTGGCCTTAGCTTGTAATATTGTCACGCATCTTACCTCTATATTGTTGGGATCATAAACAGCTCGCGAGTTTAGCTTGTAGCTTGTGATAAGCGATTTAGTTAGTATGAAAAATTTTATCATTGTTTGATAATTTAAGCCCATAATTGAATATTTATATTTATGTTTTGGATATGCTGAATGTATATGCTATGTACTCTTATAAAATTTATGTTTGCAATTCCATCTCGCCTTGAACATTCCCGTGAAAAGTGAAATATGATAATGCACTCCTTGTATGTGAACTTTATGCATGTGATATTTTTATTTATGAACGTCGCTATTCGCTCCTATCCTTTTCAAATGAATTTGTTTTTACAGCTACCAAGAAAGTAAGGCCTTATTATATTATTATTCATATTTTTTTAAAACTGACTACTTTCTTTAGTATGTAACTAATTTTTAAGTTTTTATTGTTTCATAAAAAATATTGATACCTACCTATCTAAGCATTATCAAAAAATTTAAAAGTTAAAAATGCCTGTTCCCAATTCCCAAGAAACTACAAAACGTCAAGTTTTTAATGGGACAGTAATCTATGTAACTATATAACATACAAGTTTATTAAACATTAAAATGTAGATAATATGTATTTAAAACTTTACGTCTATTCAGGTTTTGGGAAGCATTTTTCTCTGTAATTAGATATGTAGGTACCTATATAATAATGTTTCTCCATCAGTGCTCAATCCACTTTTTTGTAGTAATACCTAGTACTTATTTTACACAAATTAAACCTTTGTACACATTAAATCCAAACACATAAGGTTAATCTGTAAATATAATTAATATTAAGTATAAAAATGTCAATGTTTATCGACAAAGAACGCACTCGAGGCACATCACTAATTAAACTAAGAGCAGTGGTTGTACTACGTGGTTGTAAACGCACTCGAGGCACATCACTAATTAAACTAAAAGCAGTGGTTGTACTACGTGGTTGTACGGTACATATTTTCTTAGCTTCAATATCCTAATTTACCATAACAGTATTAGAACTCAACGTTCGTATAGTCTTTAGTACCTACAGAGCAAGCAATTTAAAACAATTTCGCGACTGGCGTTCAGTCACATTTCCTAACAAAAAAGTTGCGAAATCAAGGTATTAACGAGCATAAAATTGTTTATAATGTTTTCGTATGTTTATATTATTTTCAGTACTTACCGATGGTATGTGATTCCATTTGACAAAAAATTCTTAATTTCACTTCTGTTTTTGAAATTACATGAATTACAATGGGGCAACACGGCATTTTGCTTGGAAACATTAGGTTCACCATAAGGGCTAGCAAATGTCTTAACAAAACTTTAGTAAAAGATCATAATTTTGATATATTTTTCAATACTTCTGTTCAACTTAAGCGCTTAGGTACTAGGTAATAGTGTCTTTGCTAATTGAAGTCAATGAAAAATTTTTTTTTTCGTGTTTCCTTTGTCACTTAATTATTAATCATCTTCTTTCTGTACAACTTTTCTGAATTGCTGCTTTCTTTTCAAATGATTTGAGGAAACTTCTAATTGGCCGTAAGTTAAATATTCTAGCTGTTAGTTTTCCTAAGATTGTAAAAATAAAATAAATAAAAGAATAAAAATAAAATAAACGGAAATCCGCTGTAGCCATCGAACATCAACTCGATGAAACTAATATTGCCTCGAGCTACGTATTCTCTGTTTGGGTATATTGCTGCGGCTACGGGCCTCGCCCACTTTACAAATATCCTTTATTTCTGATTTCAGCATTCTGATTCCTTTGCCCAACGGCATAGAATATCTAGGTTTATACTAATTAGTACTAAGCCAACGATTAGCTTTCAGACACAGATGGAGACCCGGACGCCATTTTGTAGCATGGTTATTAGAATGAGTCAAATTGAATACTGATAGAAATAGAGTTATGTTTATCTTTATCCAAATACATATCTTATGGGAATAAAATTGGTATGGGACACCGGAAATATTTTCCATATAAAATAGGGAAGAAATTTATCGATTTAGAAATTTTTAGTGTATAATAAATATAGACTAAAAATTCACCAAAAAAAACATCTAAAGTTCTTGTTATTGATGGAGAATTCGACAAACATACTAGTGCGTTATGTAAGCCGCCAAACAAGTGCAGCACAGCCATAGAAGTACACAAAATCTCACCCTCTTTTATTTTACGTCGGTTTAAAATATAAATAATTGCATTCCATTGATATTTCCGACTCTGTGGATGCGGACCACTGTTTGTGACTTTTGTGGCCTGATATGATGTTTTTTTTTTATTTTTATAACTGATATATACCTCCATCACAGATAACATAAGGTGCATCGGGGTAAGAACGGATGCTTTTTTAGAAAACCATTAGTATGTTACAAAATATTTTTTTTCTCGGCTTTAAGAATGCTGGCCCTACTACAAAAATACCAAAGTTTTGTTGAAAACATAGGTCTATAAACCAGAGTTTTTGACAATTCTCTAAATGTAAAGATGACAGAGCTAGGTATGACTAAAGTTACAATATTTTTTTGAAAACTCAGGGAAAGATCGGACGTTGACGGGGTTACATCGGAATACCTTCTAAAACCGCTTCTGTAGCTCTGATCTTAAGCGCTATTACATAGAAATATCCGGTCTTAACCAAGAAAAACACAGATACCTATTTTTCTATATAATTGTTAATATGTCAAGTTTTAGAGCTGAAAACATTTTTCTTTTGCTTTTATATTAAGATCCGAACTTTACCCATTATAATTTGAACGGGGAAAGGTCGGATCTCAGTCCACAGACGGTTTTAGGGTGTCTAATACACTGAAATTTGTTAACAAGTTGCCATATGAAGGCTTTATGATATAAAACTCGTAAAATACACAGCAGTTACACTAGAATTTCAAACAAAAAGTCGACGGGGTAAGTCCGGATTTTGAAAAAATCACACTTTATGTACCTACCTTTCCCATTTTCGCACAAAATAACACACATCCATCCACCTCAGCGACTGACGGTAACTGAGGAGAGGGGCTCGACAAAATGGCGTTGCTGACTATGTTGCCAACATCTTAAAAACACCCTAGATTAGGGAGTTATTAGATTTATCCGTTATTAACCCGAATACGATCTTCCCCCGATACATCTTAATACTACCTTCGTTTATTCACGATCTCACCTAATCACCTGATGGAAAGTGAAGATGTGGCCGACGGTGGATCATAAATTTAATAAAATATTATTATATTCCTTATTTTATTCCAGGAGAGACGTGAACCTGGTACATAGTTATCAACAAATCGATCCTGAGAATGAGGAAGATGAGGTGATTTTAGTTTTTAGCAGAAATTCAAATCACTGACTTTTTCACGGATTGAGATTTTATGTCACAGCATGTGAAATTCAATCGATTTTATTCAAATACGTTTGAATTTCTTCAACAGTGGGAATCTGAAAAATTACAAATAAAGGACCACATCTACGGTCACCAGAGCAACAGACAAAAAGAAGAGAAAACTCCACCGAGCTTCCTTGATAGCAGGGTCCATAAAAGTCCGGTAAGTAATTAGGTAAATACTTAGTTTTTTTCTTTAGGGATCTATTGAAATAAATCTCAATACCTGATTTTCTAAGCAATAATTAATTCTATTTACATAGAAAATATTAGACCCCTCAGGGTATCTACTTTATAAATACTACTTTATTCTTCAACATAAAGTTGCCTATGTATTTTCCCGTGTTGGCAATACAATAAATGTGGCCTTGCATACAGGAAACATATAGTTTCGTAAAGAAATTGCTTCAAAAATTGAAGGAAGTGAAGCGGCCTAGAAGACAAGGAGCAGTAATCATCCTGAAGCCGCAGGTAGAGGAGACACTAACAGGCGGTGACCTCGGCTATGGCTTCAATGGTCATCAAGAAAAATACAACGAAGATGAGCACTCCATCGGGACCACCGAGTCAGCCAAGAATATTAGTATGAAGAGCAAATTGTTCTGGGAATCCAAGGTCAGTTTTGAAATCAGTATTTTGTTTCAATTAGTATTTGGTTAGTATTGCTCGCCGTTTGCTTGTTCCATCTGTAAATATATCGTCAAGAACAAATTCAAAAATTAAAGAAAATCTGTTTGAATCTGCTATTTTATAAGTATTCGTCCAAATATGTACGTTATAATATGTAGATGGTGGTTATTATATAAATAGGTCGTGTTTATTCACAGAATGCTTTCAACCACCTAAAATTCAATTCGGATGCACCCGATTATGAAGAGCATTTGCCTGCAAATGCTAAAGATTTTGAAGATGACCCAAAGAAATGGTGGTATTTCCATCAGGTATTCATTGTTTCTATTAAATTTAGCGGGAGGTTCAAATTCTGCACCTGGTTGCTCGGATCGTTATTTCTGAAGAACTATTAGGGCGGACTTCACCCAGCAGTAGCATGACTAGGGCGGATGAAATTTTTAAAAAACCTAGGTTATGTACAGTGAGCGTCAAAATTAGGTATCCCCCTTGTCTACAACGCGGACTGTCGTCGTCAGTGAGGTGTAAATACTAGTATTAGTACTTCAATGCGGACTGTACATATTTTTTCATATACTTAAATTAATCAATTGACCTAATACCTAATTAGACATAAGGTTTTTGGAGTTGGAACAAGCAAAACGGTTTTATTAGTCGTCTGTTGAATCAGATAAATGTGTTATTGTTTAGTTATAGTCTCTTAATTTGGACTTATTCCAATAATCCCACAATATTTTGTACCTTGAAAGCATTAACTGACTTTTCTCCAATTTTCAGTCTGATTTTCAACCATTTACGGTTTTTGAAAACTAAGAAGCTGGGAAAAACAAGTTGTTTTGTATGTGAAATAAATAATTTATGGCGGTAAGGTATATTGTAGTTTTATTTTTAGCAATGAACGACATCTATTGGATGCTAGGAATGTTACTGAGAAACGTTAGGAAACAAAAATAGAACTGCTGAAGCTTTGTGGTATGGTATGGTATATAGTACAAGTCCGATTCACTAGATGGCAGTGTCATTAAAATTGTGGAATGTATACCTGGCTTACAAATACATTTATCTGAGCGTTACCCGAATCTGTAATCTGTGCCCAAATGATGGTGAAATTTTTCTTAGCACCGGTTCACTCGAAAAAAATTGTAACTTGCTTCTATCAGATTGGATAAAATATTATCAAAATAATGTATGTGGATAGTAGTAACAGAATGCAAAAAGGCAGTAATAAAATAAATTAACTGATAAAACTCAAATATAATGATTTTAATTCTTGATGAGTCTTTTCAGTCATTTAGGAAAAGCTGCTAGGACCGTGGGGTAAAAAAAATATCTGAGTGTCTGGTCGAAGCGCCGTGTGACCCGAGTACTGTGGTCAATAGGTATAGACCAGACAAGGCGCAGCCAGCATCTTGGGTGCACTACCGATGGGAAGTGGAATATGGATCAGTTGAGCTACCTGTAGTTTGTTTGCAACAGTCTGCAGTTAGCCCAATTGTTTCAATTGTAAATACAAATTAGTTATTTGAATGTGTATATTAATTTGTAATTATACAGGTATAAGTTGAATTTCATAACTAGGTATATCAGCGTCATATCATAAGCTTTATTAATTCCTAAACAAGCGACAGTATAATTTTATCTCATGTAATAAAGCAACCACCTGCTCTTAGACCAAGAGCGTCCGATAATTATGTAAGTTATATGCTGCCATTTTTTGAGAAACAAATTAATTTTAGTGATTATGCACCTAGTTTGTAGGTATAATCTTCGAAGTCTTGTTTTAAACAACGCAAACACAACAACAACAACAACGTTGAGTTCATAATAAGAGTCACAAGTTAAGTTAAAAAGTAGTTTATGTTTGTTTTTATAAATATTTCCAAGCCATGGTTATGTCAAACAGTAACATATGGACTTGTGAAAGATGATGTTTCCCTCATCATCCATATCATCCATCATATCTTGTGATCTAGGTTGGACTGGCGAAAAGGTGTTGAGAGAATATCCACCCGATAAACCTACAACATTGGTCTTTAGCTCTGAATTTGTATCATATTATACCTTTCTAAATGGGTGTGCATTATCCAGCAGTGGACGTGTGTGGGCTGATTATATTATAATGATGATAAGCATCACAACTTCGCAAGTATATTCTAATTTGTTTCGATTTTGATTATTTTGTAATGTTTTTTTAATGTAAAAGCCTTTAAAACTCATACGTACATAATTTAAAACGTGGAAGAGCGAATGTACCTAACACAAGTATTTCTATAATACTTAAAAGGTGTCTTCAACTATTATTAAGACTATGACGTATCTATTATAATTGAATAAAACATTATTATTATTATTATTATAGTATATCACCATAATAACATAGTTAAATGTTCTATCAGCTTTTGGACTAGGAACACGTCAATAGTTTAATTAACATTTAATTCGCAGCGGCAGTCTTTGAAACATTCTATTGGTGTGTTGTGTTGTGTTCTTGTGCTGGTAAAATTGAATTCGAATACCGTTCTTCCAGATTTTTACCAGTGCTGTTATGAAATTTATTTGAGATTAGTGTGGAAGCATCAAGATGGTGTTAGTGTTTCCTAGGCCTGAGTTTACATATTTATTATTCTTAATTTTGAAACCCAGATCCACTATCTTCTTATGAAATGATTCAACGTTGTCTTTGTGTTTTAAAATTCAATCATTATCCCGTCAAAAGTTGATACTTATTTATCATTTCAATGTCAAAGACCTTCATGATGTGGAAGAAAGCGCTTTTTGTTGGAGCGATCACGATCGCTGCTGTAGCCACTGTGTCCATGATTGTTTGGCTGATATACGAACTGGATGAAGATTTTGATAAAAGGTATCAACATTTATCTACCTCTATATTCCTTTCTATGAGCGTTAGTTTATCTTAGGGCGAGATATTGATTCTCGATTGTTTTTCCTGCGTTGGGAGCTAACAAGCATAAAAATAATTTCCCGCAAAGAGCTAGGCTAGGTACCCATTTTTAATGATTGAATGATTTTAATATTATTACAAATTTCAATGATACGATGAGTTTAGAGTAGGTATTTGAAAATTATGATTATTTTCATTCAAAATTCTCCTTGAGGTATACTTTATAAAACCATCATGCCATAGAGTAAGTAGGTACCTAGTATCTCTATTGTCATAGAGTACCTAGTTACTCTATGGCTTGAGCTTGATCCTAACGATGTTATTTATTTATTTAACACACAAAACATTACGAAATAGAAAGGCACAATATCATTTGGTATCTAGGTTGTATCATTCATTATGTATGTGTAGGTACACTTTGGTACACTGTGTAGGCAATTCTGTGTAACAGATAAATAAGTTTATAATTAATTAATTATTATGTTTTAAGCATGCTTTATAAAGTTATAAGTAATTACAGCAATTAGTTAGTACCTACAGCAATTAATAAGGTAAGTGATTAATTAAATATCTACGTTATTGTTTTTCCTATAAGTAGGTACTTTTTAATATAAAAAGACACGAGATAGGAGTATATAATAATATCCGGCGTAGATACTTTGCTTTCGAGAAAGTGTTTAATAATGAACCTTATCCTACTGAGAATAAGTATTTGGGCTTTGCGTATTTATTTTAGTCGTATCTTGGGTAGGTACGACTAATTCTAACCAAACGCATAACATTTGCTGACTCACTGTTACGCCAGACGGAAGGGTACTGGGGTCACTCCACTTTATTTTTGTGTGTATTATTTGGTCTGTATTGTACTGACGTGTTAGTATTTTGTTTTGTGTTTCAACTGTCATGACAACATCGTAAGTAACGTTCAAACCTTATTTGATTTATGTTTGTTGATAAAAGTGTGATAAAGTGTAGGTACATATTAAATATTTAATGGCGCTGTTTTGTAACTAATAGCACACTGATAACATAGTACTAGTACTAATAGCTAGCCCAATGGCTACTTAGTGCCGCCTTGAAATCAGAGATGGCGTTGCATACAAAAATGTTGTGATTTGCTTCGTGTTTGTTCGAGATTTTTTCATATCTATATTCTATACTTATATTATAAAGAGGAAATTTTGATTGTTTGTGTGTTTGTTTAAATGGAGCTCCAAAACTACTGGGCCTATTTGAAAAATTCTTTCACCATTGGAATTCAAAGTTTTCCCTGATGAACAAAGGCTAAGTACTAGTAATTGTATTTGTGTATCTAGTAATTGTGTGGTAAAGTATTTTCAAAAAAATTAAGGACCCGTATGAAATGAAATGAGTCCATGTTGAAACTTTGATGCAGTTTTTTCCAAAATACCGATCGAAATTCGAAAAGTCGTTGAACAAAAGTTGGTCCCCGGGGGGCTTGAAATTCACCCCCTTTCGCTTAGTACACATATTTTGTTACACCTTGTATATGTTAAGATAAGGGTCCTAATCCCGCCTGGACGCCACGGCAACGCCCGCTAGTGGCAACGCAACTGAACTCTTGTATGGTAGATAAAGTTGCCAAAACGCTGCCTTATTTATAATACGGCATAAAAGTCTGAATACATTGCGGCGACAACGTCGCCGTGGCGTCTTATCCTGATTAAGATTATTAAACAATAATGGGTACCTAAGATAAAGGTACCAATTGAGACATACCACCACCATAACAGCAACAAAGTCTCAAATCTTGTCCAATGAACCTACCCTAACTCAAATTATACAGATTGCCTCGTAATGTATTGTGTATGTACTAAACTAATCCAAAAATCACACACGGCGGCCGGCGCCCGATCTATTTAACGTTACTCTAGATAAAATTTTGTTATTCCTGTACCTACCCTGCCTTTATCTATCAGAATTAATTTTTCTTTTTTTTTTCTTTTTTTCTTCTTTCATTAACCATTTAAAGAAAGAAGAAGTTGATCCCCTTTATCACCCATGTAATTAAGGGGATCAACTTGTAAAATAAGGATTTTGTTTTGATCAACATCATCAACATCACCAGCTTAAAATATTAGTCCACTGCTGGACATAGGCCTCCCCTAATGAGCGCCATAGATGGCATCATCATTTGGGGGTTATTGCCCATAATCCCCACGCTGGGCATGCGGGTTGGGGATCGCAGTTCGGTGTAGTTGTTCTGCAGAAGGCGCTGCTGCCCGCCCCCCGGTGTTTCCCTTAGTCGCCTCTTACGACACCCACGGGAAGAGCTGGGGTGGTGAAATTCTATGCCGGCACCACACGGCAATTGTGGTTTCTGGTTTTGTTTTGATGTTTCTTTTTAATTATTTTGAAGAATTAAATCAAAATAAGTAGGTGGTAGACATGATGTCATGTCATGCATGGTATTTTTTATTTTAGTGTAGGTACCTACCAAATAATAAGTACACATTGACCCGATATGACATTGTTTCCTTTTACTTATTTAAAAATTATATTGTGTGTCTGCTCGTTTCAACAACGGCAACAAAACAACCACAACTAATTAAATTTCCTGGCTCGAGTAAGCAGAACATGTTTATCAGGTATATTTTATTAGGGTTTTGCTTTGGGTCTGTTTTGTGTTTTGAATCCTTAATATCTCAGAAACTACTGCAGCTATTGACTTGAAATTCGAAATAATAATACATTTTGTGCGCCCGCACAGATTTATAGAAAAATAAATGAAAAATCAAAATGAAGATTTTCAGTAGGTACCTAGGTACCTACAAATTGAAATCGAAATTTTAAATTAGACCTACAGAGTCGAAGGTATCAAATAAAAGGTATTTATTTGTAGATTCCAAAATAGTTTTTGAAATTTTGGTAGATTTTATACTATTAAAAATATTTTGTAAAAGGTCAAAAATATGACCATTCCCCCTCCCCTATCTCCGAAGATTGCAAAGCGATCGATGTAAAATGTTCAAAGTGTTTGTAGATTTGGATCTATATTTCGAACGAAAAATATAAAGAAGTCTGTAATAAATATAATAATACTTTTTGAAATATGGTCAAAAAGGGAGGGGATAATTTTCTAAAGGGTGAACTACCCCACCGAGTGGGGATCAAATGAAAGTTATTGATTTGCACATTCCGAAACATTTTTTAAAATTTCGATAGGTTTTATAGTGTTTGAAATATTTCAAAAACAGTCGAAAAATTTACCATTCCCCCCCCCCCCCCCCCTATCTCCAAAGATTGCAGATTGATCGATGTAAAATGTTCTAAGCGGTTGTAGATATAAGTACATCAATATTTTACAGGAAAAATATAGACAAGTCTGTAAAAATAATATTTTTTGAAATACTTCATTGAGAACAATATCAAAGGTATAGATTTGGACAATTCAAAACAGGTTTTGAAAATCGTTTAAGTTTCATACTTAGTGAAATACGTTGAAAAAAAGTGGAAAAAGAATTGTAGATACCAACCCACTTACCTACCATCACAGCGCCCCAAAACCGTTGTTCTCAAAATTTCAAAGTCCATACTCAATGTATTCCACTGCGCTTCAAGAATTTTTAAGTAATAAAATAAGATTGTTGAATTAAGGAATTCCACCGTGCTCCAAAAAAAATATGAGAAGAGCAATGTATCCAGGATAATCGACACAGCATCATTTAGCCACAAGCTAAGCAAAGCTTCTGTTATTGCCACAATTACGATAAATGTTATAGTTAATAAAGTATGGTATCACATTAGATGATTTATTTTTGTGGACATAGAAAAGGACTAGAACACCCGAACAAATAATCTGCAGATCGTACAAATATTTTTCCCGAGGCGGAAATCAAACCGCCATCTCTTGCTTCGTAAGCGGACTCTGGCCCACCGCGCCAAGAGGTCGTCAATATACATACTTACCTACCTAAACGACAAAAGTTCAAAACCCTCGGCACGCGATTTACACTCGCACTCGTCGTACTTGTAGTAAAAGGCTCCTGCGACACGGATGATATTCCCAAATATATACAAACGTAATACCAAAAGGATTTGTTATTTGAGCATATTTTCACCATTTTGCTAATACTTCGTGCCTATCACAATATTTTTTCAAAATACTTTACTGAAATGAAATGAATTAAACGATTTTTTTTTCAAAGATCGCTCGTTCAAAGAGGCTCGTTTTCTTTGTACGTATTTTGTGTTGATAGGCAAGTATTTTCCAAAAAGCTTGTGGCAGGAACCTAGATAAATTCTATTCTAGTACAAACAATAGCAGCTCATAGTGAAACTATGCTCAAATTACAAATCATTTTGGTATTAGGTACGTTTGTATGGGAAATTCATCGTTGCCGGAGCTTAAACCAAGGTTCCTAACCTTTCAAAGATCAGCTGATATAAGTCGGCGTAAATAAGTTCATCCAGACCGCTCAAACTCATTCATTCAGAAGACACTAACATGTTTGGACGTGTTTATTTATTTCTAATGTTATTGTGTTTTTGCAATGGGTATGTTACTAGCAACTTTATTTAATCAACTGTCGATTGATTTCTATCTTTCTAGATTATGTTTTATCTGATACAGTCAATCAAAGATATCGGACACCAGATTTCGTTTGCTTTGAATTTTCGTTTTTGTTGATAAATTAAACATGTGTTTTACATAATCTGCATTATTGTCTGTATCACGAATGTAGATCCGTTTGTTTGCCATGTTTTTTATGGATAACTCTTTGTTAAATACAAAAAATTATTATTTTATACCTAATATCACCAGGTCCTTAGTAAAGCGTTTTGTTCTATCAAAACAGGAAGGATGATTACATTGTTTGGATCCTAATATATTGTTTGTAACGTAATAGATCACATCAACAACAGACGATTCTATTATAGTATTTGATAATACCTTATCTTGTTACATAGTCGGACAGAATATTCTTGTTGAACAGAGTAGGTAACTATCATACACACAAATTATAATATTTTGAATCTTTATTGTCTCTAAAATGTAAATAACATAAGGTAAAAATGTTTTATAATTTTAATGATTATGTATGATTTTTAAAAAATATGTTTGATTTTAATATTGATAAATTATAATATATTGACAATATTGTCGACCTCTGTGGCGGGATGAGCGAAGGTCCGCCTGCGACGCAGGAAGTTGCGGGTTGGATTCCTGCCTCGGGAAAAATATTTGTACGATGCGATCTGCAGATGTTTGTTGAGAATGTTCTGGTCGTGTTCTATGTATTATATCTATTATATTTTATAATAATTATGTATTATGTTTATCAGTCATCTAGTACCCATAACACAAGCTCTGCTTAGCTTAAGGCTAGATGATGCTGTGTGGATAGTCCAGCATTAAAAAAATGCGATCCTTTTTATTCGATTCCCTAAAACAATTATGTTGGTAATTTTGAAAATCAATTTTTTTTTATACTCCTACCTTGTACACATACATAGTAAACACCTACTGAATACACTCCAAGCCAAGAAATTAAGTAAATGGAAATCCATTAGAGGAAATACAAGATATTGAATTATATTAAAAAAATGTAATAACCATTGAGTTTATTCCCTCTGTTTTCATTATAAATTTATTTTTCAGTGACAAAGACTTAGATACAGGTAAAAGAAAGAAACTGGTGATCGACAACGATGCGGGAGCTGACGATGCGATGGCCATATTCCTGGCGTTGCTGTACGAGAAGAATTATGACGGGTAAGTCCATATAAAAATAGGCCAACGCGCGGTAAAAGTAAAAAGTAAAAGTCATTTATTTGCGAAACATTTGTAAATAGGTGACAAATATTGATGTTTGACCAATATACACTGGTGGCAGGTCTAATAAAACTGTACCTAAAGGTTTAAAGAATATTTATTTCTCAAAAGAAATTACATTTCACTTATTCGAAAAGACATCTTAAATTTAGTACATAATTAAAAATTCGTGTAGCCAAACGATTAATGGTAAACAACCTACTTAAGCATACATTTTTAATCTTGTAATGTAAGTTTTGTAAGTTCTATTTTACCTACTTAAATAAAGCATTGCCTATACTTGTTGGACCACGGATAAGAACCTTAATTTACGCGATATATTAATAACAATAGTTTTTCTTAAAACTTCTAAAAAGATTGTGCTGCAAATTCTAATAGCTAGATTAATAGTAGGTAGATAATAGTTACCTATTAGTGATGGCAGACAAATATTCGGTGGACTATCCCTCGTGGCTAAAACAGGTCAATGATATTTTTTATTTAATTTATAATTTATAGACCATCATAAACCACAATCTCATTTGATGGAAAATAACCATGTAACTAGAAGACACCTATTCACTATTATTAAAAGGAGACTATTTGACGAGGATGTAACAGATGTATGTAGTTCACGATGAGTTTTATTACCAGATATCTTTTCCTCAAAATGTTTATATATGTACATATAAAAAGGTACATATGTATTTTTACTTCTACATACTTTCAACAAAAGTTAAATTAAAAGCTATTAGGCCTGAAATTATAATGTTTATTACAGCCAACACAAAAGTGTACGCTGTTATTTGATAAGAACAAGAATTTGAAGTAGCACAGAAAGGGTTAATTTACATTATTTGCAGTTAATAAACATTTTGGGTAGATAGGCTAGGTATATATTATTACTGTAAAAACATTTTCATTAACAGAAGTTACAAATGAGTAAATTGTTATCGCTGAATTAATGAGAAACTAGTAAATAAAGATAACGTTAAAACTATTTATTCGACACAATTACAAAGTTTCAGTGTTTTATTAAATCCGTAGGGTCCTAAACTAGCCTAGGCTGTATTATAGGATCCAGGGTTTCTCCAATTAGAAGTGCTTTTTAAAGTTAATATAAACATCCATTAATAATAAATAAATAAATAACGCTGGACAATCCACACAACATCATCTTAGTAATCAAGAACTTTTTCCTTACAGGCCCCAGTTAGTAGCACTCACTACTGGAAATGGTAATACCAAAGAAGATAATGTTTGCGTAAATAACCAAAAAATACTAAAGATAGCTGGCAGACAAGATGTGAGTAGATTTCATAGATATTAGTGGATATTTAGTTCAATTGAATGCCAAGGCAATGGCAGACTGGCAAGTGAATGTCAACGTAAATTGAATGGATTTTCCGTTTATAATATACTAGCGGTCCACCGCGGCTTCGCAAAGGTATATAACAGAAAAATCAATTTTCATACGGAACCCTAATTTTTTTGAAAATACTTTATAGCCTATGTTCATCACGGAAAATTAAGGATCCTAATGGTGAAATGCGCTCATTAGGGCGGTGGACTATTATAGGCTGGTGATGATGATGATGATGGTGAAAGAATTTTTCAAATCGGTCCAGTAGTTTCAAACGTTACAAACGTTGCCACTACCACACTAACACTAATTAAATTACTTACAAGACAGGTAGACAACCTGTTTTTAAAAAATATTATGGTTTCTATTAATCACCTCAATAGCCAATTCGGGTAAGTACAGCACGGCATGAATTGCTTCAAAACGTCAAGGAAACCTAATTTTTTTTGACAATAGGTGAGCCTGATTTGCCGATCACCTGTGGTTGATCGATGACATTGTTCACATCTCACTCGCCTGTTAATAGCTTGAGGTAGGCCGTATTTTATGAGAACAACCAATGATTTATTTATTTAAAAAACAAATCCACAGCTTTTAGATCTAAAATAATAAAAGAAAAACATATAATGTAACCTACAGCCAAACAGGATTTACATTTTATACAATCTGAACTGAAATTGATCTTACTTAGCCCTACAAATATTTGTTATATAAAACATGCAAAACGACATTTACATTTCAATAATATCTTAAATTTTATTTGTGCCTCAATCCTAATCTAAATTTGATACCATAGATTCCATGCCACGTCCAGTTGATAAATGTTTTTGAAGCGTTGAATAAAAATGTTGTGTATTGCATTGTTTCTTACTTTACATCGCCATAATTACTACGACTACCCATTATTAATATAAACATTTTAACATTCTTTTTAAGCCAGGATTTGCGTAGAGCATTATCGAGACATTATTATAATGAGGACGTGTCATATTTTTCTTCGTAAGTATTATATAATATATAGAGTGTGTTTTCAGGTGCCAATTTACAGAGGGTCCAAAGCATCATTAGTAACTACAGTCCCTGTGACTGACTACTTCGGCGTAGATGGACTTGGCGACACTGGCGAAGTTTTTACAGGCTTGGTGGAGGCTAAAGATGAAAACGCAGTGAACGCACTTATTCGACTATCTAAGACGTATGCAGGTAATCCTCTGGCGAGGTTTTTGTGAGCTTTTTGAAATATATACCTACATTGAAATCCGCCATGGTGGTGTAAGAATCGACCCTTAGCCCTACTTTGCTTCTCTTACCTTTTTAGACCCCTCTACGATCGCCAAATCACCTGCCAAGTATGTTGATTATGTCAAAAGGCCTTACTTGTACGAGTCAGGTTCAGCAACGGATCAAAAGCCGTAGTAGTTTTAAAGATCTAAGCATATAAAGGAACAGTTAGATAGCGGGAGTTACTTTATTTTAAACTTAGTGACTAACTTAGTAGTGATGAACCAAAATAAGAACGAGTTATCGTAAATTGTCCTCAAAATGTAGAGCTTAAGTTCTAAAACTCTTTCAGGTAATCTCACCGTGGTCACAATTGGTGCATTGACAAACCTCGCCATGGCTATATCCATGGACCAAGACTTTCTGAAGCGAGTTGGTCATGTTTATGTTGCTGCTGGACATATTCACAGTAAGTTAGACTTTATCCATGAAAGTTATACCAATAGAAACAAATGATATTGAATCACGTTATAAATAACGATATGTTGATGTGAAAATTATAAGACTCAACAGAATAAAACTAGGTATAGCAACTTGTAGTACACTATACCTATATCAATTTCATAAAAATCTAAGCCGTCAACGCAAGGCAGAGTGCCTAGAAAGCTGTCATCATTGCCGCGTTGGATGGCGATAGCTTTTCTTTCAGTCAACAATTAGAATGAAAAGTCAGTATTCCGATCACCAGTGGACTGACTCTATGAGAAGTTAGAAGTTTTCTTGATAATGAATTGTCGCTACACATAAAGTGGATACAAAATATGCGCATGATCTAGAAAAAATCTTTGTTTCGTTTTACGCTAGTTACAAAGTATTACAACTGTCGTCAGGCTTATGGGACCGATCAGCCAGGGAAGTTAGGATCGTTCTCATAATAATCTTTAAAAACTCGGGGTTCTCCCTACATAAATTATATCAACTTTCCAAAAACTATCCTAATGCACAATATTTGTAACGTTTTCCAGCTGCTGAAACTTCAGATCCTGAGTTTAACGCAATGATGGATGTTGAAGCCTATCACATAGTTATGAAACACGCCACGCCGGACAAAGTAACCACGCTGCCTTTCTCACAAGTTATTCAGCACCTTACCTTCACCAAGGTTAGTTATTTTGTTATAATACTGTTAAACCACATTTCAGAGAAAAATCAGGGCATTCAAATACTTATATCCCAAAAAATTTACAAAACAGAATTTGAACGTTGTGAGTCTTCTGCTCTATTCGGAAATGCATTGTTAAACTTGTCAATAACGCCACGAATTTTTTCGGGATTCATACATATAATTTCGATAAGTAAGATATATTTTGTTGACATATGTACCTGCTAACATTGGATGACTAGACTGCAGAGCCTGGACCTAGATATTCAATTACAAGAAGGGCCCTTGGTATAATTATGTACTCAACGGTAACCGTTCAGCTAGCAGGAAAGGTTGTCTTAAATTACGATCGACATTGTCAATGGCACGTGTTATGTAACTCTTATGACCGCAAGCTTCATTGGTTTCTAGGACTTCTAACCCGCTGTTATCTTGTTGATTATCTAATCTAGTCAAAGGCTGTGCTTCGTGCCAAGATCAAGGCACTATAATTTGCTTATCGAAATAGTTGTGTACCTATATATTTGGACATTACGCTCTTAACAACAAAATTATTTATGTGTTAGAAGACACTTGCTACTAAGTAGGTACTTGAGTGAAAACAGGTTGTTTATTATGAAACACAAAACGTGTTTTATCTTTTACGCAGCCAGATAAATTAATGAGACAATTGAAGCTGATTTCACAATACAAGCAGTAGGTATTGAAATTTATTTAGAGTGTGGGTAGGCTGATGATACTAGTTTGATTATTAAAGACTCAACTAATGAAATCGCAAGTAATAACATAATAGAATCCTTAGATAAGTTAAAAATTTGGTTTTCTGTAAATAATATGCTTCTTAACGTAGACAAAACAAACATAACCCCATTCTCATTAAGCAATAGACCGAATGACCTTTCTGAACGCCTTATGAAAGGTAAATTAGAGCAGTTGAGCATGACTCTTAGTAATAAAGTCAAGTTTCTAGGTGTTTGGCTTGATACAAAGCTAACTTGGAATGTGCACATTGACACACTAACAAAAAGACTAGGCTCGGCAACATACGCTATAAGGAAAATTAGAGAGATAGGGGGTGAAACAGCCGCACGTATGGTCTATTTCGCCTATTTCCACTCCGTTATGACCTACGGAATACTATTTTGGGGAAGAGCAGCCGAAGCAAACAGAGTTTTTGTGTTACAGAAGCGCGCTATACGTTATGTACTAGGCTTACGGTTTTTGGAATCCTGCAGGGACAAGTTTAGGGATATAGGCGTTTTGACAATGGTTGGAGAATATATTTATCAAAATCTGGTTTATGCAAAACAATACCTAAATAATTTCAAGTATGTTAAAGAAGGACATGATTACGATACAAGACATAAAAATGACTTATTGGTCCCAAAAACAAGACTAACTAAAATCTCCAAAAGTTTTGTTTGTAATTCTGTAAAGTTGTACAATTTGTTACCAAACAGTGTAAAAATAATGTCAGATCTAAATTATAAATCATTTATTAAAAGACGATTAATTAATAAGAGTTTTTATACTCTAGAGGAAGCTTTTGCTGACAAAAATATTTTCGCAGTTGAAAATTGACATTTAATTCTGACATTATTATATAAATTTATTAGGTATATTAATTTTTAATTACAATTATATCTTTACATTTTTGACAATGCTATTGCAGCTACCACTTTTCCATGATTTAATGTTACTTGATATTGATATGTATTAAATCTAAGTATTTGACTTGACTAAGTGCTCCTTGTGAGCCCATGGTATTAAATAAATTGAATTGAATTGAATTGAATTGGTAACAATTGTTACCATAATACGTAAAGTAGGTAAATGAATCTACAAAACATTTTCAAGTGTATTTTATTTTTTCTATGTATTTCAAAGGATTGGCGGAACAACGTCCTCGGCGCTATACCAACGGAGATCATCAGGCAGTTGAACAAGTTCGAGCGGGTTTCAATGGCCAAAGAAGAGCATTGGGGCGTTCTGGATCCAGCTATGATTGCTCTGATCCTCAGGCAGGATCTCGTCTCAGAGTACAAGTATTCCAACAATGATATTATTATTTGTGGTGAGTTATGTTGGACACGTCTTATTACTCTAAGGTTGGACATTGTTAATATTTATAAGATTTGGACATTGATTTTGAAGACTCGCTCTTCAAACTCATTGACAAAATCTTCTAACCGGTATCAACATGAATTTGAATTCACTTTATAAAGTACTAGCGGTCCGCCCCGGCTTCGCACGGGTATTAAACAAAAATTTCAGAAATTATACACACCAGCACGATGGGTTTCACAGTTTTCATACGGATCCCTTACTTTTTTTTAGCAGCATTTGACATACTTTTTTTGACATTGACATGACTGGAGTGTCAACTGACATGACACTGGCCGTAAAGAAAAAGCAAGCAGCAGCGGAGCTATGTTTATCACGGAAAATTTCGGATTCTAATGGTGAAAGAATTTTTCAAATCGGTCCAGTAGTTTCGGAGCGTATTCAATTCAAACAAACAATCAAATCTTTCCTCTTTAATATAAGTATAGATATAGATTTTTATTTCCTTTGAATGGAGTTACGAGACTCGTGTTGAACGGTTGAATTTGCTCCGTAAATACTAGGACTTCATAAGTTTGTAGCAGTTTTCTTGTGCTACCCAAATTCAACGTGAAACAAATAGATGGCATTAGTGGAATGCGCATTTGTAAAGGGATCTTTGGAAGAACCGTAGGACGTACAGAGTTTTCCATGAAACTAGGAATAGCTCTTTTGCCAACACATTCATAGATGGAGCTCAGAGAGGACGGTTAACTTCGCTCCATGAGTACTAGGACTTTATAAGTCTCTAGAAGTCTAATTCTAATCTAGTCGCCGAAATATTACTAGGCTAGGCTAGATATTAAATTGATATTTATCTATAATTAAGAATAACTTTAGGTGTTAGTTATAATGGGTACCTAATGCTATGTAAAAATTTATTATAATAAAATTCTGTTTGGTATAAGCCCATAAATTCAGAAATAAAACTTAAATGTTCATAAGAGTGTTATTATTTATGTGCATGGTTCAATTATAGCTAGCTAACCCATCAAGAGTATTTTTTATTATTACTATTAATTTAGTAAAATTCATTTATTTCGTGTTACAGGAGAGAAAAGAGGACTGAACACCAACACTTTCTGTGAAAAAGAAAAAGGGAATACAAGAATAATATACTCGATCAAAACTGAAGAATATAAGAAGTTTTTACTTGAAGTTTTCTCAGAAAAGTAATAGAAGAATACCATTTGAATCTGTATTATTTTTGTACATTTAGCGCCATCTAACGCTTTTTATATACACCATGTTTCATTTTACTATGGTAAAGGCAAACCTTTATGGCTTCTCGTAAATCATAACAAAACGTGGTTTCGTCATATTTCGATAGATGGCGCTGGAGGTGAAGATCTTCAAAATAAATAATGTTCACTACCAATTCTGATGCCTGAGTATGACTTTCGCTTGTGTCAAGACAGCATCCAATTTTGTATGGAATTAGGTTATTGATAATCATTTATAGTATGAAATGTGACTTGTTTAAGTGCTTATTTTGTACCTATGCCTAAAGAAAAAAGTTTTTGAAATCAGAAATCTTTATATAAAAAATCTTAGGCTAGAGCCGTCTCGCATTACCAAATCTCACCTAAAATGTCTTAGATTTTGAACCCCGCAGCACCCCGCGCGCAGGTTAGAAGTCTCGTAATTACAATAGTTTTAGTTTTTTTTTAAATAAATTTGATATTTATCATTATAAAATGGCTTGCTATCTTAATTTCACTCAAAGATTCTACTTTTAAAATAGTTCTTTATTCATATTTGTTTCCTGACGATATGTTTTTAGGGTTTTGCCATCGGTTGCAAAACCCTTATGAAATCGCTTTGGGTCTGTTTTGTGTTTTGAATCCTTAATATCTCAGAAACTACTGCAGCTATTGACTTGAAATTTGAAATTATAATACATTTTGTGCGCCCGCACATATTTATAGAAAAATAAATGAAAATAAATGAAAAATCAAAATGAAGATTTTCCATACAAATTTTGAAATCGAAATTTTAAATGGAACGTACAAAGTCGAAAGTGGTATCAAATGAAAGGTACTTGTTTGTAGATTTCAAAATAGTTTTTGAAATTTCGGTAGATTTTATACTTTTTGATATATTTTGAAAAAGGTCGAAAAATTGACCGGTACCCCCCCTCTATCTCCGAAGATTGCAGAACGATCGATTTGATATGTTTATGTAAGTATTGATCTATATTTTACAGGAAAAATATAGAGAAATCTGTAGAAATAATACTTTTTGAAATATGGTCAAAAAAGGTCGGGAAAAATTTCTAAAGGGGTGACTACCCCACCGAGTTGGGTATCAAATGAAAGGTCAGTTTGTAAATTTTAATGCAGTTTTTGAAATTTCGATAGGTTTTATACTTTTCGAAATATTTTGAAAAAGGTCGAAAATTTGACCGTTCCCCCCCCCTCTATCTCCGAAGATAGCAGAGTGATCTTTATAAAATGTACTAAACGTTTGTAGATATGGGTCTATATTTTACAGGAAAAATATAGAGAAGTCTGTAAAAACAATACTTTTCGAAATATGGTCAAAAAACGAATTTTCATACAATGGGGGCTATTTCATTGAGAGCAATATCAAATCAAAGGTATGGATTTCGACAATTCAAAACAGGTTTTAAAAATCGTCTAAGTTTCATACTTAGTGAAATACGTAGAAAAAAGTCGAAAAAATAATTGTAGGTACCAACCCACTTACCTACCCACTAATCTCTGTAGTAACTGTAATAGTAGGTAGTTCCATAGCGCCACAAAACCGTTGTTCTCAAAATTTTAAAGTCCATACTCAATGTATTCCACTGCGCTCGAAGAATATTTAGTTAGTAAGATTATTGAATTCATGAATTCCACCGTGCTCCAAAAAAATATGAGAAGAGTAATGTATCCTGGATAATCCACACAACATCATTTAGCGACAAGCTAAGCAAGCTTGTGTAATTCGTACTACTACGATATCTGTTATACTTAATAAAGTATATATAAGTATCACATTAGATGATTTATTTTTGTGTACGTAGAAAAGGACTAGAACACTCGAACAAATAATCTGCAGATCTTACAAATATTAGTCCCGAGGCGGGAATCAAACCGCAACCTCCTGCGTTGTAAGCCCACCGCGCTAACAGGTCGTCAATATACGTACCTACCTAAACGAAAAAAGTTCAAAACCCTCGGCGCGCGAGTTACACTCGCACTTGTCGTACTTGTTTTAATTTGATAACAAACTACTTCATTCGTTACAGGGGTAGCTTACCGATCACCATGAACCATATTGCACGCACATAATTTTTATTTTCCCACGTACTCTACAACCACAGTCCGATTGCAGCAATTATTGTATTGTATTATTTGGGTCAATACCCCAATTGTTATAATAGCTTGTTAATCTATCACGAAAAAAGGGGTTGAACGGGATGGCTGGGTCTAAATAATGGTTAAAACCCCAACAACATCATCACCAGCCTATAATAGTCCACTGCTCGACACAGGCCTCCCCTAATGAGTGCCATAGATGGCATCATTATTTGGGGGTTATTGCCCATAATCCCCACGCTGGGCATGCGGGTTGGGGATCGCAGTTCGGTGTAGTTGTTCTGCAGAAGGCGCTGCTGCCCGCCCCCCGCTGTGTTCCCTTAGTCGCCTCTTACGACACCCACGGGAAGAGTTGGGGTGGTGAAATTCTATGCCGGCACCACACGGCTTCGGCACGGTTAAAACCCCAATGATAGAAAATATGCTCATCTGGGTCATTATTGCAATGGCCTTTTTTGTACTTTCCAAAACTGTTTCTAAAACATTATTTTCTAATATTTACTTTTTAAATTATCCATTCTCAAGGGAGCGTTATCAAAAATGTTCGTAAAACAATGTAGTTACAAAATCCGAATACGTTAAAGTCATAATCAAACGTGGTGAACGTTTGATTATGACTTTAACGTCGGACCCTCCTTTGGGTGCCTCCGACAACCTAAGTCAGAGTCTAAGGCAGACCCTCCCCCCCGTACGCCTCTATCCATTAACTCACAAGTTTCTTGTTAAATTGTGACTCGCTAATTGTGTTAACAGTTGCACTTAAACATCTCCGACTGCTCGTCGCATTTAATGGACTTTTTTAATTTAGCTGCTGGGATGTTAATTGAGAATTATGAGTAGGTAACGTTCATTCGTATACTCGACTAAAAGCCTAGATGTCTCATTCGTATACTTAATTCTAGAATAGATGTTGAATATCAACAAATATTTATGAAGGAAACTAAAAACTGATAAAATAGTAAAGAGCAAAAAGGTACCTGAGCTAGATAATCATCACTAAAAACTGGTATCGTTTCATGCTGGCTGGAAATGGCCATTTCCAGCCAAATCTTCGCCTTGTACTGGCCGGTGTTACGGCGCAAAAACGTGCCTTGGCTATCCAAAATATTTGTTACAGGGACAGAGTTTCAACTTCGTCTATCTGCAGGTGAGAATCGTGGACGAGACGACATTTCGTAAGCAATGATATTCAACCTGGTGTTTTGTTTATGGTCGTGTACTTTCGACAAATTTTTTTTTATTTTTTATTTTTATTCTTTATTGTTTAAGGGACTTTGAGTCATAGTTATGACTATGTCAGTCCCGTCATTTCACAAAATAATTATTATAAAATAAAAACTAAATAACATCTAAAACTAACCGAAATAATTTTGTCGCCGCATCACTCAGTGGTGCGGCTAAAATTGTTTGGATAACACCAGTATCTAATAGGTTACAATTGTACAAATCACTAAGTTCTGATCTCATAGACTCGCTCCGCTCACACTCCACTAGAAGATGCAGCACATCTTTTCGACAAATTTAGCCGTATATTGAGGTAAAGGGAGCGGCCCAAATATTTATATACTAAAATAGAATAAAAAACTTACGGCCAAAAAATGATTTTTAGGGTATTGCCATCGGTTGCAAAACCCTTATGGGATCACTTTGGGTCTGTTTTGTGTTTTGAATCCTTAATATCTCAGAAACTACTGCAGCTATTGACTTGAAATTTGAAATAATAATACATTTTGTGCGCCCGCACATATTTATAGAAAAATAAATGAAAATAAATGAAAAATCAAAATGAAAATTTTCCATACAAATTTTGAAATCGAAATTTTAAATGGGACCTACAAAGTCGAAAGTGGTATCAAATGAAAGGTACTCGTTTGTAGATTTCAAAATAGTTTTTGAAATTTTGGTAGATTTTATACTTTTTAAAATATTTTGAAAAAGGTCAAAAAAATGACCGGTAAAAATAATTTTCATAAAATCGGGGCTATTTCATCAAAGGTACGGATTTCGACAATTCAAAACAGGTTGAAAATCGTCTTAGTTTCATACTTAGTGAAATACGTTGAAAAAAGTCGAAAGTTCTCAAAATTTCAAAGTCCATACTCAATGTATTCCACTACGCTCGAATTTTAAGGTAATAAGATAATTGAATTAAATAATTCCACAGTGCTCCAAAAATTTTTGAAACGACAAAATTTCAAAACCCTCGGCGCGCGATTTACACTCGCACTTGTCATACTTGTTTATAAACTAGAATTAGTGGTAATAGCCTCCACTCGTTGCGCTGGATGAACTTTTGGTATTGCGTGTGATATGGTGAAAAACTAGACCAGGGGTCTAGTTTTTCAACGTTGTATTTGCATTTATTTATGTCAAGATGTATACAAGTTTACCCAATACAATGGAGTACCTATTTGCGACTGTCCCTACCCCCTCCGTTCTAGGAGGATACAAGAAAAAAATCCCGAATGTTACTACTAGGGACAATCGGGAATAAGAAGTTCCAGATTGTTCCTACCTCCTTGTACCTAATAACCTACAAATTATATTAGGAATAAAAATAAAAGTGTGAAAGTATACCGTTATCTATACCTAATGATTTCTTTATATCGTTAAGTAATTGGTGGTGGTAGTAAGGTGCTTCGTATTATGTTATGGAACTATTTCCTTGCCATTACTTCTTTGTAAATAATAATTATACGCTGGAAAATATGTACACAGCATCATCTAGCCCCAAGCTAAGCAGAGCTTGTGCTATGGGTACTACATGACTTATATACATAATACAATATTACATTGATATTATTTATAGAATGCTGCATAAAGTTTTCTCTCCATCTTTTTTCGATAGGTCGACTTATGAAAAGATCACAATACGCAGTAAGCCAAATCTCCCATAAAATCAGCCCTATCTAATCACATCACTCCCTGCAGGAATGACACGCGATCGCAAACTTTTGGGTTAGCTCATCGTAAAGTTAGCGAAACAAAACAGAGGTACAGAAGTGAACGGTCTGAACTGCTGAAGTTAAACAAAGGCCCACCTCGTTCTGAACGTGAAGCCTGTCTGAGTTGATAAGCCGGGAAAAAGTAGTTGTTTACAAGTTGGAGTTCTGATGAGTGGCTACTTTTGTAGAATTGAAGTTAAGATATAAATAAATACTTAATGCCGGACAATCCACACAGCATCATCAAAAGAGCATCTCAAGAAGAGCTTGTGTTATGGGTACTAGATGACTGATATCATCATCATCAACATCACCAGCCTATAATAGTCTACAATAGACATAGGCCTCCCCTAATGAGCGCCATAGATGGCATCATTATTTGGGGGTTATTGCCCATAATCCCCACGCTGGGCATGCGGGTTGGGGATCGCAGTTTGGTGTAGTTGTTCTGCAGAAGGCGCTGCTGCCCGCCCCCCGCTGTGTTTCCCTGTCGCCTCTTACCCCCTCTTATGAAGACTTGGGGTGGTGAAATTCTTTGCCGGCACCACACGGCACAATGACTGATGATAATATTGTATTATGTATATCAGTCAGATGACTGATAAACATAATAAATATTATTAATTACATAGATAGATATTTTTTATTATACATAGAAAACGGCCAAATATGGTTGTCTGTTGTATGCAAGTATCGCAAGCTGCATTTTTGGTGGAAAGATTTCAGGTTTCAATAACTTTCTTAATGATTTTTTGAGCACCAAATGTCAGAACTGTTGAATCCTTTATGAAAACCAGGATTATATTAGGATATTTGTCAGACCTGGGAAATGGACTGGTTTTTTGATATGCAGCCGTCTGGTGATGCCAAAGAAGACAAAATCATAGATCAACGTCGTTAATTATAATAATATCGTACAATCTACTAATTTAGGCTAGTAACAGTAAAAAAGTAGGGTTCTGTATGTCATTATCAGACTTAGTTACCATCTAGAGCATTCCAAGGCCGTAAACGTAGAAGATTATTTAGAAGTGTGCAAAGGTATAAAAAATATAATAAAGATTTCGAAATACAAAATTGCACATGCATTACCTATATTATAATTTGTGAGAGCTACCTTTATATGAAATGATACTTTGATCTTGGTATGTTTTCAAAAACACGATTGCAGAATTTTATTTGGAGATAATGTTTGAATAAAGAAATGTTGGTACTTTTTCACACATTTTGATATTTTTCTGTTACGAGTCACTTTTGTTATATATTTTTCTGTCTCTCTTCGGGTCACTTTTGTTAGTATAGGGTTTAAGTGTTATCAAAAAAACCATAAATTTTAATTTAGTAAAATCTTGTCTTCGATGGGTTGTTTAATTTACTTATAATTTGCCAAAATCTGTTTTTGCGCTAGAAACTACGGTGCCCGTTTGGCCTGTACTTCGAAGTTAAAAAAACCATTATCATGTCGTCCCGTTCTAAAATCATCTCGTAGCGGGGTAATGGCACACTCTTAAATACAATTTTCAAACCAAGTGCCCGACAATTCGGATCCTTTTACCTTCATTTTTATAAAAGAACAAGAAAAAGTCCCTCTGCCCGTTCCCGTAGGTATAACGAACCCAAATATTTATAGGCACTCAATTCTTATCTACGTGATAAGAATATCAATTTGTTTCAATCATTTTGGATAATTTACTTGTCAAACTACGGAATTCTACCTAAGTATACTGAAATATAAATGACGGCGGGAAACATTTTGGTAGTGCTCAATAGTTGTTTCAGTTTGATAAGTTGAGGTGATTATTGTTTTATATTATAAATATATATCAACCTATATCTATACTAATATTATAAAGAGGAAAGATTTGATTGTTTGTATGTTTGTTTGTTTCTATTGAATAGGCTCCGAAACTACTGGACCGATTTGAAAAATTGTTTCACCATTAGAATCCAAAATTTTCCGTGACGAACATACATCAACATCACCAGCCTATAATAGTCCACTGCTGGACATAGGCCTCCCCTAATGAGCGCCATAGATGGCATCATTATTTGGGGGTTATTGCCCATAATCCCCACGCTGGGCATGCGGGTTGGGGATCGCAGTTCGGTGTAGTTGTTCTGCAGAAGGCGCTGCTGCCCGCCCCCCGCTGTGTTTCCCTTAGTCGCCTCTTACGACACCCACGGGAAGAGTTGGGGTGGTGAAATTCTTTGCCGGCACCACACGGCAATAAATGACGAACATAAATAAAATAAAAAATAAAAAAGCCATCTATTCTACTACTAAATATTACAATACAATGTCATTATACTAAACTAACTCTTAGGTATTTAATTATAAGTTTTTGCATATCATTATTTTTACTTTAAATTTTAAATGTCAAGTTTTAGTAGAAGTCGCCCCCGCCTGGCGTAGGCCTCCCCCATTTCTCTCCATGTTTTTCTGTCTCTGGCTTGTCTCATCCATTCTGGTCCGAATTCCTTTCTAAACAAGTCTTCCCAACGTTTCCGTGGTCGTCCTCTATTTCTCTTGTTTTGTCGTGGAATCCACTCGGTCACCTTTCTTGTCCATCTTGTATCGGTCATCCTGCTGATATGTCCTGCCCAATTCCACTTTAGAGATCATATTCTAGATATAGAGGTAATGTCATAAAGCTTTGTTTTGCCTCTTATGTAAGTATTTGTTAATTTATCTGATTGTTTTATCCCCAACATGCTCCTTTCCATTTTTCTCTGACATATTGCGAGTTTGCTTTCTTCTTCGGTGGTAATAGCCCATGTTTGGCACCCATATGTTAGGCTAGGTAGGATGGTGGTCTCATATATCTTTTTCTTTAATTTTATGTCGAGATTTTTGTTTTTCATAATCTCTTTCAAACTCCAATATTTTTGTCAGGCTATTGTGATCCTTCTCTGGATTTCTTTCTCTGTGTTATCTTCGAAGGAGACTGACTGACCGAGGTATATATATTCTTTGACATAATAAATTTTCTGGTTATCTACAATTACATCACATTATTCTCTGTTGCTCATTAGCTTTGTTTTTGTTGAGTGACGAACATAGGCTATGTAATATTTTCAAAAAAGTTAGGGATCCCCATGGAAAATTCAATAATTAAACCGCGTGCTATATATTCAACCTCTATTTCTATTATGGCGCGGAGCCATAATAGAAAAAGAGGTTGGAGCACACAGCATCATCTAGACCCAAGCTAAGCAGCGCTTGTGTTATGGGTACTAGATGACTGATATTATACATAATACAATATTATTACATACAGATATATTTTTTATTATACATAGAAAACGACCAGAACACCCTGAACAAATATCTGCAGATCATACAAATATTTGTTCCAAGGCGGGAATCGAACCCGCAACCTCCTGTGTCGCAGGCGGACCTTCGCCCACCGCGCCACAGAGGTCGTCAATAACCCATTGTTTGACGTATGAATGGTGATATCACTTCTTCAGCTTTGTATGTGTGCGAGTGTAATTCAGGAAATACCACAGAATAATTAAACATATAGTACTATCGGCAAAATACAAGATCCTGATGCAGGCAGTGTCTCGGTGATGCTTCCGACTGGCATTGATATGCATCAGTTGAGGTACCTGTACATTGTTTGCAGTCTCTGTTAATATTTAATAATCATTGTTATGTTTATTAAATATTTATTTTGTTTATTAGCAATAAGCAATTTGTATATATTTTCCATAGTATTTATATTCGAAACTTGTTCAAACGGGATTTGTGAAGAAATTTAAAAAAAACACTATATTATTTTTTAGCAACGTAAATTAAAATTTTATTGAGATTAAATAGAGCATACAATAAAGCTTTTTACTTGAAAAAAAAAAGCCGATGAAAAAAAACAAAATGATGTTTTTTATTTTATTCGGCTCATAAGAAAAATTGTTTATCGATATTAGTATGTCAAATATCCACACATCTCGTTTCATCAAATTTCGAAACTACACAAATATTATCATCATCATCAGCCTATGTTAGTCCACTGCTGGACATAGGCCTCCCCTAATGAGCGCCATAGCGCCCTGTCTTCGGCTTGTCGCATCCAGCATCTGCCAGCAGTATTTCGCAGATCGTCATCCCACCTGGCAGGAGGGCGTCCTACACTACGTTTACCGAGTGGCGGTCTCCACTCAAGAACACGTTTACCCTAATAACACAAATATATTATGTTTATTGGTTAATATGTCTACAAACAGTACTAACTAGAGGGTAAAGGTAATTACATAGCTCTGTTGTTTACTAAAGGTGGATGATTGAATCGCGTGCTTTTACCAACCAGTGTATGGAGACCTTTATAAAACCAAAAGGAGGTGTTGGTACGTCGTACTACATAGTTTGTATTCTTTGGTGTAGGGTTCAGTATAGAAGTGAAATTTTTTTGTTAGAGTAGTCTTTAAAATTATTTGGACTCTAATAGTTTTTCTTATTGTCCGCCAAATTCACGTCTTTGTTAGTTTTTATTATTTAGTCAGTATCGTCAGTTTATATCAGTTCTAAAGCATGCCTCAAGCGCCATCTAGTTGCATGTACAGTAAACTAAGCTAGCAAAGGAAAATCTAAATGTAAGTATTTCGCTAGTCAATTAAAAACAAAACATCACACTTAGCATCAATTTTCAATTACTCCCCAGGTCTCGGTAAAATGGCACCAGAAAGTAAATTAAAAAACTCGCAGCCTTGTTACGTGTGGGTAGTATTTACAATTGATTAAATCAGTTTCATTTTAAATACTTTAGTATAAACCGCGTCCTGTATTTTTCAGTGAACAAAAGTCACGAAAATGAAGAAGCCGGTAATCGTAAAAGATATTTTAGGACCGAATAAGCTGATCTTGCCGCAACAACCCAATCATGATGTAAGTACAATATCGCGTGAACAATGTACATTATTTATTAATGTAGATGATACATCACCTGAGATCGAGTGGCTGAGGTACGGAGAAATATTATTTAGCTTGTTCGTACACTTGTTATGAATAGCTACGAGTATGTAAGAGATTTTTATGAACGTGTTCTAAAACAGAGCGAATGTAAAACAAAACAGAAAACGACTTTAACGGGCCACAAAATTCCATTTTAGAATATAAATAAATAATGTCGGACAATGCACACAGCATCATCTAGCCCCAAGCTAAGCAGAGCTTGTGTTATGGGTATTAGATGACTGATGAACAATATTATTACATATATAGATATTTTTATTATGAAAACGACCAGGACGCCCTGAATAAAATTCTGCAGATCATACAAATATTTGTCCCGAGGGCGAAGGTCCGTCTGCGACGCAGGAGGTTGCGGGTTCGATTCCCGCAACCTCCTGCGTCGCAGACGGACCTTCGCCCACCGCGCCACAGAGGTTTTCGTCCACCATATCACCCTCACGGCCTATTTTATTTGTCAAGTAAGTCTTACGGCATCTATCGCTACAAAGCTAATATTCGCCTATGATACTGAATCATTTAATCATGCTCATAATTTTCAGGAATTTCTTCAAACCATGAGCAAAGTCTTCCTCTGTGCATCAGTCTGTGGTGTCCTGGTTCCTCGGAAGCTGTCCAGCAGAGCTTGGAGTGCGCTGGTGCTGACCTGCCTCGTAGCTGTTCTGGTTTTAGCTATCTGGAAGGTCGTGAAGGCTCTGGCGGGGTGGGCTAGTGATATTGTGGGGCACAGTGAGTATACGTAATAATTTTCGTTGGACACGGATCGATTGAAAGATATGGAAAGATTTGATTGTTTTTTTTTTGTTTGAATTGAATAAGCTCCGGAACTACTGGACTGATTTGTAAAACTATTTCATCGTTAGTATACTTAATTATCCTTAATGAATAAAGGCTATAGAATATTTTCAAAAGAGTTAGAGATCCTTATAAAAATTTGGATAATTTAAACATATTTGGCTTAAAAAAAACTTTTATTGAAATTACTATTAATTAAATAACTTTGCGAAGCTGGAGCAGACCGCTAGTAGAAAAAACTTATGAAGAGGCAATCAAAACACCCCATTTCTTATTTTATGATATAAAACTTGACCTGTCTAAGACTTGTCTTAGGTATTTTGTAAACCTACAGAAATAAAGCTATTTAATATAAAATCTGCAATCTGACATACAGATGTGGTTTACATCCTACAACTTTTTTTTCCAGGGAGTGTAACAGCTCGCATGTCAGGCACTATATTCTACACCATCGCCACAACATCCCTCATCCTGGCATCCCGTCTTTCCGTCGCCTGGCCTGAACTGTCTTCCTACTGGGCCAGTGTTGAGCGCATGATGGTCGTCAATGTAGCTATTGATAAGACCTTGAAGAAGAGAATCATCGGCATGGGTTGTTTTATGACTGGTTTTTGTATCTGTAAGTTCTTGTAACTTCTATGTTACAGCGTTGGTTTGTATATAGTATATGCGTGGCTGAATGTGTCCCGAACGAAAATAAATATGTTATAGATACAGATGTGTGAATTATCCTAACAACGGTAGTGTATAGTTTTGTGGTGGTAGAATATTTGGGTTAGTTTTTAAGTTTTTCTTATTTTGTGGAAGTAGTTTGAAATAATTAATTACCCGTTCCCAAAAACAGTTGCTACCCAAACAAAACCATATAAACCAGTCGGACCAACTATGAATTCCGATATCTTAGAGATTTATCAAATACTTTGCAGTTGAACATTCGATCAGCATGATATCGCTCGTCGGACTGGATTGCCCACCGCACCTAATCCTACAGAGATATACCTTAAAGTCCCACGGATTTATACTACTCAACAGTAAGATATCTTTTATTTTATATTTACATTGTTGGACGATTTTATGTGCACACCAAAGCCTATATGCCAACAGTATTTTGGAGGATTGCTTGCAGTGCCGACTGGCTGTGTAAACTCCCATCAATGTCTGTACATCCACGAAGGATGGTTCACGTTGTTTGTTCGTTCTTAGGCACTTACTAATGGGCATGCCGCCGCCATCCAATGACGCGCACGGATGCCAATACTGCGGCAGCATCTATCATCCCCGTCTAGACCTTACAACACATCTGCCGAGTATTTACGTGAAAATCTATAAAAAATGTTATGTATGGCGATTCCAATAATATTAGATGTCACTAAGTATATCTACAAAATATACAGGAAATCAGCGCGGAGCGGGTCCTATGCCAGTTAACTCAAGTAGCAGCACGTGGGGTCCGACCAATAAAGATTGACCTGAACAAGCTGATTCTTAAATTTGAACTGTCTCTTTGTTCTCACTAGTAAAGGCACACACAAAGCGATCTTAATTTCTTCTAATATCAACCTTATTGCTATAATTTTAGATGACTATTCAGACTGGGCGGCAATACCTCTGCTTTTCATAAGCAGCATTGCCACAGCACTATGGACCTTGCAGGATATTATAATAGTATTGTTGAGCATGGGTCTCACTTCTCGCTATAACAGGTTAAACAAATGTGTCGCAAAGATCTGCGCGGTTGAGAAGAAGCAAATGAAGTGGGATAAGGTGAGCTTTTTTATATGTATAATTTTTTTTTATTTCAGTCTCAAAAGACAGTAGTTGTATACGCAAGACATATGTATTTATGCATAAATGTATCTAACGAACCTATACCATAAATGTATATAACGAAACTACTATCTATTCCCTTACTTTACTTATCCAATTTTCTTTTCACCCTATTTTCTTTTCACCATAGAACGAAAGAAAATTGGATATTAATGGAACAAATAAACGAGTGATTGGTAGTCAAGGGCAAAGTGTCGTCAAGTGTTATGACGAACGTCGGAATATGTAAGCATTATGGAACAAGATTCCTATGTCCAGCGGTGGACTGCTATAGGCTGATGATGTTGATGAAATAAAGAATTATTTATCTATGATGATGGCGGATCAAGATGAGTTTTTGGTTTTAAAATGCAACCCTTGAGAAAGCTTTCTAATATTCGGTAAACACTGAAAATGTGAGCAGTTTTTAATTTTCAAATGTTAGCGCACAAATTAATTTTTAGAGAACCGAGACTCTGAAACTCTACACGTGGCGTAAGATTCGTGAGGCGTATGTGAAGCAAGCAGCCTTGGTGCGGAAGGTGGATGGTGCAATCGGAGGGATGATCGTGCTGTCGTGTTCCTGCAACTTCTTTTTTATTTGTTTGCAGCTGTTTATGGGGATAACGTGAGTTGGTTATGTATCTAGTTTTTCATCGATGTTTCATCGTGAGCAGTTATCGAAAACAAAATATTAAATTGAATTAAATAAATAGATAATCAAATTGTAGGTAGGTGATGAAAATCGCGACCAGCGGCAGGGGCGGGCCGCAGCTATTACATCTGTACTGCAAATCTACACCGAGTCGTTTGTGGGCTAAGAAAGTGTTAATATTTGAATTGCCACCAACGCTCATGAAAGTCTCCCTACTCGTGCAGCGGAGCGGCGCCCTACTGGTCGCATTGCAGAGACATTGAATGGATTAAACAGTACTTTCTTCGTATTAATATCCGTATAAAGAAATTTGGCCTAGAATTAATAATTTTTTAAAAACAATTGTCTAAGATTGACAAACCAACCTCCACAAAAAGAAAAAATAAAGAACCTGCAACATTCTGCATGCTTCGGCACACAAAGGTCGTCAGAATAGGATTGAAATGAAATTGTTTTTTTGTTCAAAACACAGTTACTCTAAAAGCTAAACAGATGTTAGGACATCCTTTTAAGTATGTAAATATACTTGTGCCAGGATGTCCCGCTCGGAGGATGACGACGAAGCCCTTATATTTGATGGAACTAAATAGTTTATATATTTTATTAATTACAGAGTACTGAGTTTCGCGGATAGATCATTTGACGAAGAAACTGTGATTTGTGTATACTTATTACCTTTGTCAGCACGAAGGCGTTTTTTCACATTTTTCCCATTCATAAAGACGCCGGCACTATCGACTCACTGAACTCAGCATTCTGATATATTTTCTAGAACTGGCAAGTCGCTACCCGCAATAAGAAAGTTCTACTATGCCGTCTCGTTCAGCTGGCTATGCATCAGGGTTACCAGCGTCGTGCTGGCGGCTGCAGATATCAACGTGCAGTCGAAGAGCGCTCTCAACGACATTTATGAATGCGAACCGCACTGTTATAACGTTGAGGTTAGGTTTATAGTTCATTATTTATCGGTTATAGGAGTGGAGACCGCGACTCGGTAATCGTAGTGTAGGACGCCCTCCGGCCAGGTGGGATGACGATCTGCGAAAGACTGCTAGCAGATGCTGGATGCGACAAGCCGAAGACAGGGCGCTATGGCGCTCATTAGGGGAGGCCTATGTCCAACAGTGGACTAACATAGGCTGATGATGATGATGATGAGTAGTAGTTATCTAGTATTTATACTTTGCTTAGCTTGGGGCAGTTGATGCTGTGTTGATATCTATAATCATTTATTTCTATAAAATTATTTATATTTTGTATTAAATGTAAAATCACAGTGTACATATAGACAGTGTGGAAACTACCTACAAACGCTCGAAACGGCTCACTCACACAAGTATGCGCATCTACGAGAGCTCTAAGGGGTTTTCGCAGTGCTGTCAGTAGCGGTTGTCGCGTCGCGACGAGCGGTCATGCGTAATTTAGTTTTTTGAAAAATGCTCGATAATATTGCGTTGTATACAGCTGTGTGAACTCAGTTTCATCGAAACCGGAGCTTTCGTATTTTAAACTTCCTACTGATTAATATTATAAGAAAAATGTACTATTATTATCATTTTTATCGAATAATGAGTCCGTGTAATTGATCATAATGAATTCTTGAATTTATTTGAAAATCCAGAATGAAGGCGGTTTAAAGGTTGTTTAAAGTCGATAGGTAGAATGAGACACTTTATAGACTTTATACAAAAATTCCTAGTAATAAAGAATTCCGACGTGTCGTAGTAGACGCAAGTACTTTTATGTGAATCATTTGTAATAATTAAGAATAAACATATTAAGAAATGTTTTTTAATTACTAGGTAGGAATCACACGCATTTTCGTATTGAAACACGGTACGGTTTGCTGCCGCTCATGAGCGTTGCCCACCGCGCCACCTGCGCTGCAGTGTCTGCGCGCGCCGTAAAGTTACAACCCTATTGCTTTAATGGAGCGTAGGTATTTATTTCATCAACTAGGCTTAGTTTCGATACTGGTCATATGTGTACTGTGGTAAAATGAAGCGGAAAGTGTATTTTTAACTGACTTTGGAAAAGGAGTTCTTTGATCGACTGTATACATAATAAACCTAATACAGCAGATCAAAGAACTCCTCCTTTTCCGAATTCAATTAATCATACTCCTGACAATTTACCCACATACTTAAATCATTGAAAGACACCTTTTTTTGAAAGTTTTCTTTTTTCAGATGGACAGACTC
This sequence comes from Eupithecia pulchellata, assembly GCA_963931895.1. Lineage (NCBI taxonomy): Eukaryota > Metazoa > Arthropoda > Insecta > Lepidoptera > Geometridae > Eupithecia > Eupithecia pulchellata. The sequence goes on from OZ007522.1 coordinate 2,974,002, forward strand.
CAGAACCAACTCGCCAAGGACTATGTCGCTCTAAGCGGCCTCGGTTTTTTCTATTTGAACAGAACTATTCTCTTACAGGTACATAATTAATTAAGATTTACATAATGTAATTAAGTTTTACAGTATTAAAGTCACTGGCTGATACTGGGTATTATTGGATGGGTTCAAAAAAATATCACGAAAGAACACAGAAGGGATGTGGAGATTTTTATCTCGACAATTGAATTAGACTAGGTATTACTGAATTCAGACACAATGTTTTATTTTATACTTAGTTGTATCTAAAAAAATAACATGTTATATTAGGAGATGCTCTGGACAGGGGGTTACCTATATCAACTGATAAAGGGCGACCCCTTACTTTTATATAAACAAAATATCTAAATATATAAATCAAGTAGGTACCTACTTAGGTATATATTGGCGATATGTAGGTAGGCTGATACAGTTCCTCAAGGTTTTATAAAATATTCCTAGGTAGGTACTTCATCATGAAGTTTCTTAGAATAACTTAAAACTCGACAAGTAATTATGAACAAGTTAGTTAAATTAAGTTTCTAATAGGAACTTTTGAATAAAGTTTAATTAATGGACGAATAGAAAGAACAAATTGTTCAAAGGGCAATCGCTACCTCGATTCAGAAGTTTTAATAGCTTAGTTAACGTCACTTTCACTAACAAAGTTAACTGCATTAAAATCGTGTCATGCATGACTTAATCTGGAAGTCCTAAAGTGTATAAGTACCTAATTGCGAAGACCAGCGACCAACTCATGCATGCACGCTTTTTGTTGATTTCGGGCTTACATTTAAGTTTGATTATTTGTTGTTTAATTAAAAGTAATATTTTAAGTCCGAGTGCGCAAGTAAAATAAATAATAATACAAAACAATACAAATAGTAATACAATACCTACTGAGTAATGATGTAAAAATAAAGTATTTTTTTCAAAAGTGATTAATTTTTTGAAATTATACATTATTTGTTTGATTTAATCGCATTATTTGCGATTATTGTAATACATAATTATAATAATCGCGGATATGTTGTAAGCGATGGAATTTGCAGTATAAGAGATTAATTGAACTTTTTTTCCCTTGTTTCTTAAATGAAATTTAACAACGTGGTTTTTCAGCTTCATGGGATTTCCCAAGAGGCTGAAACCACATAACGTCCAGCATTCTTATTTTCTAACAATTCGCTACAACCAAAATATCTTTTCAGATGGCTGGTGCAATAATGACCTATGAACTGGTTCTGATACAGTTCGATGATGGAGACGACAATGAGATCGGATCTAATGGAACCCTGTCGAAATTAGCTCGTGCTTAAGTATATGTTTTTTGTTATACTCGTATCTTGAGTAAAATCATTAATTGATTAATAAGCATTTACTATTATATAACAAGAGCACGCGCTTAAAAAAAATTCCTAATATTTTATTTCGTTTAATTTAATTAGTTATATGACATCTAAAAACAAATATTTTAATATTTTTTAATTTTAGGTAGGTACGAGTAGATAAGTATTTAATTTATGAAATTCACGAGTCTGTACTCGGGCGAGATATGCAGCTCTACTGTATTATTCCATCAATGTATTATGTACCATGTCTTTTGTGAATAAATATTACTGAATGCTGAATGAAATAAAAAAAATTGGAAGTTGGTTGGAAAGAGAGCGAGACATCGGAGTGACAGAGTCAGCTAACTGTTGGGTGTGTTGTGTACCTAGCTCGGATATCACATTTTTAAATAATGTATAATATACTTCCTCGTTTTGTTTTTTATTTAAAGCAACTCGAAGGACATATAACCCTATCTGAGTTAGGACGTGCTTAAGAAAAAACTTATATATAAATATTATTATTTTTATTTATATTATTATTATATATAATTTAAATAAATGATATTTCTTTCTGAGTTTTGTTTTATTTCCTTAGTAACAAATGACCTGTAAACAGACCTTTAATGCAAATATAATCTTGATATAAACTATTTCAGCCCGCAGCTTTGCACGCGTTGTTTCTTCACAACGCTTAAAGGTTTTCTCTCCTCTGGGGTTTAAAGGATCAGTAGCCAATCTTTTATTCCCAGCCTAACACTATCTGAACGAAAAATTACAGCCCGATCAGTTCAGCAGTTTTGGCGCAAAGAGCTTACAAATATCTCAACTATCGTTTTCACAATATGATGGCCAAATTAGCTCCGTATATATTATTACGCCTCAGTCGCATATAACAGGTCGTAATAGAATAGAAACAGAATACCTTATGTGTGTCACAAAATTTTACATGAAATACCTTGCACAAAATGTAATATGATAAGCACAAAATGTTAACAGGGTCAGTTTAGCTTAGCTATGGCATAAGTCCATAGCAGCGCTGGTTTTTAGCGGTGCCAGGGAGCTAAGTACAGCGCTACTCGCAGCACCGATCTCATAGCTTTATAGAAATATACTGAGCGATGTTGCTTCACTCTTATTATTTATGTAAGATTACCAAAACAACCGAAAGATAAGGACAAGACTAATCTTCAGGCAGATCGCATCACTCCCTATATTGTTACGGTTTTTAGTTTTGAGTGATACTAGTTTTTTGTTTTTGAGTAAAGGTTTTATTTTTAATCTATAGGAAAGAGAAATAGGTGAAACTTGGCAAGGATGATATTCCGGAGGAGGACACAGGCTTCTTTTTATGCAGGATAAACGCTTACCATTCCGCGGGCTAGGCATATAATATACAATTGGTATTTATGTGCAAGTAAGTTTTCGGTTTTGCATTTGATTGAAAAACATTGATCAGGGACCAGGGTACCGGCCCTGCGGAGTTGAGTATCGTCCCTTCTGTTACATTGACGAGCTTGTAGGTCTGAATTACCATAATCTGCTTTGATATGTCACAAAATGACATGTCGACCAAACCCTGACACAAGCAATCAGTCCAAATCGAAGCATCGTAATAACATGTCATTTTCATAAACCATTCAAAAAGAATTCAGTAAAATAAATATCGAAAATGGCCCAGAACAATTTTGAACAAAGTTAAACCGATGGTGTGGGTTTGAAAGCTTTATTTGTATAGGAATAAGGTTAAAATTTGTCGATAGCTACATTTTTATTGCTACTTTAGTAATAGGAAAGTTTCAATGACTCGTAGTTCACCTATAGGTTGTATAATGAGGGTAGGACATGCAATTTCTATTTGTTTTCTACATTGTAGTTTCCAAACAATTTAACTAATAGGTGTTTTACCGTGAGTGCTAGAAAATACCTACAGCTGAAAAACCTTCTGATTTGAAACTATTAAAAGTTCTGTCAACTTTTTGGAATTGTTTCTCATAGTGTAGTGAAGTCTCAGAAGTTCAGGGGCTTTCTCAACGCGAGCATTTTCGATACATGAAATGGTCACCACTAGATCCGGCTTTGTAAGTAGAGTGCCTACCAAATAAATTGCGTAGTGAATAATTTATATTTGGCTTTATAGTAAATAGTTAGGACAACTTTGTCTATTTCTGTGAAAATAAACATATATAATCAAATTCCACGTTTTCAAAAATTTGTACCTGCAAGCTTTACCTATTCGTTTCTAAGATCCAAGAATTTTGTTTACAAATAATGCGGCTCTAGTTCCGAGTATTTCTGTAGGTACTAATATTTTAAGAGGAAAGATTTGATTGTTTCTTTGGATTGAATAGTCTCCAAAATTACTCGACCAACGTAAATTCTGTCACCATTTAAATTATCCCTGATGTGCATAGGCAGCAACATATTATAGGTTATTTTCAATATGTTAGGGATGTCTATATCGCTATCGTTTTGTGGTTGTATTTCGTACAGCCAGTTTATTTTCCTGACACGACATATACATAAATCTTAAAAATGTGTCTTTAAAAAAATTACCTACTTAATTTAGAAAAACAAAGGTCCTGTATTTCCCAACAAACTGGGAAATGCCTGTAACAATAACAACATACTGTTGAATTTTTCGACATTATTTATTATCGAAGAAAATAACATAAGTATCTGGATCAGTTGAGCTTGTTAGCAACAGTCTGTTTTAGCTCAATTGTAAATACTAGTTCTAATTTGAGTTCTGTAATTCAATCATACATAAAATTTCAAACCTTATAATAATTATTTTGGAAAGCGTTCCTGGAAAATAATCCTATGTTACACAACATAAATTTTGTTTCGCGCACTCAACTAATTTATAAACTTTTTGGAGGTACAGGTCAACGACTCCTGATATTTTTATTTGAACAGACGAGAGAAGAAAAATAATTATATGTACCTACTAGATGTTGTGTACTTAAGTATAATTATTTTGCTTCTCAGTTATCGTTTCAATGGTTGATCATGTATGATATTGAAGCGATGTGTGCTGAGATTTGCTAATGGTTACTGACATTTATTTAAAAGTGCCTAATAAATTACATTTTGTCTGAAATAGCGGTCTATTACAGCAACATAAATATCCTATATTATAAAGGATATTTAAAAGAAACCAATATTAGGAACAAGTACACACACACATACACGTTGGGTTATTGAAGTTCATGAGGATCCCTAACTTTTTTTAAAATGTTCTATAGTCATATAATATATATAGTATGTTCATAAGGAATAATGTATGATACTAATGGTGAAAGAATTTTGCAAGACGGACCAGTAGTTTCAGAGCCTATTCAATTCAAACAAACAATCAAATCTTTCCTACATAAAATATGAGCTTTAAAATAATGATTATCAACAATAGTTTAAAAAAAATTTGGTTCCTTCAAAATTCTAAAACAATGTACAAACAAAAGTATTGAGTTAAAAGAGCAGCGTAACTGATTTTTTTAAAATAAAAGATTACAAACTTGAAAATAAACAAAAACAAGTTTTGAATTCTAATGACTTTCTAATTTAACAAGACTACATACAAGTTACATTACGTGTAGTCGTAGTCTATTGCATTAGGTGTAAGGAGGAAAAGTAAGGACAGAAGCACATTTTTATAAATACATACAAAAAATTATATTAAAAATATATTGCAGGATTTCCTGATAACAATAAACAAAGTGTTCTCCATGGCTCGCTACATAGGAATCTCAGACCCTGGCAGTAACTGTGCCTCCGCCTGGTCAGTTGTCGTGTTCCTGTCACTGGCTGCCGTAGAAACGACTGCGCTTTGGAAGGTGGTTCGTTTGCTTACTGGTTGGGCGATTGATACCTCCCATGGAAGTAAGTATCATAGACGTAGGTACTCTTTGTTTTAATATAGATAGAAATTATTTATCAAAACAATTAAAAAACAAAAGAGAGTATACACGTGATTGGAATGCTGGCTCCGGCGACACGGATGAATTTCCCAAATATGTATATAAGAACGTATGTACATAATAGCAAAAAGATTTCCAATTCGAGCATATTTTCACCATGATCTGCTATTATTTGTATTGAAATTGTATTTATCTAGGTTTCTACGTCTCTATGAGAAATTCATCCATCGCCGTAACCTCAAGTACCTACTGTAATTTTCTTATTTGAGTATGTCATCATCATCATCATCATCACCAGCCTATAATAGTCCACTGCTGGACATAGGCCTCCCCTAATGAGCGCCATAGATGGCATCATCATTTGAGTATGTATTCCAATGAAAATAAAAATTACAATATGATGAGTATTATTATTTGGTTTTCGAAATCGTACATCGAAGGCTTATGCGCGCAACTGATAGCCTCTGTTCTAAAATGTTAATGGTCCAAGTGTGTTTAATTTATATTTCAGGAGGCCTCGTAGGAAGACTGTCGGGCTCAATATTCTACGGCAACGCGTTGATATCTCTACTTTTATCGTTGAAGTTCATATCATCATGGACCAGTTTATCTTTCTACTGGTATAAGGCGGATACCACAACGGGGTTTGTGCTTCCACCTGATGCTAATATAAGGAAGCGGACGATAGGGGTCACGGCGTTTGTTACCGTTTGTGCTACTGGTAAGTGATAAATAGTTCTGACGAGATACGGTTGTATTGCCGTGGCCGTTGGGCCCAGAATCAACTTGTCCAACTCAACTCGTCAAATAAAAGGTACGCGATAAATACCCGATATATAGTATTTAATGCATTTGATGTCGAAAAATAGCAAAAATTTAAAATTAACCCCATCTAGGCTAGGCTAAACCCTATATCTAGGCTAAACCTTTCCTTTTTTGGGGATATAGGTTCAGCTGTAAACATGCTATAATGTGCTGTGGAGATATACAGCCTTATTGAGTTCCTAAATATGTCATCGTCAAGAATTATAAATAACGAGGGATGTCTGTTGACTTTCTTGTGTATCTATTTATCTACCTACATATACCTAAGTACTTATTTATTAAAGCATGTTATTTCCAGTAGAACACATCATGAGTATGATATCGGCTACTGGGCTGGATATTCCACCAGAAGAATATTTGAAACGATATATTTTGACCTCGCATGGATTTTTACTTCGGAGGGGTAAGCATTACTTATGGACTTATATCGTTTCGAAGGTCTGTAGACTAACCTTGATTTTCAGTTGAGTCAACTAGTTGAGCTTAGAATCTGCTATCTAAATAGTTCACACATCTTTTACGTTGACGTACCATAAAGACATAATCGCAATAGTCATAGCTATGGCATAAACAGAGAAATATTGTGCTATTAGAATATCAAAAGGTGTCAATTGGCTAGAAAGAACACTTCCTAGCCAATTGAAACCTTTTGATAGCTAGCTTTTGATGGCTAGGAAGTGTTCTTCCTAGCCAATTGATTCGCGCTGATTGAAACACGATAATCTTGTCATATTATGGCAATAGTGTTAATGGTCTATGCCTCTATGGAGTCTGGGCCATTCAAATGTCCAGAACTTATCACGCGTCATATACGTTGCATACCTACGTAGTACAATCCTATTTCTATCTTTACTCTTCTTTCAGATGAGTTCAGCTATTGGTCAGCTATCCCTCTGTTCGTGATAAGTAAGATTGCCACAGCATTATGGAACTTCCAGGACTTGATCATAATTTTGATCAGCATGGGACTGACATCAAGATATCATAGATTGAACATTTTTGTTAAGCTTATGATCTGTAAGGCAGAGAAGAATAGGAACGTTGAGGTATCCAAGGTAGAGTGATCATTCAGAGCAGATTATGCAAAACAATAAACAGCTTACCGCGGGTTTGAGACTTTGTTATACATAGATCACAAGCTCAGCCTGTTGGCTACATTTATTTTTGTGTAGGACACAGAAATTCTTTATACCACTGAGGTCCTACTAGGTTAATCAAAAAGTCAAATAATTCCTTTAAAAGGTCAGGATTATTATTCCTAAAGTGAAAGACCGCCTAAGATTTCCTAACATACATATACACTCGAGAGCAATGAATCCGGGTCACTCAAAGAATCCAAAAAATCTCGGAAAGTAAGAATGCTAGGTTAATGCAATAAATTGTATTTAATAGACAATTTAATACTCCTTAAATGAAAGTTAAAAAAATATGAGTCACCATACATTTTATTTACACAAAATTACATAAAGAAAAAAAACTGCTGATCTCTCCTTAAAACAAAAATAGGAAACATGAAATTTTTGAACTTTATGACGATTTTCTTGAATTTCAATACTTCGTGTTACCTCCTCGTGCTTCCATTACTGCGTTTACGCGGTTTGGCATGCTGTACACCAAGTTCCTTATACGATTTTGGGGAATATTCTCCCATTCCTCTGTGAGAGCAATTTTGAGCTCAGGAAGCGTGATTGGGGAAGGGTTTCGTTGTTTTACGCATCTCCCTAGCTCGTCCCAAGCATGCTCGATCGGGTTGATATCCGGGCTGCGCGCTGGCCACTCCATACAAGTAATGTTCATCTCTTGAAGGTAGTCATTCACAATCCTACCTGTATGAGGTCGGGCATTGTCATGCATAAATATAGCATCCTCACCCAAATTGACCATAAATGGACCAACGTGTTCGTTGAGGATTTCTTCCACATATCTTACGCTAGTTAAAGTGCCGTTTTCTATGATCACCAGCTCTGTGCGACTTTCAGAGGAAATTCCGGCCCACACAAGTACAGACCCACCACCGTAGGCTACTTTTTCTTCGATGCATGCTTGCTTGAATCTTTCCCCTGGTCTTCTATACACTCTGTGTCTTCCATCGTGCTTGTAGAGCATAAATTTTGATTCGTCGGAGAACAATTTATTGCATTAACCTAGCATTCTTACTTTCCGAGATTATTTGGATTCTTTGAGTGACCCGGATTCATTGCTCTCGAGTGTATTTTTAAATTGTTAAAATATGTTAAAACATGCAACAGGACCATTCCTATTGCATTCTGTTTCTTTTTCTCAAAAATAAAAATTACAAGGCGTCGTAGTCTTCCTACCTTCTTAAGATTTCGTTCAGCTGAAACTTTCTTTCATTGAATTTTCACTCAATTTATCACCCTCCCGATTTATCAGATATGCAACAGTATGATATTAGCTCAACAGTTTTAATTGTATATACTGCTAGTTTTTATGCTGCGATGTACTGGTTACCCTTTTATCATCATATTTTCAGTTCGGAACAGACGACTACATTCACAGCCAGGTTTGGCGCCGCGTGCGCGAGGCGTACGTCCGCCAAGCTGCCTTGGTGCGGAGGGTAGACCGAGAGCTGGGAGCTTTGATACTGCTGTCGAATGTCAATAACCTGTACTTTATCTGTCTACAGCTGTTCTTGGGGCTGGGGTTAGTAATGATTATTATTTCTTTGTACAAATGTAGGTAATTTAATTATTATTTGATTTAAGCCCGAATGATACCTATGCAGAGCAAAGCATTAAAGAAATGGTGCTGGATATGGAGTTGAGTTAGGGGAGGCTTATGTCCTATAATAGGCTGGTGATGAGTGTGATGTGTGATGGAGTTGAGCTACCTGTAGATTATTTGCAACAGTCTGCAGTTTGCTCAATTCTATAAATTGTAAATACTAGCTGTAATTTGGTCTGATATTTAATTGTAATTTTCGATTTTAACATTTAAAATATATGTAACATTTTCAGTCACATAAGCGGAACCTTCATTAACAAAGCATACTACTTTATGTCTCTGGGCTGGCTTCTCTTCAGAGCGTGCAGTGTTGTTCTGGCAGCGGCGGATATCCATGGCCACTCGACGAAGGCGCTTAACAGCTTGTATCGGTGTCCTGTGTCTTCTTATAATATTGAGGTAACGTAATTGCACAGTGATATGGCCTATAAGGTCTTGTCGCTAAATGATATTTCTCTCTGGCAGCCCTGATATGTACTATCTCGAGATATAACTATTATAAATTTTAACGCGAAAATTGCCTGTTTGGCATGCGATTAAGAAGGGGACGCTTGGACAAAAATATACACCACTCAAAAACCAATTGTAATATTTCCTTTTTCAAAGCTTTCAATATCATAATGAACCTTCATAAGTTTCTAGAAGAAGCGCATGCGCATCTGAAAAATCGTGTTAAACACCGAAACGTCTAAAGCCATTTTTGTTAATGCCAATCTATCCTGTTTCTCATACCGATCAAAAATATCTATCGGACTAATGAGGTTGTAGTACTGAAATAAGGTTAATAACCGGTGAAGGTTCCTGCCCTAACAGTAACCGTCTCAAACATCCACTTTGTATTGATCTTACCAATATTTTGTAGATCTTGTCCCGATGACATTTATCAATAATATTATTATTTAACGAAAAAAGTGAAAGGGCGATCACAGAGTCTGGTTTTAAATAGTTTTCGTATATTTTAGATTATTGTCGATTATTTTCTTACAGATAAAAAGACTCGTGAATCAGCTGACCAATGATGACGTCACATTGACTGGAAGGGGATTTTTCCACTTGAATCGAAATCTCTTACTTCAGGTACCTTAAGTTAGCTGTTTCTCCCATTGAATCTCCCTGGTAAAGCTTCTCCCCTAGAACCGCTATTCCAGAAACATTAAGTTTTTGTTAGATAATAATTAAATAGAAAATGTTGGTAGAACTTGTCAAAGGGGAAATCTAGCTCCATTAAGATGACCACAGTTTTGATTTGATTCCTTTCTAATGACAAATGTTTTTACGATTTTCCAGGAATTCTTGGTGTTTTCTGTTCAAAGAAAAATGATATCTATGTACACAATTATTGCTTAATATTCTTATGCTTAAGCTTTATTGATAACTAAAGCTCTGCCCACTTTGAGGCTAGATTAGATTATGTTGTGTCAGCATCAAGAAATCCGAGAAACTAACTGAGAAAACAAAACACCCTATATATTTTTAGACACTTCACATGCAATAGCTTAAACCTAAACAAACCAAATGAAATAAAATAAAATCTCCTCGAAACTGTAATGAAAACAAACAATTATTTCTGTTGTTTCCTTTCGTTCACCTCTCGAATTGTTAGAGTCGAGAGCCTCATTTCAATTATGTTCAACAAAGTTTGTGCCGTAATAAGGGAAATTTGCATGGTAAGGTAAAAAATTCTGTTTTCTGTTATTCGTTTCTGGCTTGTTTTACTTGTGTTCAAATAACCGGGTTTACTTATGGCTAGTCTACAGGGTATTGGAATGGAATTTGATTGTAGGAAAAAGGGAAATGGTTAAGAAAATATCAAAACCGCCTTGGGGCCGTACTATAGGTACAAAATGATAGGAAGTTTCTTCGCCGCCTAGCAAATCGCTCGAACTGCAACTTCTTGGTTGTTTACTTCAAGCCGACGACGACGGACGAAATGCAACTAATCCCTTGTATTCGTGCATTGATGAAGCAAATTGTGCTCTATTAAAGAATATTTATCGGGTATTTATCGCGTCCTTTTGTTTTTATTTTCTCCTACGTTTCCATCGCGTTGCAGCGATCGTGGTCACACGGGGCGACGTCGCCCCGTGACTGTGTGACGCGCGTTAAATACCCGATAAATATTCTTTAATATGGCAACAAAACGTGAAAGTTAAACAAATTGTGCTCTTGTTTTGGTTTTGTCTCGACTTAGAAGACCCTTTCGAAAAATTTGTTTTCTAAGTTGTTCCGAGAAGTACTACTGCGACGAACATTTTTTCCTCTCAGCAGCATTGATGTAATGTTCCGAAAAGTTAATTGAACGCTTCCGACTGGTTTTTATATGGATCAGTTGGACTGTTGTTGAGTGTAGATTGTTTGCAACAATCAGCAGTTAGCTCAATTTACAGTACTAGTACTATTTTTTTATATTTTATTTGTTGATAAAGGGACCAAGACTGTTTATGATAATGCACTTTTAATAGTTTTGAAGTAAAAATTTAAAGGTAGGTGAACAGTTATAGTGTGTAAAAATCCCTTACTCATGAATGTAGCATACTGTATTCTTACAAGAATTTGAGTCGAGCAAAATCCTGAGCGAAATCCTCTAGTGTAATGCTGTATGTATAATGCTCAGGATTTTGCTCGACCTGTAGTTCTAAACCTAGTAGTTCGAAATTATGGTACTTAATTAAAAATTAACGACGCAGCAGTTAACGGGTTTGATTCCCGCCTCGAGACAAATGTTGGTACGATCTGAAGATATTTTGTTCTAAGTGATGACCAGCATTATTGAGATATTGAAAAATAATAGACCATTTACATAATTATCTAGATCGAACATAACGTGAGCTATAAAAAGGCACTAGGAGGAGAATATACCAGTTTCGTTGAACTAGCTCCAACGACCTTTAATAGTTTTTTTTATTGGCTTGTGTTAGCTTGTTGGAGATATAACCATCATAAACTGTCTATAAATTTTCTCTCTTGGTTGTATTTATCGTGGTATTTATTTTTCAGGTAGCAGCTGTTGTTTTGAAGTACGAGCTTGTGTTGCTGCAGTATGACAACAATTGAATTAAATCGTTTATGAGAGAGAATGTGGGTTTTATTTACGGTTTTCATACTATAAATGGTTAAATTGTCGAACCACGCGCAAAGCGGCGATGCACTTGCGAACACTGGTGTGGATGTGCGCTTATTAATATCGTTTTCACGTTACGGAAATTACTGTGTAAACCGTCTCAGTACGTTTAAATAACTTTACTTTCCGGAAATAAAATCATCATCATCATCAGCCTATAATAGTCCACAGCTGGACTTCTAGGCCTCCCCAAATGAGTGCCATAGATACCATTATTCATCATTTGGGGGTTATTGTCCATAATCCCCACGCTGGGCATGCGGGTTAGAGGGATATAAAATGAAAGAATCATAAATATTTTTTAAATATTTTATAATATTGGATTATAATTCTAAAAAATAATCATAATCTATATATAGTTTTAATACCTGTAAAGAAGATTTTTAGTTTTTTGCCTATTTCGTTTACACAAAATTATAGAGCAATAACGTTAATATAATCTTCAATAGGAAAAATATTTGTTTTATTTGATGTATTATTTGTATCTAATTTGCCTAGAAATTATAGAATAACCTACCTGCTTTTGTTCCTGACCAAAATCGATTTTGCTATTACCACTTTATTCCGGGGAGCAAATCCTCAGTTATCTAGTACTTACCCAAAACATAACTACCAGATTCTTAGAACAATATTTTTACTAGCCTACCAAGTAACTAAGCTCCTCGAGGAAGGGTCTCGAGTAGTCTCCAGACTTCTTCCCAGCTGAAGTGCCCTTGAGACAAGTGTAAGCTTATTTAGCCTATTGTAAGGAAAATGTTTTTTTAACCAAGTCAACAATATTCTTTAGTTGACCTGTTTATTTTGCTACTTACTACGCCTTACGACCGACGCCCGTGGAATCACTCGTGGTACTTACTCGTAGAAAACATGACCTTTTTAGAACCTAAATTACCCAAAAATATTACTTTGCAGTAACACACACGACGACAGTTTCGTTGCTGTAGTAAGTAATCTATATCTATACTAATAATAAATAAAGAGGAAATAAATGATTGTTGGTTTGAAGAGAATAGGCTCCGAAACTACTGGTTACTGGACTGTAAAGAATCTTTCACCTTTAGATTTTTTTACATTAAAACTGACGAACAAAGTCTATAGAATGTTTTCTTTGTTTAAAAATATTACTTTGCAGTAATATTTTAATAAAAATTTCTCATTAAACTGCCACTTTTGAAATTAACTAAAAGAATAGTTTTATCGATTTAGATCCTGCACAGTACAATTTTAATAGACTTATAAAAAAGGTGGAGGGACAATATATTATTATGTATATATTTTATAGACGTGGTAATATATATTAAATAATTGTTATATATTAGCACGTCATATATACATAAAAAAGGTGCTGAATTAAAAACCTTTTCCTTTTATTAAGTCGATTTATTAATTTCGCCGTGTGGTGCCAGCATAGAATTACACCACCCCAACTCTTCCCGTGGGTGTCGTAAGAGGCGACTAAGGGAAACACACCAGGGGGCGGGCAGCAGCGCCCTCTGCAGAACAACTACACGGAACTGCGATCCCCAACCCTCATGCCCAGCGTGGGGATTATGGGCAATTACCCCCAAATAATGATGCCATCTATGGCGCTCATTAGGGGAGGCCTATGTCCAGCAGTGGACTATTATAGGCTGGTGATGATGTGAAGTCGATTTATTATGATGAAAATATATTTGCACACTATTATACTCGTAATTACAACAGGAATAACTATATGTAGAGGTATAGTGCTAACATCATCTTCATCATCTACAGCCTATATCAGTCCACTGCTGGACATAATGGGCCTCCCCTAATGAGTGCCATAGACTAACATAGTAAGATTGAAATATATCTGAACAATAAATATGATAACCATAGAGAAAACCTCCAAAAAGTCTGCTTTAATCAGTCAAAGCTCGTTCAACCTAAATCAATCACTTGAAATAATCTTGTAACGGTCCGATTCTTTTGTCGAAGTAATGATTCTTGGACTTACCACGGCAGGATAATACTCCTTGTTATGTAAATAAATAAATAATGTCGGCAAATCCACACAGCATCATCTAGCCCCAAGCTAAGCAGAGCTTGTGTTGTGGGTACTACATGACTGATATACATAATACAATATTAGGTTATTACACATATAGATATTTTTTATCATAAAAATCTGCAGATCGTACAAATATTTGTACCGAGGCGGGAATCGAACCCGCAACCTCCTGCGTGGACCTTCGCCCACCTCGCCACAGAGGTATTTGTAAATAAAGGAAAAATTCAGTAAGCGTGCTCTATAAGATCAGATTGACTCAGCAAATTTTCATGTAAGTTTCATGTACAAAACCTTAAAAAACTTTCAATTGAATGTAATAGCATATAATAACTATATACATAGTAGGTACCTACCTACTAACGTAATAGTCCAAACAATAATCTAATAGAACAATAAAATTACACCTTGGTAGAGTTCATAAGGAATGTTGCATGACACAATAACTGATGTAAAGAGGAATTTTAATGTAAAACAATTATTTTAACCTAGGTACATCCGTCATTTAGAGAATCTGTCTTTGTAATAAACTTTTTTCTAATTTATTATTAATACATGGGCATATTTGTGCGTAAATTATATGGATCTATTATGAAACAAATAGTGAAATTTCTCTAAACAAACACTAAATTTAAAAGTTTAAACATAAAAACTCAATTAAATTTTTAAAGTACTTTGATAAGGTAGTCGGTAGGTTCTTAAAAGAAAATAATACACAAATGAATAGTATTTTTATTGCTTTAAAATGAAGTCCAGTTCTTACTTATTCAATGACTCGAAATGATAGACAGAATCTAATTCAACTTATATTATTATCTCTTCGGGGAAAAAATACTTGGCCGTTGATTTCTAAGTATTCTGGAAGCCGATGGAAGATTGGATCTTCATAAGCAATTTATAGGAAATCAATTTCGTTAGATTGTTTGACGTGAAATTCAGGATTTATTTATATCCGGTCCTCATTGGATCTGGCTTGAGAAAAATTGCCAGCCTTTATTTTGTATAAGCTTTACCTAAATATATATGTGACTAGCTTGTCCATGCGGCTTCGAACATGTTTTAGAGGACAAAAATGAGTTCATCCTGTTATTATAATAAGGGCCAAGGTAATTAAGCAGTACAACAATTGTACAAAAACAACTACTTAGATTAATGTTTTTGTTCAGAGGCCTCAGTATGGGCTGTGCGCATAAGCTTACGAGATACGTTTTGAGAACCATTGACTTCTTCATATAAAAGGCTTAGAATGACAGTAGACACTAATGATGTGTAGCTTACAAATGCGACAAACACGTCTCATTTTCCTATCTGTATCGTGTATGCACGAAAGCACTGACGTTACCTGCAATTTTTATGATTATCATGTCAACTGACACATTCATTCACTTTGGGCTTCAAAATATAGAAAGTTCTTGTTTGGCTATATATAACTTTGCTGTAACAGCAGCGTTACGTTAGCTCTATCATTGTGTGTGTTCGATTAGACTTGTTACGCTTGTAGATGGCAAACTAAAAACACAGTGTAAGTACCGAACATGACCGCTACTGACATGTTAGAGTGAAACGAATTAGTCAAAATCATTCGAAAACTATTATTCAGTTCAAAAGAAACTACGAGTATTGAATGGTTTTCATGCTACGCAAACATAGAGCAACACGGGCCCCCTACGCACCACTAGATTAAATAGGAGCGCTGCAAAGCAAAAAATGTTTAGGAGGAACTCGAAAACGAAGGAAGCATTCTGATAATAATGCACACAGCCCATGCTAAGGCCTCAGTTAGCTAACAAACGCTCTCTACAGTTGCCGTTCTTGATTGCATATTGTAAAGAACATGAGAACCCTGAAGCTGAGTTCCGCCTAATTTATAGGTATTAAGTAGGTATTCAATTGGTATTCAAACCGGGGTAGTAGAGGTCGGAGTGACGCCAGCAAATTGCATCAGAACTAGCTCGTACGTCACTATGGTGCCGGCAATCTGAAAGAAATATTACAAACCTGGTCAGGAGGGGTAAAACTATTTTTAACAAAGAAAATTACAAAAAAACCAAAACTGTTGCAAACAATGTATAAATAGCTCTGCTTTTTATCGATAACTGGTATTGCGAAGGGTCCCTAAGAAGCTGTCTGCATTGCCTCGCTGCGGCAAGTGGGTAACAACTTTGTTGCAACTTTGCTAAGATTGCCTACGTCCTCTTTGGAACTTCGTAACATTATTTTGTTGTATTATGCAAATTTGTTGTAATTCATAGGAGAAAATAACGAAAATAATGTTATGATTAAAGAAAAACAGATCATCAAAAGCTGTTAACATGTGTGTAAGTATATTATGTTCTTTTTAGGGTTTTGCCATCGGTTGCAAAACCCTTATGAAATCGCTTTGGGTCTGTTTTGTGTTTTGAATCCTTAATATCTCAGAAACTACTGCAGCTATTGACTTGAAATTTGAAATAATAATACATTTTGTGCGCCCGCACATATTTATAGAAAAATAAATGAAAATAAATGAAAAATCAAAATGAAGATTTTCCATCCAAATTTTGAAATCGAAATTTTAAATGGAATGTACAAAGTCGAAAGTGGTATCAAATGAAAGGTACTCGTTTGTAGATTTCAAAATAGTTTTTGAAATTTCGGTAGATTTCATACTTTTTAAAATATTTTGAAAATGGTCAAAAAAATGACCGTTCCCCCCCCCCTATCTCCGAAGATTGCAGAGCGATCAACGTGATATGTATCAAGTGTTTGTAGGTATTGATCTATATTTTATAGGAAAAATATAGAGAAGTCTGTAAAAATAATACTTTTTGAAATATAGTCAAAAAAGGGCGGGAAAAATTTCTAAAGGCGTGACTACCCCCCCGAGTTGGGTATCAAATGAAAGGTATTGGTTTGTACATTCCAGTGCAGTTTTTGAAATTTCGATAGATTTTATACTTTTTGATATATTTTGAAAAAGGTCGAAAAATTGACCGGTACCCCCCCTCTATCTCCGAAGAATGCAGAACGATCGATTTAATATGTACCAAGTTTTTGTAGGTATTGATCTATATTTTACAGGAAAAATATAGAGAAATCTGTAAAAATAATACTTTTTGAAATATGGTCAAAAAAGGGCGGGAAAAATTTCTAAAGGGGTGACTACCCCACCGAGTTGGGTATCAAATGAAAGGTATTAGTTTGTACAATTTAATGCAGTTTTTAAAATTTCGATAGGTTTTATACTTTTCGAAATATTTTGAAAAAGGTCGAAAATTTGACCGTTCCCCCCCCTCTATCTCCGAAGATAGCAGAGTGATCTATATAAAATGTACTAAGCGTTTGTAGATATAGGTCTATATTTTACAGGAAAAATATAGAGAAGTCTGTAAAAACAATACTTTTCGAAATATGGTCAAAAAACGAATTTTCATACAATGGGGGCTATTTCATTGAGAGCAATATCAAATCAAAGGTATGGATTTCGACAATTCAAAACAGGTTTTAAAAATCGTCTAAGTTTCATACTTAGTGAAATACGTAGAAAAAAGTCGAAAAAATAATTGTAGGTACCAACCCACTTACTACCCACTAATCTCTGTAGTAACTGTAATAGTAGGGTTGCACAGCGCCACGAAACCGTTGTTCTCAAAATTTTAAAGTCCATACCCAATGTATTCCACTGCGCTCGAAGAATATTTAGATAATAAGATTATTGAATTCATGAATTCCACCGTGCTCCAAAAAAATATGAGAAGAGTAATGTATCCTGGATAATCCACACAACATCATTTAGCGACAAGCTAAGCAAGCTTGTGTAATTCGTACTACTATGATATCTGTTATACTTAATAAAGGTTAGGTTAGGTTAGGTTGGAGTACTCCTTTTTCCGCATTTGGACTCGTTTTGGTCCTGTATGCGTGGTTTGGATGCTAGCAGAGCCAGCCTAACTCCGTCCAGAAGCGCAGAATCTTCCTGGGGTCTTCGCAGGCTTCACGGAGTGACCTCGGCAAGTTGAGGATTTCTGTACGTTGTGCTGCTACTCCTTCGCATTCCAGGACTACGTGGGCAGCTGATTCGTCGTCGCTGAGGCATCCCCTGCAGAGAGGGCTGTCTGTCGCTCCGATGGTGAATAGGTGTTTGTTCAGTGGGCAATGCCCTGTTAATGTACCTACTAGAATACGTAGGTCCCGTCGATTTAGGTTCATTAAGCGTTTAGTTAGCTTCCTTGATATTGATGGGAGCGCCTCTCTAGTTTGTCTACACTCAGATAGGCGTGTCCATCGTTCGTCATGTATCTTCCTAGTTGCGAGCCTAATCCATGTTTGGAGTAATGAGAATGGCAAGGGGAGGAAGGGTAGTGGACCTTCTATGGTTGTTTCCGATCCTCGCCGTGCCAGTTCATCAGCGGCGTCGTTTCCTAGTGATCCGCTATGTCCTTTTATCCATTGGAGGGTAATCTTGTTGTTTGTTGATATTGTTTCTAAAGCCAGATGGCATTCGTACACTAGCTTGGAGTTGCAGCTGCTCCCCTCCAAGGCTTTGAGTATGGCAGCACTATCGGAGAGAATGCGAATGCATTGGTCAGTTATTGCTCTCTTTTGTACAGCTGTGGCCGCCTGAGTTATTGCTACACATTCACATTGAAATATAGAGCTGTGCTTTCCTAGTGTTACTGAGATGTTAATGTTTAGGTCCAGTGAGTGGACTCCGGCACCCGTGCCTGTATCCGTTTTGGAGCCATCTGTGTAGATTCTGACTTCATGCGTGTCAGATTCATCTTTCTGATGCTCGTGTAGTTGTACTTGGTAGTGCTTGTTTAGCATTGGTTTGCTGGGTATTCTATCACATGGGGCAGCTATTAGGGGTTCGTAGTTTATAGCCCTGTCCATGATCTGGGCGTGTGTGCTGTTCGTAGCTCCCCAGAGACCCATGTTACGTAGTCTTAGGGCCGACATTGTAGCCTCTTGTTGTATATAAAGGTCTAGTGGTTCTAGGTCTAGAATGATGTCTAGAGCAGCGCCGGGAGTGGTTCTCATGCAGCCTGTTATGGCTGAGCAAGCCATTCTTTGGAACCGTTGTAGTTTAGCGATCACGGTGCTTAACTCCGTTCTAGTCCACCAGACTATCGCTCCGTAGGTTAGTGTTGGTCTGATGATGGCGGTGTAGAGCCACATGGTTATTTTTGGTGAGATTCCCCATGTTTTGCCAAGCATTCTGCTGCATTGGTAGAGGGTGGTCGTAGCACGTTGGAGTTTGCTGTCGAGATGTTTGTTCCACAGCAGTTTGCTATCTAGTATAACACCAAGGTACTTGACTTCGGTTTTAAGCTTGATCTCTGTATTGAATAATTTTGGGAGTTTTATGTTCCCCAGGTGTCGCTTGTTTGTGAACATTATTAGTTCCGTTTTAGTTGGATTAACTGAGAGTTCATGGTCGTTGCACCATGATTCGATGGTTCTGAAGGCAAGTTTCATCAGGTCACATAGTGTGTTCTCGAAACAGCCGGTCGCCAAGATCGCGAGGTCGTCCGCATATCCTATTGTGACCAGTCCGCGTCCGTTGAGGTCACGGATTAGTTCGTCAACAACTATGTTCCATAGAAGGGGCGATAAGACGCCGCCTTGGGGGCAGCCCCTGGCAACTATACCTCTGGTGGTTTTGTTTATTGTCACTTGTATCGCTCTGTTTTTGAGCATGTTGTTTATCCACCCAGCCAACGTTGGCTCGACACCGTATCTGGTGAGAGCTCTGTGTATGCTGGTGAAGTTGGTCTTATCGAAGGCTCCTTCTATATCAATAAAGGCTGCCAGTGTTGGTTGTTTGGACGTCAATCCACCTCCTATGCGTGAGACTACGTTATGTAGAGCGGATTCTGTGGATTTGCCTTTGCTGTATGCATGTTGCTGTTGGTGTAGTGGTCTGTGAGAGAGTATGTTTTCCCTTATCTCTTTGTCACAGAGTCTTTCAAGAGTTTTTAGAAGAAATGACGTAAGGCTTATGGGCCTGAAGGATTTTGGTTGGGTGTAGTCACTTCTTCCTGGTTTTGGTATGAAAATTACTTTCACTTATATACTTAATAAAGTACATATAAGTATCACATTAGATGATTTATTTTTGTGTACGTAGAAAAGGACTAGAACACTCAAACAAATAATCTGCAGATCTTACAAATATTAGTCCCGAGGCGGGAATCAAACCGCAACCTCCTGCGTTGTAAGCCCACCGCGCTAACAGGTCGTCAATATACGTACCTACCTAAACGACAAAAGTTCAAAACCCTCGGCGCGCGAGTTACACTCGCACTTGTCGTACTTGTTTTATTTTAGGGAAACCTATATTTCTTAATAATGCCAATTATTTTATTTAATAAAAAAAATATTGTGGATACCTATGTTATGTGAAGGACATACTACTACTACGAAACTTAATTAGTAGCTTAGGTCCTACTATTCTATATGTCAAATTATTTAGATATTAAAACCTAAGTTCCGCGACCTTCCGCCACACAAAGAGAAAAGATTACAGGAGATATAGTTGCACGGTCATTAAATAAGAAAATCATAATCCCGCTATAAATGGAGCCAGAGAGTCTGCCGGTACTCTGTAAGATTTCTTGCGGGATGGTACAAGTGACAAGGAATACCCGAAAAAAAAATCTCGGAAAGTAACCCTTAGTTGCATTAACCTAGCATTCTTACTTTCCGAGATTTTTTTTTCTTTGAGTGACCCGGATTCATTGCTCTCGAGTGTAGTTGCCAGTAAATAAAATTCTCTGTGTACTTTTTTCATTGTTAAAAGTCGAGCCCTTCATGGAAAGCTTTTACGAATACGCCGATGAGCCTCATTCACAATACCCTATCTTCAATCTGTCTCAGGGCTTCAGGCAGAATGAGTTACGTTATTGCCTTAATTTGGGGAAAAATTAGAAACGTAAATATATGGTATTTTTTTAGGTGTAACGCATAAACAATCTATATGCTAGCGAGCTCTTATTCGCACAGTCAATAGTTATTTCAAAATGGATGGTTTAGGCAAATAAAACAGTTTTGATCAGTTCAAAGTTTCAGGCAAAAGTTGTGACGATGATTGAAAAGATTTTGGCGATAGTGGTATGTGTGACACAGCATTGTACACGGCCAGGGTGATGATTACAGCAATTCGAAGACAACTTGCTATGGCGCGAAGACAATTTGCATTAGAGGAGCCTGTCCGGTATTGGAAAATATGATATATTAGGTAAACTCCGGATTAACGCCCCAGGAGGGATTCTTGCCCCGTTTCCAAAAACCCCAATCCTGTTAATTGCTAGGAAGTTTTTAAGGGCTCATTATTGGGCCTAAAAATAAGCTTAATTTTAACCAATCAAATCCGACATTAAATACGACATTCATAAGTAAGGATTTTTGGCAGGGTGACACATTATCATCACTGAGGCGACTATCCGGACTTTCCCTATATATCAGTTTCCAGTGTAGTAAGAACGAGTCTTTACAGTAATTCGTCCCGCTTCCACTTCTCTCTGAAAACTAAACCTTAGAAGGCTTATTCGTATCAGAGCATAAGCTTTTGTATTGTACTCAGACCACAGATTTCTCTTGAGTCTGTAATTTCATAATAACATTGTATTTTCTACGGTTGGCTGCTCACAGTACTTGAGCATCCCTTAGTGAGCCTGTGACTTGTTGGCTGTCACTGATCACAAATTAAAGCTACCAGTAAATTATTTAAAAAGAAAAAAATATATTAAAAATTATATTTATACAGGGTGGTGGATCATCAATAACCTCTTAAAAGCTACTTGGGTAGATCAAGACGAACAACTATACTATCATCATATCATGTACATAATATCTTATCATCTACATAATACCGCTGTATATTTAACAATGTTCCGAAATGAACCCTGACAAATGAACATGAAACAGAAAACTAATTCTAGATTTTCACGTATAGTAACAAACAATTAACAAGTGCACTTTGTATAGAAAGCTCAAAATGACGTACAAAAAGAATTATAATAATTAACTGCCGAAGTTGCTAAGAGAACTCCCATGTTCAGATTTCTAAAAAGCTAAAAACCATTTTGCAAAGTAAGTGTTACTATTCAGTAGGCACAGAGCAACACGGGCCTCCGGCGGACCGTCAGTAGGTGAACTTGAGAAATCAAACGTTTCAAAATGTACGAGAACGGCATTTTGCTGTATGACATCTGTCTGGTTTATGATTTTGAACTCTAATGCTGAGCTATTACTGACCGGTTTTCATTGGATCTCTTATTAAAATACTCGGCCTTTAAACAGGGTCTTTGCCATTTTAATTTGACAGACATAAAAGTTTCATTGAGTGAGATATCAAGCTAACTGTATTAATTTGGAAATTTCGAGACAGTTTTTGAAAATTGTACAAGTTACATTTTAAAATACATTGAAAGGTGTCAAAAAATTACTGACCTTTACTAATTAATATCCAGTGTAATTGGTTGGATCTTGTTATATTTTTTATTTTGTTATTTACTTACTTAAAATAATTCAATGCAATATTATACACACCACAACGCCATGGTGTCTTTTAAGTATGGACATAATCCTGTATTATTTTTCCAACAATGTTTTTCGTCCTCGGCAAATGAAAAACATACTAATACCTCGCCGCTGTACAAGCTTCATAATCCCGTATCTCAGGTGACAGATGCTCACAAAAAGTGGCATAATTGACCCTTTTATGTTTGTTTTGGGGCTTTAACAGTCCTGTTAATTATTTCATCAGGTTATTATAAGGATCATCTCGGTCTGTTCCGGAAACAATATTAAGGGACGGACGGTACTTCGAAAAGGTAGGTGGGTAATCTCTTTGGCCGAGTTTACAAGTTACGCAACAGTTCATTTGTGTTCGTGAGTGTTATATTCGGTGTTCATTGATATTATCATTGAATAACTAATTATAATTGTAATTATCATTAAATAACAATGATAATTACAATTATATAATTATGCAAATTAATAACAAAAATATAAAAACTATTATTTATAATTGAGCTAACTGCAAGTGTTGCTAAAAAAATATAGGTAGCTCGACTGATCCATATCAATAACTAGTATTGATATGGATCAGTCGAGCTACCAGACGTACGTAAGTGTCAGACAGAGTGTTCATTGGTTCATTTTCATAAATTTTGTCCCATTATCGCCTCCACCTAATTTAGCTAATTATTTAGTTGAAGCAAGGACATTTCAAAAATGTTAACATCATGGTTACCTACAAAAGTTTTTAATTTGTACTAACACTACAGCAACTTGCAGTTGTTCCGTGATCATGGCGCATGAAACTGCGCCGAAATGTCGGAAAACTCAAAACTCAATACATTATCATGATCAATATCCCGTCAGAGAGGACTTTAGCCTTTGTCATAGTTGTTGAAGGCAGAGATGCGAAAATAGAGTTCCAAAAGGGCCACCTTGAATTTCTGTTTTAACTATACCAAATAAAACTTTTATAAAAGCTTAAGCAAGTTCATAATAGGTATCACAAACTGCCCAAAGAAAATTTTTCAATGTCCTTTCTTCAACCAATGAGCATCAAATATAGCACTCACGACCTAACCACCATAATTAAATAAATGAGGGTGTTGATTTCAGTCGGGGTAGGGCCTCAATATGCTACCAGTTTGCTAGGAATTGATAAAAAAACAGATAATGTTTATCTGTTTAGAGTCTTACCGCTAGAACCAACCCACGTTTCACATGGAAGAACTGAAGTCCGCTGAGCGCCACTGTATCGCCGTGTATTTGTTCCAGGAACCTTTGTATCTGAAATAATAAATAATGTTGGACAATTCACATGGTACTAGATAACTAATATACATAATATACGAGTACATCATAGATATTTTTATTATATATAAGAAAACGACAAATATAATAGCAGATAGATTAATTATAAACATGTTTTTAAAATTAAAAAGCAGAACCAAATTAGAACTAGCATTCAAAATGTAGACAGCTGAGATAATTGCAGACTGTTGGAAACAATCTACAGGGAGCACAATTTGTCCATATCAATACTAGTCAAAAGCGTCGGAAAGACGCTGAAGTGAGAGTTTGTTTTGTTAATAAAAATCTATTTATTGTATTTCTGGCTTCATATAAATTGAATTTATTTCATTATTTCAGTTATTTTACCAAATCTCTCACCTCAACACAATAAGTCGTCGAGGTGACATCATACAGCGCCATCGCAGGTGCCTTGCTCGCTGTATGGACCTTAGCTGCGACCAGCGATACCGTCACGGATCGCACCAATAGGAAAGCAACGGAGTACGCAAAGTACACCGCTTGCTCGTATCCTTTGAATGGCCTGAAAGTTGGAAGAAAGTCAGCAATGTGTTGAGAGGTATCGATAAAATCTACTACTCGCAAAAATTAAAAAGATTTGATTGTTTGTATGTTTGTTTTTTTGTTTCAATTGAATAGGCTCCGAAATTTATGGATCGATTTGAAAAATTCTTTTCCCATAGAATCCTAAATTTTCCCTGATGAACATAGGTTATATAATTTTATCAAAAAGTTAGGGATCCGCATGAAAAGATCAATAATAAAAGCGTGCGCTATATATTCAACTTCTTTTTTATTATTCCTCCACTGCTTGCTCGCTCTCTACGGCCAGTGTCAGTTATGGAGTGTCGTAATATTTTTTATTTTCCAATAGTATTGTAAAAACTTTCTATGTGTCTTTTGTAGGTTTAGTCTAATAAACTATTTCTTTCTTTCGTAATAGTCACAATTCGCCCCCGCACCACAGGTGTGGGGGCGAGTCAATGTCAAAATGCTCAAAGCTGCTAAAAAGTTAGGGATCCGTATGAAAACAGTGAAACCCAACGAGTCAGTATGTATAATTTCTGAAATTTTTGTTTAATACCCGTGCGAAGCCCAGGGTGTTCGCGCTGTTATTCACGAAATTCAAACTCGACGAGGTATTGGCGCCATCTACCGGTACGCTGAAGAAACTCGACGCGATACTCGTTGGTGCATCAGAACAGGCGGCATAACCGCCATATTTAATTTTGTATTCTTTCTTGACTGCGACACAAAGCACATCTCTGTAACCTAGATTTTAGGAATATACGTTTTTTTTCTCAATTTTAATAAATCAAATTATTGAAGACGCACCCGATGACCCCCGTAGCTACCATATTGGCCCTACGAACCGGATAATTGCTGCTTATGCTGGGAGAAGAATCCATCTTCAGCCTGCTCGAGACAAGTTCGAAGTCATCCAGAGACATCACAAGGATATCGGAAACCAGCACCCTAGACAACGGTCAGGTCATTGATCCCGTCCACTCCTTCCATACGTTCCCATTTGTGCTAAAATTGTGTCGTTTGTGCATTTACAGAAAGAAACCAAGTGTCGCGTAGCCGTAACCGTTACATTTCCCGCGCAGTTAAAAACGTGAGTACCTTATCTTATTCTTTACATAGGCCTTCATAATGGGTAGTGAAGATAAATTAAGTGTTCCTAGCAATAAATCTCAAGTTTCTCCGAATAAGCGTTCTGACGATGAACTTTCAATTCTCAGACGTCAACGTGGTAACCTCAAATGTAGATTGACTCAGTTTCAGAATTACCTAGAATTATTTAAAGATACATGTCCGTCTAAACTACAAGTAAAAGAAATAAAGTTTAGAATGCAGGCATGTCAAGATCAATTCAAACAGTTCAATGAAATTCAAAGTAAAGTCGATTTTTTGAGTTCAGTATCAGACGCCGATTCTAACAATGAATATGTTCAAACATTTGAATCTTCATATTTTCTTGCATTAGCAATAGCTGAAACTTTAGTCGAAAGTGTAGAAACTGGAAACAATTGTACTAATATTGCAAAAAATAGTGGTTTCCGTTCGTTACCAGAAATAAAACTTCCTACCTTCAGTGGGAAGTTTGATGATTGGCTTGAGTTCAAACATGCATACGTTACCATGATCCATAACTGTCCCGATCTAGACGAAATCCAGAAGTTTCATTATTTGCGTTCTTCACTTTCTGGTACCGCCTTAGAAGTTATTAGTTCTTTCGAATTCACGCCAAGGAACTACGTTCACGCATGGGAGTTATTGGAGAATAGGTTTCATAATACTAGGCTTTTAGTTCAGAATCACATGAAAGCTTTATTTCAAATGTCGTCGTTGAAGCAGGAATCATCTTCACAAATTAGGAAGCTAATAGATACCGTTTTACGAAACATTCGCTCACTTACTTCGCTAGGCGAACCCACTAGTAGCTGGGATACAATTATAATTTTCCTAGTACAGACAAAGTTAGACGCACCTACAGAGCGAGAGTGGGAGATAGAAAAAGGTTCTATTCATGCCAGTTCGGATAGAAGGTTAAAAATTAGAAGATATTCTTTCATTTCTAAAGAAAAAGGCAGACATGTTAGATTCAATTAGCTCAAGTCAAAATAAGCCGGAACAAAAGTCGCATAATGATTTAAATGTTAAGTCACAATATAACAATGCGTCTGCACATAGCTATGTGTCAACAAGCGAATCGGGAGCAAAAAATAAGCCTAAACGTAAAGGCTATACTTGTCATTTATGTAACAGCGACCATGCGATTTACACATGTTTTAAATTCTTGAATATGTCTATCAAGGATAGGTTAAAGTTTGTTGAGGATAAGCAGTTATGTAGAAATTGTTTGCGTACAGGTCATTCACTTTCCGATTGCATTTTTGGTCCATGTAAACAATGTCACAATAAACATAACTCACTTTTGCACCTTCAGTCGGGTAACAAGGAGTCTGCAGCTGAGAGTTCGTCTCAGACTACTCCATCAACCGCGTTGCACTCCTTATCAGTAGGTAGTGTAGGTACATACCATAGTGTAGGCAAATGCGCTCGCAACGGCAGCGATTATTCGACACAAAATGTACTGCAACCGGTATTGTTATGCACGGCTTTAGTTGAGGTAGCAGATAGTAATAATCGATTCCATACAGCCAGAGCCCTTCTGGACAATGGTTCTCAACACAGCTTTATTTCAGATAAATTACGTAAGCGAATCAATGCACCTCTATTACAGTCCACAATACAGATTTCAGGTGTCGCACAATCAGTGACACAATCAAATCATTCATGCGAATTATTTATGCGTTCAAAAATAAACGATTACAGTGCTAAGGTTAAATGCTTTGTCTTGCAGCGTATAACAAACAGTTTACCCACTACAAGCATTAATACCAAGCTTATACGAATACCGGACAATGTATACCTAGCCGATCCTACCTACAATATTCCCTCGGAAATCGATTTATTGATAGGTGCGGATTTGTTTTGGGAAATACTTGTCGGGACTAGAATCCGATTGGTAAACGGGCCGTTCCTTCAGAATTCGAAGCTAGGATGGTTACTTTCGGGTCCTTTACGCGTTTCTAAGAACTTAGATAGCCATTCTAAAGTTCACTGCAACTTCAATCAAACCTTAGGCTTAGGTTTAGAAGAGCAACTTATACGTTTTTGGGAGTTAGAGAATGTACCTCAGGTAGATAACGTTCTTTCAAAAGATGAGCAATTTTGTGAGGAGTTATTTAAAACTAAACGCGAATCAGGGGGTATATTCTCAGTCCGCATCCCGCTGAAAGAATTACCTGAAACATTGGGTACAAAATTCAAACAATTCTGCTAAAAATAGATTTTTGTATTTAGAGCGAAAATTAGGACGTTCACTCGACTATAAGCGAATGTACTCCGACTTTATGAGTGAGTACACTGCCTTAGGCTATACAAGTCAGATCGACATAGTCGATGAACATTATTATTTCCTACTGCATCCTAATAACAAAATAAGAATCATAATTTTTCAAATAATATTTTACGCATTAAATCAATTAATCTTATCGAATTAAAGTTAAATAATACAATTCAATAAACATTCATCATTCTTAAAACTCAAGCGCATAGGTGCGTATGTACCTACCTATTACGATTCATTTAAAATTTACCTCCGCTCTAGGCGCGAGGAGCGTGAAACCGGTTTCTTATCAGTAACCGATCTCAATGCATTGCAAATGATGCTAGTTAGACTAGCTCAGATACAAACTTTTCCGGACGCGTACAGAAGTTTAAATAATAACTTTCTTATACAAACAAATAGTAAATATACGAATCGTATTTCTTGTCTTAATATATTTTTAGACGTGAATTTAATAATTAGAGTCGGTGATAGACTAGGAAACTCAACTGAGTTTTGTTACGAAAAGAAACATCCATTATTATTGTGCAGTAAACATTATTTGACAGTGCTAATAGTGCAATACGAACATAGACGTTTGCTTCATAGTGGAACTCAGCTACTTTTGTCAACATTACGTGAATGTTGGTGGCCGATAGGTGCTAGGAACTTAGTTCGTAAAATTGTGCGTGAATGTGTGTTACTTGTACGCGAATGAAAGGTAAAACTTTACAGCCTAGAATGGGCAATTTACCTTCTACGCGACTGGATTCTGGATTTCCTTTTGGTCGGACAGGAATGGATCTTGGAGGAACTTTCTATGTCCTTAACAAAAAGGGCAGAGGAGGACGTCTTAGTAAAACGTATGTATGTCTGTTCGTCTGTTTTCTAACTCGTGCGGTACATCTTGAGCTTGTTTCCAGACTATCCACTGATGACTTTATTTTAGCACTTAAACGTTTCATTAGTAGAAGAGGTAAACCTGATTCTATTTATTCTGATAACGGAACTAATTTCGTAGGAGCTGAAAAGGAATTCTATTCTTTTTTACATAAAAATTCTAAACAAATTCTCGATTACACAGCTAACGATGGAATTAAATTTAATTTTATTCCACCATATTCACCCCATTTTGGAGGCATGTGGGAGAGTGGCATAAGGTCTTGTAAATATCATTTACGTCGTGTAGTAGGTAACGCGAAACTTACTTATGAGGAATTGAGCACGGTTTTAGCACAAATAGAATCTGTCCTCAATTCCCGCCCTATGTCCCCTCTGTCTCCAGATCCTAACGACTTCACTCCACTGACTCCTGGTCACTTCCTCATTGGCCGACCGTTGACTGCTCCAGCTGCACACGATGACCTCACGGATGTCCCGATGTCAAGGCTGAACCGGTATCATCGAATTGAGCAACTATGACAGCACTTCTGGAAGCGGTGGTCAAGGGAGTACATTTCGGAGCTTCAACAGAGAACGAAGTGGAAGTCTAACCAGAAGGACATAAGCCTAGAGAGCTTGGTCCTAATCAAAGAAGACAACCTGCCTCCGCTGAAGTGGCGCCTGGGGCGCGTCACGAAGGTGTTTCCGGGCACGGACGGTGTCTCACGGGTTGCCGAAATACGAACGGCAACTGGAACGATACGGAGGGCGTTCTCCAAAATCTGCCCTCTACCAATAGATCCAGCAGACAGCAGCAGCGTCCAGTGATCCATGATTATCCCATCGTTGGAAGCCGGTGCTTCCAAGGCGGGCGGTATGTTCGCGCTGTTATTCACGAAATTCAAACTCGACGAGGTATTGGCGCCATCTAACGGTACGCTGAAGAAACTCGATACTCGTTGGTGCATCAGAACAGGCGGCATAACCGCCATATTTAATTTTGTATTCTTTCTTGACTGCGACACAAAGCACATCTCTGTAACCTAGATTTTAGGAATATACGTTTTTTTCCTCAATTTTAATAAATCAAATTATTGAAGACGCACCCGATGACCCCCGTAGCTACCACAGGGTATGGCTAGTGTTATAATAATATTATAAATGCGAAAGTAACTCTGTCTATCTGTATTACATGCCTAAACTACTTAACCGATTTTGATGAAATTTGGCACAAACGTTGTCTAGACCGGGGAAACATAGGATACTGTTTTCCCCAGTGTCATGTTCCCGCGAGATAGTACAGGGACGCACGATACCGAATCCTATTTTTTTTTACATTTTACCTCGACGAAGTCGCGGTCAAAAGCTAGTATTCTACATTACAACCTACGTATCATCTCGCATGTTGTCCAGCCTTGCGATTACGGTAAAATATCCCATTCAATGGATCGCCATCCGAGGAGACTGGCTTTAAGCGATTTCGATTTCCATTACACGGTACAAAAACATAAGCATTTTTCTGGCAGGATAGAGTCAAACGAGAAGACAAAGCTGTCGTCGTCAAAATGTCACCATGTCAATGTTTTTTAAATTGCTACGTATCTTACTTTTCAACACTACAATATATTAACTGTTTCTAACTATGAATTAGATTTTTTGTAATCGTGCAAAAAATAGTCAAGTGCGAGTAATCTGACAATTGACTTTGATATAGGTTACCTATATCTTCACGTTAGCTTTCAATTATGTAGTCGATCGGCTCTATCACGCCAGAAAGTTGTGTGTATTTTAAGTACTCGCATTCGTTGTACTGAAAACCTAAATTGTTTACGCTGTCTCCTCGGATGGCCCATTCAATGGGAATGGGAGATTTTAGCGTAATTACACCGCCAGCTCGGTTCCACCTGATCTGAGCGGGATAGCATGAGAGACGTCGTAGGATCAATCCCAATTTTTATATCCCGGTTTTACCTCTCATCTGGTTCCGAATCGAATCTGCAACGTGGTGTGGCTTTGATCCCTTCTCTGAAATAATAATAACAAGGACACTTTCATCATCTTCATATCAGTTCATGTTAGTCCACTGTTGGACATTGTCCTCCCCTAATTCTATTATTTCACCTGAATATATGCTGTATTTTAAAAAATATTAATAGGTAAACTGACTATTTTAACTGCGTTTGCTCAACTGCGTATAGTTGAGCGATGGGACTTCTATAGGAAAACTACTAACTTTCCCCATTGCTCAGATGCTGATAGTGCAGCGATCGGGCTATTGCGCATTTCATTTGTTTCTAATTGGCAATGTACAATTTCTATTTTTTCTGGATTAGCGATAATTTATTTTGGTCATTTGAATTGTTTCAATCTTTATGCATACAAAATTATATTAAAAGTAGAATCTTGCATAAAATTATGATAACAAGCCGTTTTATGAAACAAAAAACAACAAATTAATTAAAACTTAAACACCACGTGACTTTAACCATACTGGGCAGCTAACGATGACCATCTCTGTACCTATGATCTATACCACTATACTAATATTCTAAGCAGTAAAGATTAGACTGTTTATTTGAATAGGCTCCGAAGTTGCTGGACCGATTTCAAAAAAATATTTTACCATTAGAACTCCACATGATTCCGGATGAACAAAAGCCATTGCATTTTTCAAAAAGCAAGGGATCTGGATATATAATTATACATCAATAATGTAAGTACACGAACATGAATGTATATTAAGTGTGTGTAAAAGTTTATAATTTATGTTAAATACTCGTGTTTCATAAATCAACTTACGCCAAACTGTGCAGAAGCTGCAGACAAATGAAGAACAGGTTGTTAGCGAAAGATATGAAGATGACTCCGCCGATGACATCGTCGACTGACCTCACGAGATTGCAGGCTCTGTTGTAGTCCTCGCGCATTGTTCGCCAGTACGATGATGGAACGTACTGGAAAATAAAACCTTATTGGTGATTTCAATAATAGAACATAAAAGAACTTTAATTTAAATTATGACCTTTTCCATTTTATGTTGGGCAATAAATATAATGACTAAAACTGTAGACAACTCATGGAGTCGTGAATGCTGCCTTTTATTTCAATCAATGAATCAGCATCGCCATCCAAACAAGGTAATGCTGCCAGCATTCTGGGCACTCTGCCCGTGACGGATTAGATTTTCATACTGCTGGTTGTGTTTTATTCTGTTAAGTACAGTAATTCTTCATATTTTGTTATCAAATTGTAGGTATTACGTAGTCCGGACGGGACAATAACCCTTTTTCCCTGTCAAAAATCTAGTGACTTTGGGTCTTTGTTGTGCTACCGGAACAAAGAATGTTGTTTGATTACGTGATAAAACGGTAGAAACATTTTATAATGATTTGCTTACTTTGGAACTAGGTGGCGCTGTGTGATCCAGTAAGACAAAGATTATATGTATCATTGCATTGTTCCAAAATGTTGTTTAACATCATGAACCCGAAAATTGGGATCTGTATGCAGAACTTTTATGTTTTATAAAATATTTAGTTATAAAAATATATTTTTATTAAGAGAAACCTTGTGTCATTATAGGAATTCGGTACTTGTTTTTTTTGATTTTCAGCTCCTATTCAGGGATAGAATGAAAATCAGTTAAACTAAATAAAGTGGCTGTTGAATAAATAACGTGTAGGGGTTTTTAAATTGAATATGGTCAAATGCCATCTAGATTCAATTGAAAAAAAATTAAATAGTTTACAAACAATTCGAAAACCAACAATCTAACATGCTGAAGGTGTTTTCTTCGCTTCTCTATTTACCTTTAAAAAGATTGAAGTGAAAAAATACAAATTGATCACTTTATTTTTCAGTGTTACCTTTGTAATTTGTATTTTGTGACGTGACCCAGAGTCCTGTAAGGTGTAAAGAAAATAAAGCACTTTGATTTTCATAAATCATCAAAGGTATTGCTATCATTCACATTTCTTATCCATTGAACTGAGTAGCACCTAGCATAATTTCAATATATTTTACATTTTTGCCTGCTACAATGTATGTAGGTACGGAATACATTTGGAATATTTGCATGCAAAAGACAAACATTATTCGTTTTATTGTTTGTACGTTTTTCAGGAATTTACAGCGAATTTAAGTTGCGTATTCAGTAAAGCACCACACAGCCGTGTGGTGCCGGCATAGAATTTCACCACCCCAACTCTTCCCGTGGGTGTCGTAAGAGGCGACTAAGGAAAACACAGCAGGGGGCGGGCAGCAGCGCCTTCTGCAGAACAACTACACCGAACTGCGATCCCCAACCCGCATGCCCAGCGTGGGGATTATGGGCAATAACCCCCAAATAATGATGCCATCTATGGCGCTCATTAGGGGAGGCCTATGTCCAGCAGTGGACTATTATAGGCTGGTGATGTTGATGATGATGATTCAGTAAAGAAGAAATAGGAACTGAATCGATTGGTTTGTTTATTATTGCTGCAAATTTGTACTCTGATTTGGTATATTAGTTATATGAGTTCACCAATTGATTGAAACGAAACGGGAAAATTGGGTTTGAAGAATTATTAAATCATGCTGGATAATCCACACATCATTATCTAGCCCCAAGCTAAGCAGAGCTTGATTGTGTTATGGCTACTGGACTGATATACTTAATAGAATAAATTATATAGACATTTCTTTTTATTTACATAGAAAACTACCAAAACACCCGGAATGAACGTCCACAGATCGTACAATTATTTTTTCTGGGGAACCCGCAATCTCCTCCGTCACAGGCGGCCATAGGTCGCTAGTCAAAATAGGTTCAGCATAAAGCCCCTTGGGACTTAAACAATAATCTAGAATCATTTGGACTTGGTTTCTCGAAAACTCGAAAAGTAACAAACATTTTCATACGTGGCTATTTTAAATAGTTTTTATAATATTTGAAACTAGAAAAGTAAATACAAAAACTCACCCTCCCTTTGACGGATGTGATCCTCAAATTAACTTGATCAAGCCGTGACGTCAGGTACAGGCTCATGCAGATCACAAACACATCACAAAAGTTCCAGTTGAAAGTACATTGGATATTGGTAAACTGAAAACATTAAGCAGAAATAAATAAAATATATAAAATATATATAATAACCTGTCAAAATAAATATCTGATGTCACATTTTTCATATGATCAAACTATGTCAATATGGAACGTAACTCTAGTCAAACCAACAAAAAAATGTCATTGGTATGTATTTTCTAAATATCAAGTTTAAATCTACGACAGCCTTTATAGTGGGTTTCATAAGGAATGTCCTGGTGGGAAATTCCTTAAGACACCTTCAGTATACTTTTGTTTTTCGATAAAATATGTTTTTCATTGGGCAATGCGTTGCCATTTCAAGATATCTCAGCAACCATCTAGAAAAGGCATCGATTCTTTCTGATAGATGTTTTATACTACTGTGAAGTTTAGTAAGAATTTTTTTTTACTGTACAGTAACGTGTAAGGTTTTATTACGTATCGGAACTCAATAAAAATAATTAAAATGTATTACCGTTGTATTAACAATATTCCTGTTATTGGGGACAGAACTTAACAAAAATATATGTATAAATCAAGGCCAACTTCGTGGCGGCGGTATTTCGGGCCGGAGTAACGCCCTGAAATGTTTTCAACCACGCGATTCTTACCTGTACCAAGACGCCGTAGAAGTGGTTATATGGCAAGTGACTAAAGATCCACGGGAAACTTAGAACATTGAAAGACTCGTACAAGTTGCTTGTTGGGTGGCAATCTATAGCGAATGTTAAGCCGTACATATCCGACAGAGTATGCTCCACTGAAATAAAAAATGTATAGATAACAAAGAAAATAACAATTAAATTACAGAACCAGATAAGAACTAAATACAATGGAAACAATTTAGATATCGCCAGACGGTTTCAAACAATCTCCAGGTAGCGGAAAATATAAATCATTGAGCTACTCCCGAAGACGCTCGCTATATTATCTCGCTGTATGCATATAATCAACTCTTCGAGCGACCCTTGATTCGTGTCAAAAGGTTAGGCAGTGAATGTGTAAATAATAATGTACGATTTATAGCTTTAATTATAATAAATAAATATGTATGTATTAATAACGTGTATGCT
Source organism: Eupithecia pulchellata (assembly GCA_963931895.1). NCBI lineage: Eukaryota > Metazoa > Arthropoda > Insecta > Lepidoptera > Geometridae > Eupithecia > Eupithecia pulchellata. Next base: position 3,008,719 of record OZ007522.1, read on the forward strand.
ATGTGTGGCTTTAAAATTAAGTCTCAAAAAGGACCTCTGTGCCGCTCCACGCATGCTTCACAAAGTACCGATTAATATATCAATATAACCATCAATATAACCATTTCGTGATGAAGGAAATGAGATACAATAATCACATGGGTTTACTCCACGGAATTCTGAATAATAATACACTATAATTCATATTTCTGTGGTTTACTCACACAGCGCCAGAAACAGAATACAGAAGCAGGCAAAGTTGCACCTCCTTATCAAGCCATAGTCCATGTTAGGGTCAGCTTCCTCGGTGCTAGCGATGCGCAAGCAAATCTGCGGCCAGCGTATAGCCATGCGAAGGAATAAAAGCCCGATTATCCATGTTGTCATGTGGAATATTAGAGAAGCTGAAAATTATAAGAAATGGTTATTCAAATTATACATACCTATTTCTGTTTCTGTATATATTTACAATATTATAAGTACCTACATGTCTATGTTTTAACTATTTTACAATTCAGCGTCTGTGCATAACGTTGGTGTGTTTTTTGTTAAAAATGTTAATTTAATTGGCATCTTGATTAGTTTTTACATTCCTATAACTATTAAAGAATATTGTTTATATATAACATTTTTGATATTATTGTGCGTAAGCCCTTGGGTCTTGGTAGTCAGGTACTTAATTTCGTAGCGCTGTAATTAGCGAATCACGTAGGTATATTATAAAGGTGTTTGTGCCGTTTTGTGAAGTAATTTGATAAAAGGCAAAGGTCAAACTACTGAATGAATCGGGCTCAAACTTTACACATAGTTATAAAGATCGAGAAAAAATATGTCTACTTTTTATTCCAAATAATGCGTTCGAAGCCGCTGGTAGAAAGTAATTGTAAATACTGATTTAATTTTTTCTAACCTTTAACTGTCATTTTCTGTGTTAAACGAACTTACTATTTGATCCAAGAGAGGAGTCCGTATCTTTGAATGTCTTTATAAAACATAACACGTTCAAAATAAATAAAAGTATCAGAGTAACTATCGCATATACGAAACGGAAGGACTTGATAGTGAATCTGAAAAAAACATACATATAAATAACTTGTTAAACGATAGATTAATAATAATAAACATGATAGTTTTAGTGAATTTAAGTTTTATATAATCATCCTTGTCTATCTACTAACTAAAGAATTAATAATGATAGTTATACAAAAACAAATCCTGAACAAATATTTGTAAATAATTCAGAACCATTCGGAAAAAATCCTAGAATATACATGAAAGAAAACTCAAGATAGTACTATTTGCACGGATAGATTAATAGATTGGTTTCAACCTGTCTAGGTTGAGATGCGTCCCTCCATCATCAAAGGTAAATTGTGTCAGTCTGAGACATTACCATTGTTATGGTAAAGCGTTTAATTTAGTGGAATTAGACAGCCCACACCTCATTCTCTTTAATATTCATGACGATTCAAAGGTTTGCAGATATTTATTCCGGTATATTTAAAACACAACAGCGGTCCGCCCCGGCTTCACATGGGTATTAAACAAAAAAAAAATTTTTTTTACACACACTCGATAGGTATGCTTTTGAAGTTTTCATACGAATCGCTCATATTTTTGTTTATATTTCCAATGTTCATAAGGGAACAAAAATTCAAATCAAGTTGTGTTTTCGGAGCCTATTCAATTCAAACAAACAATCGAATGTCTCATTCTTTATAATATTATAGTTTCGTATTTTGTATTAATTATATCAGTTATTTACTACCCATAATACAATTTCTTTTTACCATGTCAAGATGATGCTGTGTGCGTTGTCCGGCACTATTTATTAATTTTATTTTCGAAGGACGTACGTACATTTACCTATTACCTGAGTTTAGAGGCGTTACATTCCGAAATCCCGATCACCGGCATAAGTCCAAAACACTGGCCAGTCAATAAAGTCAGTTTTATTGCAGCTTGGAAGGAGACGCATTTTCCTTTGACACCGTCGACCATGAACGAGCGGCGGACGTATACCGGATCTGAAACGAGTAGTTATAATTAGACCTGGTCATTTCACTCAAAGGCAAAAGCCTCCCTTTATAGCACTTATTCCCTTCAGATTTAGAGAAAAACAATAATATAGTATAAATCTGTCGGCATCGAGTACGGTAAAATCAATTCGTATTCGTTAATATTGCTCAAACTTAAAAACAACTTTACCGGTTGGTTTTTTTGATTGTTTTCCTCGTCTCTTAAAAACACACATACTTTGTTAATTTTTATATTCCTTGATCTGTATAACCTAATGTGTACAAATTTTAGGATTAAATATAAGTAAATATAAGTATATACTATTTAAATAAATATAAGTGCTAGAGTAGTGGTATGTATATCCAATGTTGTGGTAGTCATTTAACTTTATTTTATGTTACTTTAAACAGGCGTGGTTTAAAAAACAAACAAGTACGACAAGTGCGAGTGTAACTCGCGCGCCGAGGGTTTTGAACTTTTGTCGTTTAGGTAGGTACGTATATTGACTACCTGTTAGCGCGGTGGGCTTACAACGCAGGAGGTTGCGGTTTGATTCCCGCCTCGGGACTAATATTTGTAAGATCTGCAGATTATTTGTTCGTGTTCTAGTCCTTTTCTACGTACACAAAAATAAATCATCTAATGTGATTGTGGGGGTCCTAGCTCCTACTCGTAGTGTTCTCCTCCACGTTCCTTAGGCGAATTGAAACGACTTGTGGACTGTATTACTAGGTTTATTCTTCTTGTTTATTTATTACTTGCTGACTTGACTACTTGACTACTTGACTACACTTTTTCACTCAAATTGGCGCTACTTATATTAAAATACTTTGTCCCGCCACCGTAGGGGGTAGGGCGAGCAAGTTTTAACACATTTACATTACAATGTCTAATGATTAAGACGTGCGAAAGAAAGACTGGGGTACAAATTAAACCCTTTCTAAAGGGCTACAAAGAGGGCTAATCGATCTTGATCTTCAGCTCCCGGCTCCGTCCGTCACAGTCTCCCCCCGGCGTAGATCCTCGCAGCCTTTATTCATCGGTAGGACAATGAGCCTTCTTACTGGTCGTCTGAAGATCCCTCCTTTAGTTCGCACCTCCACGCTTCGCACCACACCGTCAGGACCCGGATATACGCGCTCGACCTGACCTCGGGGCCAAACATTTCGCGGTAGCGTTCCGTCTGCTATTATCGTGATATCACCTGGTTTGACATTCGTTTGGTTTCGCCTGGCGTCACCTCGCGGTGCTAAGGTCGGTAAATACTCTCTGATCCATCGCTCCCAGAACACATTAGCAAGTGCCTGAGCGGCGCGCCATGTTCGCCTGTCGTTTTTGTTGCATTCTCCCACGTAGGGCAGCCCCACCGAAGTTCCTAACAAGAAGTGATTGGGCGTTAGGGCCTCTTGGTCTTCTGCTTCTACTGGTACATGAGTTAGTGGCCTCGAATTGACGGTGTGCTCAATCTCGGTCATTAGAGTGGCAAGTATTTCTTCTTTAGGCGCTCGTTCGTTGAGCGTCACTGCGAGAGCTCTTTTAACGGATTTGATCATCCTTTCCCAGGCTCCCCCTTGATTCGGTGCACCAGGATCGATGTACCTCCACTCGATTCGCTTCGTGAGTGCGTAATCCTTGAGGGCGGGGAGCCATTCCGCGAAAGCTCTGTTCAGTTCCGCGTCAGTTCCGTGGAAGTTCGTTCCGTTGTCGGACGCTATCAGGCAGGGCATTCCTCGACGTGCAGCCATTCGTCTTATTGCCATGATAGCTGAATCCACGTCTAGACTAGCTATAAGCTCCACGTGTATTGCTCTAGTTGATAGGCAAGTGAATAACATTCCCCATCTTTTCTCACGTCGTCTGCCAATCGTCACCCACATAGGGCCGAAACAGTCGACTCCGCAGCGTGAGAACGGTCTTGTGTGTGTACTAAGTCGTATCTGAGGCAGGTCACCTTTTACTGGCTTCTCTGGGTTGGCTCTCTTAATTTTACACCATATACACTCACGTAGCGCCGCTCGTACATTTGGTCGCAGGCGTAAAATCCAATAACGCTGACGGAGGTTGTTCACTATGTGTTCTCTCCCCATATGTCCGCTGCTCAAATGCTCTTGTCGGATTATTAGGCGCGTGATCGGGTGATTCCCATCTAAGATCGGAGGTTGTTTCATCTCGTCCGGAACCGTCGCAGCGTTAATTCTTCCGTTCAAACGGATTATCTTATCGTCTTTGTACACGGGATCAAGTCTATAGAGACGACTCGTGCGATCGACGGTCTGTCCTTTTGATAATCGCGTTAGTTCCTCGGCGAAAGTGTCGCTTTGCGAATCTCGGATCAGCAGGCGTTCGGCTTCTCGTATATGCTTCAAGCCAAGTCTCCTCGCCTGCTTTCTGCATTTGTCGATGAAAGCGAGGACATACGCCACTGTTCTGACTAGACGTTCGTAGGAGGAGAAACGTGACACCTCTACTAGCGTCGACTTCTCTCTGGCGTGCGACACCACAACTTCCTCTTCTGAGGTCTCAGAAGCATGCGGGCCGGGCCAGCAGTCTTCGCTCTCTCGTAGGAATTGGGGTCCAGTAAACCATCGATTGTCTCGTTTCAGCTCCGTATTGCCGGCGCGCGTCGCGTCATCTGCTACATTCAGAGCGGTCGGTATCCATCGCCACTGGTCCGCATCTGTCAGTTCGGCTATTTCTCCCAGTCGATGTGCGACAAACGGCGTGTAACGGACCGTATCATTTCTGATCCAGTGTAACACGGTTTTCGAATCGCTCCAAAATATCACTTCGGTATGCCATTTGTGACAACGTACTATGTCAGCCGCTAGTCGCGCTCCGATCAAACTGGCTTGTAGCTCCATCCGCGGTATACTCTGCGTTTTCAACGGTGCGACTTTAGCTTTTCCGGCAACTATTGAAACGTTAATGCCTTCTTGGCTTGACAAGCGCCAATACGCTACGGCTGCATACGCCTGCTCACTCGCATCACAGAACACGTGAAGCTGTCGCCGCGTTATGTTGCTTCCTTGATCGTAGCATCGCGGCAATCTTAACTTGGCAATGTGCCTCAAATCAGACTGCCATTCATCGAAGGCCGAGGCTTCCTCGGGTGGTAACGGGTCATCCCAACCCACCTTCTTTTTCCATAGTTCCTGAAGCATAATTTTGGCAGTTATAGTGTATGGGCTTAGCAAGCCCAGCGGGTCGAACAGAGACATCACTGCCCCTAAGGCCTCGCGCTTCGTCGGCGGCCTTTGGGCTTTCTTCACCTCCATGGGTACTTTGTTCATCGCAGTATTGAATCCCAGTTCATCTGAAGTAGGTATCCACAGAATTCCTAACGCCTTCTCGTATAGATGTGCGTTAGCTGCGAGCTTTTTCGGTGCATGTGCACGGTTTTCGTCGGGTATTCCTCTGAGTAAGTGTTCCTTATTGCTACTCCAGCTGGCCAACTCAAAACCAGCTTTGCTGTGCACTTCTTGCACTTCCTTTATTGTGCGGGCGGCTATTTCGTCATCGTCAAAGCTTTGTACCCAATCGTCCATGTAATGACTGCAAGTAATAGCGTCGTACGCAAGTGGGTGTGACACCTTGAAGTCTGCTGCATTTCGGTCCCTCACGCTATGAGCCAGAAAGGGTGAACTACGGGCTCCAAAGATCATAGACTCCATCACATACTTTTGTGGCGGAGCGGAGCGATCATCTCCTCGCCACAGGAAGTGTTGAGCTACTTGATCCTCGTGTCTTATCTTTATTCGAAGGAACATCTCACGTATATCAGCAGTGACCGCAACCGGCTTCATTCTGAAGCGAAACAATATATCATGGAGCGACTGAAGTAAGTCCGGTCCATCTAAAAGCGCGTCATTAAGACAAGTTCCGTTTGAACGCGCGGCTGCATCAAATACCATTCGAACTTTATCTGGTTTGTTGGGATTCGTGACAGGAAAGTGCGGTAGGTACCATAACCGTTCTGTTTGCGGGTGGTCTTCGTTACTCTTGACCGCATACCCTTTCTCAAATAAATTTGTCACCTGCCCTGTGTAGGCGCTCTTGAACTCTGGCGATTTATCCATCTTGCGTTCTATGCCCTGCAACCTGCGTACGGCCATATCGTAGCTCGGTGGCATTTCTGAATGGTCGATCGCCCACGGTAATCCCACCTCAAAACAATCTTTCTTTCGTTTGACTGTTCGTTCAAATATTTCTTTAGCGCGCTCCTCATTAGGGTTAGGTTTCCTCTTGGCTGAGACTCCGAGAGCGTCTATTTCGAAATGCGCCTTTACGAGTTCGTTCAACTCGTCATCCCTGTCTGGAATGCCTTGAGGAGTACGCACGTGACATATAACTTCAGCGTCTCTTTCAATCGTTCTTAGAGGGGCGCTTCCATGGATTATCCAACCCAACTCCGTAAGCGAGGCAGCTGGTTGGTTTCGTTTAGCTGTTAGCAGCTTCCGTGTTACTATAAGATGCCAGTTGTCGGCGCCGATAAGTACTCGTGGTTTTACGTTCAAGTAACAGACGGCCTTCGGGTTAAGTTCCCGTAAGTGGGGTAGTTGGAGAAGCTCTATTCCAACCGAATGACTTCCCAGAGTCAGGTTCTTCACCGTCCTGGCTTTTATCTGATGAAAGTTCTCCTGACTCTGTCCTCGCACTCCGAATGTTACGATCTGGCTTTCGGGTTCACGTTGACTTGATGTGGCTCCCACGATATTCAACGCTCTCACTGGTCCTCTCATTCCTAACAGCGAGGCGATCTCCTCGTCGACCAGTGTTATCGTTGACCCCTCGTCAAGTAATGCGTGAGTATTCAGTTCTTTGCCGTTTTGACCTCGGACAGTTATTGGACAGACCTTTAACAATATTTGCAATTCTTCCTCAGGTGCCCTCGCTGCTGCTGTAAGGGCAGACTCTTCGATATTGTGTGAGGGCGTTTCCCTTCGGTTCTCTGGCGAGTGCAGCAACGCATGATGCGATTGAGTGCATTCATCAATCCCACATCTCTTGCTCTTGCATCGGAAACGTCTGTGTTTACTATTAAGACAACGAAAACAGACTCGTGCCTCTCGCGCCCATGACCATCGTTCGGTTACGGTCAGGGCCGCTAGCTTCCGGCACAGTGGCGTTCGGTGCTCACCGCCGCAGCAGAGACATTTATCTTCCTTAGTCTTTGCGTTGTCCTTTTCTTCAGTTGTAGCAAGAACGGTTCTGCGGTTTCGTTCATTCGCAGGGTTCCGCTCTTCAGTGCGTTTTGCACTTCCCTCGTTCGGCCGCAAACTATGTCCGCGAGCGGCCGAGTATGCATGACGTACGGCGCGATCTGCCTCCCTCATGAGGAATTTGGATAGAGTTACGATTTCCGCTTCCCTTCGATCTCCGAATTCCTCGGCATAGTCGCACCATCTTGCCTTCATATGTGGAGTCAGTTTTTCTGTAACTTGACGCGCTAGCATGGGATTCTGTAGATATCCTCGTTCGTCTAGGCTTGTGATTACTGCCACTATATTTTGAAGCTTGATTGCGAAACCATTCAACTCTGTTACGGTTGTTCCTAAACGTGGCATTCTTCTAATATCCTCAATAGCATCGTCTATTATCATCTCTGGACGTCCGTAAACTTGTTCAAGAGTGTTCATGATTACAGATGGATCAGTCGCTGTGAACAACAGTGCTGACACCGTAGCTCGTGCCTCGCCTCGCAGGCACGTTCTCAGTCTAGCTAGATTCTCCGCCGGTGACAGTTTGAAAAGCTTCGTAGAGTCTCGCATAGCTGCTCTGAACGGTAGCCATTCTTTGGCTCCACCGTTGAAGATGGGTAGTTCGTGCATCTGTCTCGTAGGTGGTCTGTTTGATGCCATTCTTTCTAACGCTATTGTCAGTCTATCGAATGCGTTTTCATCTCTATGTTGTTCTGGCAAAGGGGATCTCTGTCGTCTTGATTCAAATGTAGTTTGGTTTGCTGTGGGTCGTCGTGGAGCAGTTCGTTCCTCTGAAGCAGAGCGGATCCTAATACCTTCATCCGTTTCTATTGGATCGTATCCTCTCTGCTCCCCCCGTAGGCGATGCTTCTTGAGCCACTCACTAACGTGTCTCTCTGCAGTACCATTCTCTTCTCTAGTAACGCTAACTGCATCGGTTTCTTCACGTATTCCGGCGACTTCTGCGGCTAATCTCTTTTTGATAAGATTTTCTTGAATTCGAAGTTCTTTTCGGCGTATTTCCGCGAGCCGTTCTTCTGCTTCAAGTTCCGCTTTACGGATACGCAGCGCGATGCTAACGTTCGATTGCTGCGAGAGCACTGATTGGGCGCGACTATTTGGTAGTCTTTGAGGTTCGATAGTGCTTAGCTCGGCTATGTCCCGCGCAGTATTGGCACGAGCGTTGCCATTTACGGCGCGGTTGGTAGTCACGTCAGCAGTAGTATCACCAGCGATTCGTGCTTCAGGCGCGGATGGCCCGGGTCCTGCCCCTGTTTCGGGGTTCGATACGGGTGGTGCGTCGGGGTGCGTACTGTCTGATGGTGATGCGGGGTAGTCCTGGTATACCCTCAGCGCGGCAGTCCTTGTCCTCGTAGCTGGCGGGCTTCTTGTGGTCATCTTCTTCGGCACTTGAACGCCCCTAGCGGTCCCTATCGGTCCCTATCGGTCCCTATCAGTCCGTCAGGAGGTGCCGCCAAAAGGCTGACGTTTGCTCCTTCGGGGATGGATACGTTGGGATGGGTAGGGGGGTTCCACCCAGCAGAGGGGAACACGCAATCACGGGATGCTCGGGAATCGGCTGGAATGTCCGACCCCTTAGGCGTGTGCCTACAGTCCGGCGCCCGTGTTGCGTGTCCCTTACCGGCGAGGAGTGCACTTCAGCCCGCGCCGTCCTTGCGCTCTTGTTGGACTGGTGGTGCCGCACAAACACCACACCACCCGAAGGCGTTTACCCGTTGGCCACTTCGTAATAACACCGCAAGGTATCCGTGAGCCAGCGGGCCGCGATAACGCGTGTCTTCGGTCGTAGCACCGTTCGGTGATCTTCAGGCACCCCGTGCCCCTGGCGCTGGTCTTGACAACGATGCACGCTGCCCCGTTCGGGGTTTTTCGAGCACCCAGTGCTACCGTCGTACGATGCACGGCGCCCCGTTCGGGGTTCTTCAGGCACCCCGTGCCCCTGGCGCTGGTCTTGACAACGATGCACGCTGCCCCGTTCGGGGTTCTTCGAGCGCCCAGTGCGCCCCGACGAATGATGCACGTTGCGCCGGTTGGCGGCTCCTTTCCTCGGGTACTCCCGCTACCTCGGCTTTATGCGAACCGGGGAAGTCGGGGTCACGTGACCGCCCTTGTGGTTGGGGTCGGTCACGATAGTCAACCCGGTACCGCTCTTCTTGTCGACGATGGCTTCTCAGATCCGGCTTCGGAGGACCAAAACTTGTGGGGGTCCTAGCTCCTACTCGTAGTGTTCTCCTCCACGTTCCTTAGGCGAATTGAAACGACTTGTGGACTGTATTACTAGGTTTATTCTTCTTGTTTATTTATTACTTGCTGACTTGACTACTTGACTACTTGACTACACTTTTTCACTCAAATTGGCGCTACTTATATTAAAATACTTTGTCCCGCCACCGTAGGGGGTAGGGCGAGCAAGTTTTAACACATTTACATTACAATGTCTAATGATTAAGACGTGCGAAAGAAAGACTGGGGTACAAATTAAACCCTTTCTAAAGGGCTACAAAGAGGGCTAATCGATCTTGATCTTCAGCTCCCGGCTCCGTCCGTCACAGTGATACTTATATATACTTTATTAAGTATAACAGATATCATAGTAGTACGAATTACACAAGCTTGCTTAGCTTGTCGCTAAATGATGTTGTGTGGATTATCCAGGATACATTACTCTTCTCATATTTTTTTGGAGCACGGTGGAATTCATGAATTCAATAATCTTATTATCTAAATATTCTTCGAGCGCAGTGGAATACATTGAGTATGGAATTAAAAATTTTGAGAACAACGGTTTTGTGGCGCTGTGGAACTACCTACTATTACAGTTACTACAGAGATTAGTGGGTAGGTAAGTGGGTTGGTACCTACAATTATTTTTTCGACTTTTTTCTACGTATTTCACTAAGTATGAAACTTAGACGATTTTTAAAACCTGTTTTGAATTGTCGAAATCCATACCTTTGATTTGATATTGCTCTCAATGAAATAGCCCCCATTGTATGAAAATTAGTTTTTTGACCATATTTCGAAAAGTATTGTTTTTACAGACTTCTCTATATTTTTCCTGTAAAATATAGACCTATATCTACAAACGCTTAGTACATTTTATATAGATCACTCTGCTATCTTCGGAGATAGAGGGGGGGGAACGGTCAAATTTTCGACCTTTTTCAAAATATTTCGAAAAGTATAAAACCTATCGAAATTTCAAAAACTGCATTAAAATGTACAAACTGATACCTTTCATTTGATACCCAACTCGGTGGGGTAGTCACCCCTTTAGAAATTTTTCCCGCCCTTTTTTGACCATATTTCAAAAAGTATTATTTTTACAGATTTCTCTATATTTTTCCTGTAAAATATAGATCAATACCTACAAAAACTTGGTACATATCAAATCGATCGTTCTGCAATCTTCGGAGATAGAGGGGGGGTACCGGTCAATTTTTCGACCTTTTTCAAAATATATCAAAAAGTATAAAATCTATCGAAATTTCAAAAACTGCATTAGAATGTACAAACCAATACCTTTCATTTGATATCCAACTCGGGGGGGTAGTCACCCCTTTAGAAATTTTTCCCGCCCTTTTTTGACCATATTTCAAAAAGTATTATTTTCACAGACTTCTCTATATTTTTCCTATAAAATATAGATCAATACCTACAAACACTTGGTACATATCACGTCGATCGCTCTGCAATCTTCGGAGATAGGGGGGGGGGAACGGTCATTTTTTTGACCATTTTCAAAATATTGTAAAAAGTATGAAATCTACCGAAATTTCAAAAACTATTTTGAAATCTACAAACGAGTACCTTTCATTTGATACCACTTTCGACTTTGTACGTTCCATTTAAAATTTCGATTTCAAAATTTGTATGGAAAATCTTAATTTTGATTTTTCATTTATTTTCATTTATTTTTCTATAAATATGTGCGGGCGCACAAAATGTATTATTATTTCAAATTTCAAGTCAATAGCTGCAGTAGTTTCTGAGATATTAAGGATTCAAAACACAAAACAGACCCAAAGCGATTTCATAAGGGTTTTGCAACCGATGGCAAAACCCTAAAAATGAAGGCACCAAATGGGGCTGGATTAAAATAATAATAATAATTCGTAATTTATTATTATCATAGAATAGATTAAAGCAAGTACCTACATTACAAAATGAAATATAAATTATTGAACATTATTATAAGTAGACATTTTCATTATTTCGTGGTCTCTGTTCGAGTAAAGCGCTCCTTAGGTCCGCCTATGGCCCGTGTTGCTCTATGCCTCCTCCAGACGGTGCCCTTTCTTTCGATCCGTCGCTAAAGTTAAAACTCTTTTCTATGTGCTTTCAAATTTTCATCCACCCACTTGCTGCATTTAGAGAAGCAAATAAATCATACCCCAAATACTAAATGAAATAATGTATTTATTTAAAATGTGAATGTGACATGTGTCTATAAATAATGACTTAGTTATAGACACATGGACAAATTAATACTAGTAGTGTTTGATTTTTATAGATATAGAACGTAATTATAACGTCGTATCCTACGAATACGGTCACAGTTGCAAAACACCAACTTTACAGGAGACGGTTTTTTCTGATTATTTCGCAAAGTTTCTATTGAACGAGTGTGATTTTTTTTGCTAAAACGTTTCATCATATTTTCTGCTAAATTATCATAAAGGTTTATAAATAAAAAAAACCTTTTTCCCTAGTTTTTGCCCCTTAGCACCTTGTTCCACGTGCAAGTTTCAAATCGACGTTATACTCAGCGCCATTGTGACCGTTTTCCACGCAGATTTCGCTTCACGTCCTCAACTAGGGGGGTAACAAACGTCTTTGTAAACTTATTCGACGGGATTATGATGGAAAATTACACATTTTACGAAGGTCATAGTTTATTGTCCTTCATAATTTGGTTTTGTACCTTAATAATTTGCATCAGAAATTGTTTATTCATGCTGTATGTACTTAGGATGCGCTGTACACCCAGAGACGATATTAAATGTATTTAGTTTGTCTAGCACTTAATCGACGACCTGTATGGCGCAGCTGCTGGCGAAGGCCTTTAAGGGACTTCGTCGCAGGAGGTTGTGGGTTCGATTCTCGCCTTAGGAAAAATGTTTATACATTTATTGCCGCTGATTTGTCACAGCTGGTTGGTAGGTACAGCTAAAATGCAACAAATCATTCGAAAGCCAAAACCGAGTTCGTGTAAAACTGTGCAATTGCTGACATACTAAACAAAATGTGTTTTCGTAAACTATGTAAAACTCGTCCTAGGGTTTCTTAAGGCATGATTTAATGTAATGATTGGCACTAATTTTTTAGTTATTATGGAAGGTACTCATATAAAAAAGGTAATTTTATAATAAATAATGGAGTTTTCTGGCCACAACGCCCAGCCTAAGCCGATGAAGCTAGAAAGCTGAAATTTGGTGGGCTGGACCTTTAACTACACAAATACCCGCTAACTAGGGTTTTTTTTCTTATTCCACCCCTAAAAAGGTAAAAGGGGGTTTTGAGGTTTTTGGTGTTTTTTGTAAATCTGTAACCGGTGGTTCGATTGGTTAGATACTTACATTGAATACTAAACACACAAGAATAATGATCACTTGTTTCAGGATTTTTCAAAATATTCCTGAAAATTTAGTGAAACAGGTAATTAAAGTTTGAGATTTATAATTTCATTCTGTATTGAAATATCTATAACTTTCTAATGCAAGGTTCTATTGGCTTCAAATTTCATTATGTAATGAATAATGATAGAACAGTAAATTAAAAAGGCAATAATATTATATGATTTATTTTAAGGAAAATTGCTAAGAACAATTAAAATACAAAACTATTCAACATGTGTTTCAGGATTTTTGAAAATATTTCCGCAAACTGTAAATACGGTTATTGAAATATTGGATTTGTAATTTATGGTAACCTATTTAAATTACTGTTACTATTTAACGTGCGCTGGTAATGCCCTCAAATTTTATTTATGTATTGAATATACAATAAATGGTTAAACATGTTTTAAGGTCTATTTTCATATCTCTAAATTAGGGTAGAAAAAAGTCAAACTTCCCGATATTTGGTTTCAATCCGATTGGTCTTGCATAAAATCTCAATTCACTAAATTAATGAAATAATAACAATGAATGAATGTTTGAAGATTTATTAAAACTTCTCTCAAAATGGGCTAAGGTAGAATGTTTGAAGCATAATATCGTATGACAAGACTGCTTCAAATTCACTAAATAAAAAAATATACTAGAAACTTAAAAAAAAGAATACTTAATTAACGGACTTAAAACATATCATAAGCGTCTTTCCGATTTTGGTGAAATTCCGATTTTTTCTTGTAATACGGAATTAGCTGATTTCGTGAAAGTGTTTTACCCTAAACACGTCCACGCCAATGAAATTACAAGCGAGTCCGCTAGTTGTCATTACATTATACGAGCATTCATTAAATGATTATTGTCATAATATATTGATATCAGAGCCAAGGCATGGCGTATTCATCGATATTTTTTTTTGCTGTTAATTTTCTAACCTATTTAGTATTTAAATGCTATAGTCTATTAAAAAACAACAAGTAATGGAATTAAAATTCGCAGATGTTTGTAGGGAGTGTTCTGGTTGATTTTATGTATGTATAGTAAAAAAAATTATATCTATAAGGTCTATTGTGTTAAGTCATCTGATACCCAAAACACAAGTTTAAGTCGATTGTTCAGCATTTTATTTATTCATCCTATTAATCTCGTTACTGTATCCAGATTAGAGAACTCGTCAATGAGCCTGTCTGAAGCCAACTACTATGTGGTTGCTCACGTTATAATATTAAAAAGAAAACACATATTTATTTCGCTGTTTTGTACCTACTCTGTCGTCTGATGATGTAGAAGTCGAAAAATCCTGAAATTATTGACTTCGCTTGAAAATCCTTAAAACCTGTTTCCCTTTATTTTATTTTTAACATTGGGTTGGACAAGCAAATAGTTTAATATGTTTAGTCGTCAATGGAATATCGGGAACTCTGGCAATTTTTACATTTTCTAATTTCCAAGTGATTTTTATACAAAAAGTCATTTTTATACAATAGTTGTGGTTTAAAGCACCGCATGTAAAAAGCTTACAATCAATTCAATACTTTAGTAAATACAAAACCAATACAATAATTTTCAAATAATTTTAACCTTTACTAAAATCTTAAAGATTTTTTTAGTTTGGTTAAATTGCCGATTTATGTCAGAAATATTTTTAGAATTCGAACAACTGTAGGTTTATAGTTCAAACAAATTGTGTCACTGTTCTCAGTTCTTATTGAGAGACCTTTATAAAAAAAACCCTGAAAGGCGTATGATAATTTCATAAATATTGATATTCTATATTAAAAAGTTACAGAGAATTCAAAACGACCCAACCAACCACGTATCTCAAATACCAACTACGTATCTCAAATTTCCAGTCCATTTTAAGGAGTACATATTTTAAAACTTCCTGAAACAAATATTCATTTATTTATATTATTAAGATTTCACAATGGAATAGGTATTCCTAACAAAATAATATAGGTACTTCGCAAATGAAGTGATTGTTTGCATCCGCATTCGCGTATGTGAAAGATGTACATGCGTTACATATATAATCTATACTAAAACTGTAGATACGAAGGTCAGACCGTGTCTGTCTGTTTGTTGCTTTAACGCTTTAATCGATTTAACGATGAAATTTTTCTTCACACAGAAGAAAAATGAACAAGAAACTAGCAAGATATAATTATACCTTAGTAGGGTGTTAGAACATAATTATGTATGTACACGTACCTACTCGCATTACATATAAATTTAGCATTTTCCGTGCTTTCATAACCAAAGACAATTCATGTGCCTAGCCAAACTATTAAAAATGAACTTCGTAGTCGACAAACAGTGCGGTAATCCGCGCCCGCGCGCCTTTTCACCCGCGCTACATGGTTACTCTGGAGTATGTAACCGTATTCGCCGGGAAATACTTGTGATCTTTGCGTTTTTCACGTGGAAGAAAGTGCCAAAGCTGTTTGTTAACTTTTTCGTCGGGCTAAATCCATCAATGCAATTGTGACCAAATTTTAAAACCTTAATAACTTTTTTATTTTCAGTGTTTTTTTATTTTTTTCGAACTGGTATGATGTAAATCATAATGGAGATTCTAAAAATGCAATAAAAATAAAAAGTCACACTGGCGACTGTGACCCTATTCGTAGGATACGACGATAAGTCGAAGGTGTTCTAGGGTGTCTCGGGAAGCTTTTCGTCGTATAGCACCAAATTTGCGTAGAGGGCCTACGTCGTAGAGCGTCTACAGCGTAGAGTGCCTAAGTCGTAAGAGTTTACATCGTAGAGGGTCTACGGCGTAGATAGTCTACGTCGTAGACGGCTAAGTACGAACTGTATAAGACAAAAATAACTATAATCTAAAAAGTAGGGCCTATATCGTACAGAGAGATAGAACGTAGGCGTTGTACGGCAAAACATAATAAAAAAAATTCAAAGTTGAAATTTTGAGTACCAACTGTTATAAAATATTTCTATAGCACCGTTTTCAGCACACGAACGGCTACTTAAATGTTTAACTGAGTGTGTTTCGGGCAGTAAGAGTGGGAATAGAACTGTTCACTTGCTTTGCTTTAACAGTGACAAAAATCTCCGTTCCTGTCCTTCAGCAACCAACAATTCAACATTCCGTATCGCCTTGAAAGCATCTATAGCTGTTCTAAAACGGAGGCTAAGTAAATTAATAGCAAGGTCAAAGGTGAAGGAAGAAGTACTTTGCGTATAACAAGACCTATTCTCCAGTTGAATGAAGTGAATGAAATAGTTTAGTGAAGGCGCTTTGAGTTAGAGCTTGTTCTTGAAGCAAGTTTAGTCCTTTTAACACAAAGATAGAAAGAGAGAGAGAGAGAGAGAGAGAAGGTGTTTATAGAAAGGAGTTACAACTGTTACAAAAAACTTGTTATTAACCAAGAAATTGACAAACAAAGAATAGAAACAATAATCTTAAGTTCTTCTTGTTGAAGAAGAAGTTTTATTCATTTTAGTGTTTACTCACAATAAATTTACTATTATTTTGCATTGTCACTATGTACTTTATCACAGTAATAATGTAAACAGTAAACTTTGAATGGAAGGATGGATATATAAATATTGCTGCACAATCCACACAGCATCACCTAGTCTTCAGCTAAGCAGAGCTTTTGTTATGGGTACTAGATGACTGGATATACATAATACAATAGATATTTTTTTTTATTATAAATAGAAAATGATCAGAACACTCTGATCTGCAGATCGTACAAACATTTGTCCAGAGGTGGGAATCGAACCCACAACCGCCTGCATCGTTGAAGGTAAGTAGTAGTAGTAGCGTTGATTCATTTCATTTAATGTAAAAATGTAAATTAATAACAGGCACTACTTATTAATTTACATGTTCGCTTTGATATTTGAGTGCAGTTTCATAGGACTCATTGGACAACAGAATCTGAAGGAAGTCCGGGAAGGGGAACGGGTTTGTTTTTGCGAGCTGAATTTTGGTTTTTGCCCCGACACGTTATTTTTTGTTATTCTTTGTTTCGTTTTTGTTATTATTTGTTTCGTTATTCTTTGCAAAGTGGCAGTTTTCAAATACCTGCATTTTAAAAACTCCCAAAAAAAATCATCACTACAGAGTATAAAACAAAGACGCTTCCTCTGTCCCTATATCCCTATGTATGCTTAAATCTTTAAAACTACGCAACGTATTTTGATGCGTTTTTTTTTTAATAGATAGAGTGATTCAAGAGAAAGGTTTTTGTATTAGATTTGGACCCATGCGAAGCCGGAGCGGGTTGCTAGTAGAAATATAAAATTCTTAGCATCGCACCCAAAATGGAAAAGATGATTGCTGTGTGTTTGTCTGTCTTTTAACGTCTACAGGCTGAAAGGATATTAATGAAATTTGCCATAGCAGTAGACGATATACCAAGGACGGCTATAGGCAATATAAAGTGCGTACGAAGCCGCGAACAGAAGATAGTATGAAAAGTGTCCGAAGATTCGATTTCGAAGTCGGCTGAAGATCCAAAACCTTTCTGACACGAAGTATTCTCGAGGTTTATCTAGAACTAAATCGCAAAATATTTTCGCCGTTATTATTCTGACCTCGTAAAATTCCTTTTTATGTCCAACAAATATAGGCATTCAGATCCCAAAAAATTTGAAAGACACTAATTTGCCCTTATTTTCCTACATAAGATGCTATTCAAAGTCTTAGTCTTAGTAATTACGGGCGAGAGAGACAAAGGTTCGCGGCATCAAAGAAGGTTGGCGCCATCACAGCCTGCTCACTTCAAACTATTGTTTGAACGTTTTCTCTACACAGTGTTTAGCTATCATACTCTTATTCACTCATCATATTTAATTTTCACTTCTTCCACTAGTGGACAAAAAATTGAAGTGAAGAGAAATTAATAACAAATTATTTCTTTTTTATAATAATTATCTGTATGAAATTTGACCTGATTAAGTGCATATTTTGTAAGCCTCAAGAAATAAAGTTATTGAATCTGAATCTGAATAACTTGTATTTTTTCAATGTGATTTTTTATCTTAAAACCTTAAGCACTTAATTGAAATATGTAAAATTCTACGCTGAAAATAAGTTTAAGTGAGATTAAACGGGTCGGGTTGGATTACATCTCGTCAGACTAATTGTCCACTTCACTGGATTAAGTACAACTCGTCCGAAACCAAAACTGACAGATTTTAGTCCTTAAGTACATCGTCACTACTTTACGAAGTTCTTGTATGGTAATGGTTTACTGAAATTTTTAATAAATAGTATACAGCTAAGCAAACTGTTTTATTAGATTCAAGGTAAAATTAGGCGAATGTAAGATAAAACATACGCATGACCTCTCTGTACACAGTTGGTAACTTGTTTATCTTTGGTTTATAAGCAGAAACAATTATTACTGTACTTCTTTGAGCTAAGAGACCAGGGTCTACGGAAGGCCTGTGAAGTTAAAGCCAAAACAATCAAAACACATAAAGTAATTCTAAGCCGTCTTCGTAAGGGCATTGGTTGTACTTTTCAGGGTTATTATAATTCCCTGTTCAGGAAAATAGTCCCTTCCTATTACTTTACTATACTTCACAATATATTGTTGTTAAGGACAATCGAATTACATCATTTTCTTTATAGCGGTAAGTGCAAATAGGTATAATTACAGATTTGAATAGAATAGAATATTTTATTTGCAATTCATACAAAAACATGCATAAGAAACAAAAAAAAATTGAAATAGATAATACAGACTTATATTTGCAATTATTATTTTGATTGATTAGTTCAATGGCATGAATAATTATTTTCTAATTACTAATAATTTTTGTTGATTAATGTATAAATCATTTTACAGCCGTACAAATCCAACATTGTCATAAATAATTTATCAGTTCACTATGAAATGGTTCACTACGATTGTAAGTGACTTAGTAAACATAACAATTATTGTCTATAATGGTTCCCTAAATGGCTTTGAATTTTACAGCAAATGACTATAAAACTATATCTGTTTATATAGCTACAGTACTTACAAGTCCAATCACTTTGATACTTTTGAAACTTCTCCATAGCCATCGCCTCGATGTCCATTTTGTTAACCATTGAACGTGTTATTAATTCGAGTGGCTATCGTTGTTTGCCGTACAGCCTTCATCGTTTAATAAAAGATTTTGATACTGATATGAGTTAGGGTTCTTTGGGCTTATAAACTTTTATTGGAGGTTTTAAAATTAATTATGAAACTTTATCTTCTTTTATCCTTTTGATGTTCTAGTAAAAATCTACAGTTCTTTGTTGAAAGCGCCAAAACTATGTATGCTTATAGATTACGTTTTTCTCAACAAGTACAAGCTAATCTAAATAAACCAACTGCTGTTCGTTAGTCACGCTTAAACTTAAGAACGGCTTGACTTCAACTCTGTTTTTTGTCTAGTTTGATTGTCTAAAATAGAGGTTAGATTGTAGAAACAAATTGTAAGCAATTTAAAGTTCACGGTGTCATGTAGTTTATAAATAAAATAGTATAATGCATTTTGGTGAGCCGCTTATAAAATGGTTAATATTAAAATTATTTTGTCTGATTTCTCGAACATTCTACCGCCCAATTATTGGGTTGAGAATTATCATAAAATTATAAAGCTGACATTTTGTGAAATGTGACTTTTATTTTGTTACATAGGATAACTGCACACTTTGCAGATATACAGAACAGAGCCTAACGTGGATTATAGGTACTGTAAAAAATACATGTGCAAAGACGCAAGCAGACGCTAGCTTAAATGGTATCTTTGATATTTCAATGTCTTTTATCGTATAAATCAGAACGCAGAAAAGCAAAATTAAAAAAGTTTAAACCAATCGAGTACCCCATTCTCGCCAGTTGGTTGTTATTTCAAACAATATCGATGTTTTCTTATCGTAGCTGACCACATTTGTCAAACACGACATGTTACGTCGGTAAACGATGTTGGTGTTTTGACACTGTACAGTTTATTTACTGTTATTATTGTTTTTGTGACCTTTGATTGATGGTCGAATTGGTTCGAAGTTGAACGTCATTTGAGGATAGATATGTTTATTCATCATATAAAACAATTATGACAATGCAGCTAATTTGGTTATTTAATTGTTATATTAAATAACCAAATTAATTATTAAATAACTAATTTGGTTATTCTTTGTTAATAACAGGTTAAAAAAACAATGACAAGTATTTATACATAACAACTCATAATCTATTTCCTAAAAATCTAAGCCCTCACCAAATAGCAGAATGCCCAGATTACTGGCAGCATTGCCAAGTTGAATGGTCACCCAATCCTCATAACCTTGATCATAATTTGCGTATTTTCGCCATTTGAAGGACTGCTGTATTGTACTGTACTGCTGCGGAGCCGACCTTTACTGATGTCCCTGTGATATGATAAGTTGCTAGACTATCTACACATGTCGTATCCCAGACAGAAGGCCGGCCCATTTTCCAAGGAATCAGAGTCATACCAAGACTTTTACCATTATCTTGTGTCATGCACATATCATGACTCTGCATACCACGTGGCCTCAGAGACTGGTTCAAGAGTAGCTGCCACACTGATGCTGGTAAAAGCCCAAAGGGTGACGTCTGTGGAGTCTGAAAAATAGGGGCTGGCAGAAAAATATAACCAATCGAAGGACCTTGGAAATTTTGGGGTGAAATAATTATGTGATGCTTTAGGTAGGTACCTAACGAACATACGTAAGGGACTCAAGACCTTTGCTCGTTTTCATTGGATAGATAAATAGCTTGACCACTCACCTGATTCTCCACACCATGCAAGGATCTCAGCATCCGAAACAAAGAACTGCACATCTTGTTTTCACTCGCGAGATAATGTTTATTTGATCAGTTATTGCACGCCAATACAAATAACAATGAGAGATGGGTAGATATCCAGATTTCAAAATTCCATGTAAAATATGTCCAACATGTACGGCGGCGGTTGCAGATGAACACTGAACAGGTCGATCCTATTTTTTACTCCATTCGCCCGTTGACGACAAGAGCGCTTCGGTATTCATTCACCGATTTCCCAAGCAGAGGGTACTTTGAAATCGGCCGATAGTCTAGGCCTATATTATGTGAGCATAGATCGAACAATGTCATTAATTGAACTATGACAGGGCACACCGTCCTGCACCATGCTATGATGACCGCAATTATAAACAGGGCCTTTATTCACTATTGCCAATCCCAAGGCGTTTCTTAGATATGACAAGACAGCGGCGTGGAATCGAAAAAAATCGTATTTAAAATACATTGTGACGTCACACGGTTTGGGCTAGGAATCTCCTATTTCATAGAGAATAAAGGTCCAGTTCATCTCGGTCTCTAAAAAGGGCTTTGGGCAGATTAATGTCTGGACATGCTCCACTACATCAATGCTTCAATGAAACCTGTTATTTGATAATTTTATTGATTAAATGCCGTGCCTGCCGTGTGGTGCCGGCATAGAATTTCACCACCCCAACTCTTCCCGTGGGTGTCGTAAGAGGCGACTAAGGGAAACACAGCGGGGGGCGGGCAGCAGCGCCTTCTGCAGAATTCAAACTACACCGAACTGCGATCCCCAACCCGCATGCCCAGCGTGGGGATTATGGGCAATAACCCCCAAATAATGATACCATCTATGGCGCTCATTAGGGGAGGCCTATGTCCAGCAGTGGACTATTATAGGCTGGTGATGTTGATGATGATGTTGAAATTAAATCATCCTTTTTTAATCAACATTACCTACTTACCAATGCTTAGTTTGCAACATAATATTTCTGTTAATATGTTAAAATATTTATTGTTTTCAATCTTTATTTTTAGTCTACTCTTGCCCACTGAACCATTACCACTATTTCCCACTATAACATAAAGTCATGTAAATCATGAATTGAGATTTTCTTGGTTGATTAGGGTTTGGTAGGGTTGGAATTGAACGCGTTCAATATAAAATAAACTCAGTTAAATGTTCTGAACTATTTGAACGTGCTAACGTTCAAATAGTTCAGAACATTTAACCGACATAATTTTGATCCAGTTCAAGTGCTAAACAGAGTTAGACCTTGTGTGAAATGCACACAAGGTTTAACGAATTTGAAATCTATGAAATTGCAAACGGTGACTTAATAATGATAAAAATCACTTATTTTTTAACGACACTATGTACTTTAAAAATCAGTATCGTTAACTAATTAGAAAGTTGTGAAAACCCTGTGTTATACAAGGTAGTCCTTATTTTTTTCATTAACCACTTAGGTTCTCGTATTAGTAGTCCAAATTATGATAGTTAGAAAATTCGTAGATTTAAAAAGCAGTTAAATTTCCATAGTCCGTGGGTTGCATTGGTGGTTTTACGCAAATGTCGAACACCCAGAAATTGTGAGGATTGGTCGAGATAGATATACCTACAGGAACTTATTTTGTGGCTATTCAGGTCACAGTATTTTTATTATTGTACAAAATATTAGGTATAATGACGTGGGGCTGATATTGATGATATCAATTTATACCTAGCCTGACAATATGACAGCTGTTTGTGGTCACAGTTCCAATATTAGTAAGTAAGATCATCTTTGATTCGTACAAGCACAGACAAAACGCGCCGATGAAATTTTTTGGACAAAAATACATTTGCCATTTTTATCGATTCCATAAGATCAGATCGTAGGGAATGATTAGCCGTGTGGTGCCGGCATAGAATTTCACCACCCCAACTCTTCCCGTGGGTGTCGTAAGAGGCGACTAAGGGAAACACACCGGGGGGCGGGCAGCAGCGCCTTCTGCAGAACAACTACACCGAACTGCGATCCCCAACCCGCATGCCCAGCGTGGGGATTATGGGCAATAACCCCCAAATAATGATGCCCTCTATGGCGCTCATTAGGGGAGGCCTATGTCTAGCAGTGGACTATTATAGGCTGGTGATGTTGATGTTGATTATGTTGAGATCGTAGGGAATAGTATGATATTAACCTACTGGATATCCAAATTATTATTGCCGCGTCACTGAGTGATGCGGCGATAAAGTTACTGAGCATAGTTTTGGATATAATATACTTCTATGTAGTAGTTTGTTTGGAAAATTACTGGAATAGCTTAGTCATATTAAT
Source organism: Eupithecia pulchellata (assembly GCA_963931895.1). Classification (NCBI taxonomy): domain Eukaryota; kingdom Metazoa; phylum Arthropoda; class Insecta; order Lepidoptera; family Geometridae; genus Eupithecia; species Eupithecia pulchellata. Next base: position 3,031,656 of record OZ007522.1, read on the forward strand.
GACTAAAAGTTCCTTATATATTCAAGAATAAAAAAATCAAACAACACGTTCCATGTTTATAAGACCAAAGTAGGGCGTAGGGAGAACGAATCTGCTGCGAATAAATAAAAGTTTGTTTTGATATAAATAAGCTATTTAAATTTAGTTTTAAAGATCAGAAGCTTTATTATTTTTAAACACAAAATCCATCCGTATGTTTACAAACGCCGCGAAACTAATTTAAAGATAATACTTGCCCTAATCCCAATTATTAGGGGCAAGGACAACTTTTAATGAACTTACCAAGGATTTAACATGTAGATTCTCTTAATGATCGTCTATATTGGTTTAGCATTGAGCCGCGGCCGCAAGGACTTTTGTTTTTGCATGAATAGCCGAGTAAAGTTTTTATACATAAACGGAAAAGAAGCCCTGAAAAGTTTTGAATGTCTTTGAGAATTTTTCGAGTAAAGAGGCGTCCTAGAATTCAAAAAATATAATAATTAGCATTAAACATAAACAAAAAAGCGAGGGCATATTTTACTTACACTAAATATGAAATAGTGTACTTACAGTGTAGATTACAAAAATAAACTTAACGATGAAAAAAATGTCTTGTGACATAAAAGATTGGTTTCGGAAAATATACTGTTAAGAATATATAAAAAAAGTAAAATAAAAATAAGTAGATATCTGAAAATATAGACCCATAGTAAAACGATTTTGATGGGAACCGATACAGATATTTCAAATTGACTACAACGGTGAGTTTGCGAAATTATTTAAGCCAAGTCTTTTATTAGCTCACAGATCATGCAAATGTTTGATTCTCATGTTGCTTTTTTAACGCTTTCAATGGCCAGCCAAAGGACATGTAAATGGATATCTGTCTTGGGCCATGAAACCATGGCCATGTCACGTATAAATTTTATCGTTTCATATTATACATATGTACCTCGCCGTTAAAAAAACTGAAATGTTTTTAGAATTTCATACAGCGCAAGCAAAAACATTTTTTTTAAGGTAGGTAAATAGGCCTTATTGTTATTAAATCAAAAATTGTATATTTCAGATATCAAATATCAAAGCGATATTTGATCCTCTTTAATTCCTTTAAATCTCACAAGACTCTTGGACTCGTCATAAAAGAAATACAAATTATATACATAACTAATACTGGGAAAACAAGACAAGTAATAAATTTGAGTTTTCACTCTTCCTAAGGTAAATCAATCTTTTTGAGAGAATGTAAACAACGGAACAAGAAACCTTTACCTTATCAGTCTTCGAGTTGGAGCAAAACTCGTCCCAATAATAATGTGATAATTTGTTTGAATTTATTACAGATAATTTTTGCAACTCACAAAAAGTTTTATTCTTAAAGCCATTGTCCATTAAAAGATACATTAATCTTGTGTAGCCTAGTAGTGGGCACAGCGAGTTTATTCATATTTCTAGTAATATTAGTCGTTCACCTAAAAAGTTAGTACGCCTACGACCGGGCTACGTTAGTTAGTAAAATCATTTTATTTATTCTTGTCAATTTTATAATACATTCAAATAGCAACATTACATTAAATATCATATTGAAAATTCTGAATATAGTTATGTTTAAGTAGGTATTTATTTAGTAAAGCGTTCAGCTAATATTTTGGTTCAGCATACGTAAGTCCACTGAATAACGAAACAAATGAATGTCGTTTAGGGAGGCCTAAACGACATTCATTTGTTTCGTTAATAGATAGAAATGCTTAACATACCACAGAAAGAAAGGAAACCTTTCAAACTGGCCATGTATCATATAATAATAATAATAATAATAATAATTAAGCCTTTTATTTCCAAATGTATCATATAGAGGAAGTATAAAGGGCGTTATTATCGCTAGGAGCGATCTCTTCCAAGCAACCTTGTGATGGAGTGTACATGTACATTAGTCGTTTGTTTTAATAATCAGTACATTTGGCAGGTAGATTGGTGATCTGAATACAGTGGTGGTAAAAATATTCAGAAGCAACTGCCTGCGCTTCTTCTGGTAGGTCCTTTTTTTATTACAGCTTTTTATTAAAGCATTATTTAAAAAAAAATTGTTCAACTGAAAAGAGTCCGCTTTTTAATCACTTGACCTCTGTTTTAAGGCAATATGTCCAGTTCATGGAAATTTCTTAGCCATGATAGTAGGCGTGTGTTTGCAATAAATATAAGTGGTTTTAACTCTCAATCAGATCAGATTCACCAACGCAAATAATTAAAAACATTGAAGCGCTTTTCAATTAGCGCAATATAATGTCTTAAACCGAGGATGACAAGTGAAATCAAAGTACCAGTGTCGAAATAATTCATGACTATGCTGACGATGCAGACATACTATGTAATTGTTTATTTTGACATAAAAATCCTATTGACGTTCTGTAATATTTGCGGACGATTTTTTTATTTGGAGAACGCCTCATTCTTTTAATTTTCTTTCTCTATAGAACAGACATTTTCTTCGCTCTGAGGTAAGTTCTCGAAAACGAAATTGAAATGATTCTTCCGAAAATTCAGTTAGAAATAATAAAACCGAGGTAAACGCCAGGTGGGTCCTTCCATTAAACGATATTGGCGCGATTAAGTGACGTTCTGAAAATTGGATGTTATCTATTCTGATTTAACATTGGAATGGCTGATTAATGAAAAAGTTTAAAGAGATTTTACATTCAATGACAGTTTTGAAATTACAGATTTTTAGAACATTTGGATTACAGTAATTGAAATGTTTTATGTCTTTATCTCTCACCAGTTACTGCATTATGCTACAGGAACCCAATGTACTCTATGCGTTAACGATTTCATCAGATTTTTGTGATTATGTAAAAAATATTGAATATAATGATGTAAATAAGTGTTTTTTATTTCAATAGCCAAAAGTCTTGCACAATATACGCCTATGCGAAATACCAGTGCAGATCCCAGTTTCCCTACTTAGAATTAGAATCTAAACATGTTTTTGTATATAAAATATACAAAAACAGTTAATGAAATAAATATCTCAGTTATTCCACTATCATGGCTAATGAAACTGAAACACTGATAAAAACAAAACAACATAAGTCATTGTTTAAATATTTAAAGTATGTTACATATTAATTTCTTGACATTAATTGATTTATTTATTTAACGAATTTATTTAATTGTTATTTTCTTTGTTAATAAAGGTTTTACCCGTATTTATAAATAAATCTTGATAAACTTTTATTTGAATGGTAACATGAATCCCCGATTATGGTTATGGCATTACCCCACCAGTCCGGTTTTGTTGTAAAATTAATCAGCACCGTTCGGGTTGCTTCCTACCATGGAGTCAAATGAGGGATGTCATAGCTGATTGTCATAAAAATGAGAGGGGAGTTGGGTACATTACCTTTTAGGTACATTACCTGAGATGTTTAGTAAAAAGCTAAAGGTTGCCCCCACTTATACTAAAAGGCAATTCAGATTTATGCACGTCTCAGGTGACGCATTTTTGATAGATTTTCAAAATGAAATCTCGACTTGGGACGTGCGTTGCGTTTATGTATTCGAGCGTTAAAATTTACCGATTTTAATCTATCACTTTGTCAAAATACATTGACATGCCGAGTATTATTTTGTGTCAAGAGCTTGTCAAGAGTGACAATATCTCTAAAATAACTATATATTCATGCCTACTGTCTGGAGTAATAAATCAAATATTTGGAGTATCAAACGTTTGATTTATTACATTATGGATCAATACTAAATTTATAAACATTCATGTTATATGAAACGTTTCATTCGTTGTATTAACTTCTTTCTAAGAGATAGGCTTGAAGTGAGCTGTATAATATTATTCTAGAATATAAAACGCCACGTCTGTCCTCTTCACAAACACTAGAATTCAAATAAAAAGGGTTTTCTCTCATGTAAAAAGTACTCTATAGTTATTTTAAATGCATCGATGTACGTATTTTAATGGCCGATTCCTGATTCAGTTTGTATAGTTATAACGTTCTTGAAAACCACTTCTCCGTCGGTAGACTGGAAATAATACAGACATTATCAAAGACTTATTTTGATCAATGGCTGTCAAGTTGAAATTCGTCATTTGTGAATTTCATTCAAGTTTACAGCCCATCTTGAGGCTATCTTGCTGGTATGGATTCATTCCTGTGGAAGGGATTAACCACTCTACTCCAGAAAAATTACGGTAGGTTTTCCCTCGTGAAGTGAAATTTAACATAAGTACGTGGGAGACCAAGGAGAATTAGCTACTTGAAAGGTCCTGTTAGACAGCGAAAGTGTAAACTTATTTTCTTCTTACAAAACTACTTTCTGTTTATTGTTAAGCTTGACTTACTCCGGGTTCAATTTCCGCACTATTTTATATATTTGAACATATTTTTGAACACCTTAAATAACATCACGTCGTTATTTTCCATTAAAACACCGTGAGATTTTTTTGGAGATCGTATAGTATTTAATTTATAATAATAAAAAATATTTTTTGATTAAATACCAGCGGTCTCGCCCCGGTATTTTCAAAAACTACGCACGTTGGGTGACATTATTGACTTCATACGGAACCCCAACTTTTTTGAAAATACTCTGTATCCTTTGTTCATCGGAGATAATGTTGGACTCTAATGGTTGAAAAATATTTCAAATGGGTCCAGTAGTTCCAGAGCCTATTAATTCAAATAGACAATCAAATCTTTCCTCTTTATAATATTATTTAGTTTTAAGTAAGAAATTCCCATTAACAGATCGATTTTGATTACAATCGAGAATTTATAACACAGAATAAATAATACAAACAAAATTACTCATACCATTTTCTCCGCTCATTGCTTTATTTTCTTATGTTTTTACCTTCATCTTAATTCCAGGTTCAACTTAAAATCCGGCTATGGAGTCTACTGTATCACTTCAGCTTTGTGTATAGCTGTGACTTTGTGTCTGTCGGTCTGTACTGTAATTAAATACGATATGTCTTGTCTCAGTGTGGGTGAGTATAAAAAACCTAAAAATGAAACACTATTGCAATCTTACAAAGCTAAGTCCACAGGTGATCGGAATGTTGGCTTTTATTCGGTCAACGAATTACCTATTCAATTCAAAAATGCTTTATTGTACACTAGAAATTGAACACAAAAAAAGGCATTACATAAGACAAGTACAATGGGCGGCCTTATCGCATAGCAGCGATCTCTTCCAGGCAACCTTTGGATGGAAAGAATTATTTTCATTTAAGAAAGGCAGGGGGTGTACCAATTATCATTACCATTTAACATGGTAATGTTGCCAGCATTCTGGGCACTGACTTCCGGTGACAGCTTAGAATTTTAGGAATTTTGTTTATATTAGTTTTATTCTCGTATGGATTGTAATTTTCTTTGCTCAAAAGTAGTCAGCCTCAATTGCAATGTACCTTTCCGCATAAATACAACTCTGTACATGATCTCAATTCTGCTATTATGGTATCATCGCAGAATTGTCATATATAGAATCAGATGGAAAAAAACTCTAGAATAGACAATGGGTGCGGTGCAATTTGCACGTATTGATTGGATTGTTATAAAATATCATCATCATCATCATCAGCCTATGTTAGTCCACTGTTGGACATAGGCCTCCCCTAATGAGCGCCATAGCGCCCTGTCTTCGGCTTGTCGCATCCAGCATCTGCCAGCAGTCTTTCGCAGATCGTCATCCCACCTGGTCGGAGGGCGTCCTACACTACGTTTACCGAGTCGCGGTCTCCACTCAAGAACACGTTTACCCCAGCGGTTATCGGTTCTTCGCGAAATATGGCCGGCCCACTGCCACTTCAGTTGGCTAATTCTCTGAGCTATGTCGATGACTTTAGTTCTCTGTCGGATGTATTCGTTACGAATCCTATCCTTCAGAGAAACTCCGAGCATAGCTCTTTCCATAGCGCGCTGAGCGACTTTGAACTGGTGGACCAACCCTATCGTGAGTGTCCACGTCTCAGCTCCGTAGGTCATGACTGGTAGGACGCACTGATTAAAAACTTTCGTTTTCAAACATTGCGGTATGGATGACGAGAAGACTCGACGTAGTTTTCCGAACGCTGCCCAGCCTAGCTGGATCCTCCTCTTGGCTTCCTTCTCGAAATTGTTTTTACCCAACTGCAAAATCTGCCCGAGGTAAGTGTACTCAGAAACAATTTCGAGAAGGTGGCCATGTACGATCACCGGTCTTGGATCAATGTGGGCATTGATCATGACTTTGGTTTTATCCAAATTCATGCCAAGACCGATACATCGGGAGGCTGAAGCTAGACTGTCCAGCATCCGGTTCAGCTCCTCTAGCGACTCCGCCATTAAGACTATGTCATCGGCGAATCGCAGGTGTGAGATGTAGTCGCCGTTTATGTTGATGCCCTTGTCTTTCCAGTCCAGCGTCTTAAACATATCTTCCAACGCGCTCGTGAACAGTTTCGGGGATATGACATCCCCCTGCCTCACTCCTCTGCGCAGTTGGATCGGTTTAGTCTGCTGGTCCTGTACTCGGACACTCATCGTAGCGGCTTCGTAGAGACATCTCAGCACCTCGATATAACGATAGTCTACTTGGCATCGCTGTAAGGATTGTAGAACAGCCCAGGTTTCAACGGAGTCAAAGGCCTTCTCATAGTCCACAAAAGCCAGACACAGGGGCTGATTATACTCTTCGGACTTCTGTATAATCTGCCTCACTGTGTGAATGTGGTCTATGGTACCATATCCTCCGCGAAACCCAGCCTGCTCCGGTGGCTGAAACTCGTCGAGTCTCCTGGCGAGACGGTTCGATATAAAATATACGTAGTTTTAAATATAGTTTTAGCCTCGATGCTTATTGCGTACGTCCTACCATCTGTAGTTCTACATGCAGATAGACTCGTATATCATAATAGAGGTACATAATATTATTTTCTACCCAACCTTCTCTATAAGCAAAATCAATTGCTGTTCGTCGCTAAAACTTAAAAACGGCTTAGCCGATTGGAAAATTCTTTTCTTGTATTATGTTGAGTCTCGAGTCCCGAGTTCGAGTGGTACGAAGTTCGGGGGTCATTTACTTTGAAATATGATTTCAGTTCAGTTTGCCTTCACCATGCAAATTGTACTCGTTATGTTTCTGACGCTAAGGCTTACAAGGAACTGGCCGGCTCTCGTGAATGCAGCTTGGAATACCGAGAGAGTACTTTACTCAATACGAAAGACTAGAAATATACCAAAAAAATGTACTATTTTGTCGTATACCATCATGATATTGGCTTTGGGTGAGATAATAATTTTTTAATTTTACAGAAATTTAGTGTTTGGTATTTTTGGCATACATACATAAACAGCCGATTGTTTTTTACCTTAAAAATATTAAAGTGATCACAACACAACAATCCTTTATTTCTTAGTTTTACTCGATGTCATTTATTTTTTACGTGTTCAAAATCCTTATGATATTTGATTTATGATAGGTATTCGTACGCTGATAAATTAATCATTGATTAAATCGTTTGTCAAACTGTTTTTTCTGCGTTATTGTTGTTAACATTAGATTTGATTATTGATTAGTAGAGATGATCAGTGTACGAGTAACCGTCTGAAAGTATACTGTTTTATTTCAGTGGAATATGCATTAAATTGTTTATATAAGTACAAACAAGCCAACTGTTCTGAAAGTTCGGACATAAGCACTAGTTTGAAGAAATTTAGCCGAAACAAGGTTTTGGATGTATTCGAATTCATTCCTTACAATGTTTGGCTTGCCATTTACGCAGAGGTTTGTTTAAATCAAATAAAAATTTACGCACATCAGAAGGCCGCTTTGAAACATTTGCGCCTATCATTTCTTATTTTTCTATATAAACTGTAGTACTTTGAAGAAATACATCATAGGGGTTAACGAAGAACCTATTATATTATATTTAACTATTTTTCAGGTTCTTTGCGTACAAAAAACGTTTCTATGGAGTTTTGGTGACGTTCTTGTGTCATGTATAAGTGTATATTTCATATCTTATTTCAATGATTTGGGAAAAGCCATCAGCTCAAAAAAATCGAAGGTAAGGAAACAGAATCTATTTCTAAATGGTGAGCAATAGTCATCGTTTTAGTAGAATCTTAGTTTTGTTTTTATTGTGTGGCTGGACCATATCTAGCCATAAATGCAAAGAGGTGTTATTTCCTCGTGCGTTGAACTATGAACATGTTGTAATGACCCTTTTTTGACCCGTTTTTGACTCCAAGAACAGAGAAACAAGTTCGCTTTGTGACTAATGGAAACAAATTTAATTGTTTTTGCGTTGTGACCAATTAACACATTTTCGGAGTGACGAATTGTTGCCTAAATCCAAAAGAACAGATGTACCTTGCATTTGTTCTTTTAACGAATCCATCCACTTCTATTCGCATATTTTGGTAGAAAGCAGTCTTATGCTTAATCTTAGACTTTTCCATTTGAGTGCCTGAAATAAGATGTAACTATTATACGTTCTGATAAAGTAACTCTTTTTTCAATGTGTCTCTGCAAGATGTTTGCTATTGATATATTGTTATGTTATTTATACATTTGTGTCTTTTTTAGGATTGGCGACAACTTCGAGAATGCTACTCTCGCTTGGTCGTTCTCCTGACTCAGATCAACTCACAGTTAGGAGGGTTCATCCTTGTGTCGGCAATCAGCAACCTCTTCTTTATTTGTATTCAGTTTTTCTCGAGTATAAAGTAAGTTCCGTAACATACACCTGACAAGCTTGGGGCTAGATGATGCTGTGTGGATTATCCGGCATTATTTATTTATTTATATATTTAAAGTATGCTTCCGCGAACACGTCTCGACATTACATATACCGGTGACATGATTAAACGTACCTAAAGTGTCTATTAATTTGACTTGCTCTTTGTCATGCTTTTTAATATAATTTTAACTTGCTATCATTTATCTGTGTGTCAAAAGTGTAAAATTGTTTACAGCCAAACTCTTCATGAAAAAAATCAGAAGTATTGCCAATCAGATGCTTCAGAAATGCTGGAAAGGTAAAAAAAAATACCAATTTATAGCTTTATTAGTAAAACCCCTACGAAATATATTAATTATAGAAACAAAAGTACAGAATATTCAAGGAAGTTAAATTAGATTCGATAACATTTTGCATTGTTGGTTATTCTTAATTTGCCTATCGCCATCTAGCAGTATTATTATAATGCTTCTATCGATATTGAAGTTTAAATATTATATTTTTTGACAACTTCTGTGGTGCGGTGGGCGAAGGTTCACCTGCGATGCACGAGGTTGCGGGTTCGATTCCCGCCTCGGGACAAATATTTCTACGATCTGCAGATATTTCAGAGTATTCTGGACGTTTTCTATATATAATAAAAATATCTATGTAATAATTTTGTATTATGTACATATATTAGTCATCTAGTACCCATAACACAACCTCTGCTTAGCTTGGGTCTAGATGATGCTGTGTGGATTGTCCGGCATTATTTATTTATTTTATTTATTTATATTAGCATTGTTTAGAGATCGCTTCACAATGTTTCAACATTGAAGCTGTTTTACATACAAATCAATCACACAACATCCTTACTTCTTTACAGAAACTTAAAGATATATCACATGATATACTACATATTTTCGTTCATGTTCTTAATACTGAGAGCCTCGATGGTACTGTTCTTATCAGCTGAGGTCCACACAGCGGCAACCACGGCAGTGGAAAATCTCTACGAAGTGTCTTCTTTTGAGTACGATATAGAGGTAAGGGTCACTTATCATGGGATAAGATTGCAAGAAGAAAGGTAAAGCCTAGTATTAGCTCTTTAATTACAGGTGATGATTATAAAGCTATTGTAGGTAGATGATGCAAGCGCAAGCTGGGTACAGATGAAAATACCTTATCATGGATAATGTATATTTAACTGTAATATTTTAATTTTCAAAATAAATAGTCTTAATTAATAAACAGAACAGTAGACTAGCATTGGCTGATGTTAAATGAGATAGGATTTGGAATGGAATGGAAATAGGAGAACAACCAGTGTGACATGTCAAAGGAATTATCGCGTCACTTGACATTGACAATTAACTGTCATAGAGCATTTCTGAATTCTGGTATAATAAAAAACAGACTATATTCGACATATAATTAAAAATAAATCCGGTCGCTAGTTAATAATATTTTTCCATAATTTAGATAATTAAGTGTCAATCAGTCCTATTCACCCTATTTGTCCAAAGACCTTGCCACGGCAGAGCCTTGATCTTTCTTTCTCTATTTCAGGTACAACGCTTCCAACTGCAAGTTCGTTGCACTAAAGTTGGATTGAGTGGCATATTTTTCCATGTTGAAAGAACTATGATTATGAAGGTAATATGAAATCAAATTTGATATTTGATTTACTTTTAACTTTTTTACAACACACGATTTGTTGACATATTAAAGAATATTTATCGGGTATCCCCGTGACCACGATCGCTGAAACGCGATGGAAACGTAAGGGAAAATAAAACAAAAGATACGCGATAAATAACCGATAAATATTCTTGAATAGGTATATCAAAGAACATTATTAACTTTAGAACTTACTTTACCATAATTATTAGTACTATATTAACGGGTATTTATTGCGTTTATTTAACTTATGTGTTCAGATCGCATAAGTTTAAAAAAAAAATTCTCACTTTACCAGGTTTCTTAGAAACGTCACAAAACGTAAACGTAAAACTGGGAAATAAATGTTGGGTAAAAACATGTTTTATAATATGATAATAACTATTATTCAAAGAGTTTCTAGAAGATGTGAATTATAATTGAATAACTAATTACTAACTGATTTTTTCGTTTCAGGTAATCGCAACTATTATAACATACGAACTTGTTATGCTGCAATTTAATCACAATAAGTAAACATAGGGCAGTTCCTGAAGTATAAACCATTCACCCATTTGAAGAGTGAAAATAAAAATGTGTGAATCATCTTAGTAAGTGCTACAAAAAAACAAAGCTACAAGTTCTTTACAAAATATTAAGAATTATTTACAAAGTGAAATTGTAAATCTGCATATTTTTACGCAGTCTTAAGCCCGGTACTGACTCACAGAATATTTGCACACCTGCAGGCTGAATACAGTTACAAAAATAGTTATAAGACCTGACATTGTATAATAATTATGTATTCTTTCAAATAAAAGATTGATTTGATTTGACCAGTGATACGGGTGTAATATTCTATTCGCAGCAAGTATGATACGTCATGCTGTGTGTTTAGATACGACTCGTAGCTCGTCACGAGCGTTTTTTTCCCTCGTACTGATTGCACAAACGCTCGCTGTTTTACACCATTACATTGCAACCCGGAGTGCCGCTGGTGAAACACGGCTTTAGAAAAATTCCACGAAGCTACAAATTTATTTACAAACACAGATTCTTTAACTGTTTCTTGTTATTGCAAAACTGTTTCTCTTGTGAATGTTGTTTGTGAAAAAAATACAATTGTATTAAAAAAAAGTATTTTATTATTCAACATGTTTTCCCAAAAGATTAAATGCTTCTTGCCGCAGATAGGAGGTATAATTAGATAACTTTATCTGGCCCTTAGCCCCTAGCTGCGTGGCGTGACTGATGAGCCTTGCCAGTGGGACACAAATCGTGACCATAATTTATTAACTCTACATTTCTTTTACTTTTACTGTATAATTTGGAAGCCAACTTCTTTGCACAGAGGGAAGCTTAGAAGCACGACGGAAATAAAATTTACATTAAACAAACGTCTGTATCGCGGAATTCGAACTTGGAACTTTGTGCATCCTGCATATGACGTCACAAAATGGCCGACAGCGTTCTCGGACTTTCTTCTTTGTACCTAATAGCAATGTTACCTACATACAACAATAACAACAATACCAGCCTATAATAGTCCCCTGCTGGACATAGGCCTCCCTTAATGAGCGCCATAGATGGCATTATTAATCATTTGGGGGTTATTGCCCATAATCCCCACGCTGGGCATGCGGGTTGGGGATCGCAGTTCGATGGATTCCTTCAGCAGAGGGCACTGCTGCCCGCCCTCCGGTGTGTGTCGCATAGTCCAGGCAAATATTGTGAGTTGTGCCATATCCGACCAAATTTAGAAATTGTAGTTGGATCTACCATATCCGACAAAATAGTTGGATGATTAAGTGGTTATTAACAATGTGGCATGTGCGGTTTCTCATATTTCCTATGCTTTTTAGATAAATTTGAATATACTACTACGTCAGGTAAATAATATTTATATGCCATGCCAAATTTGGCTCAGGTACATTGACTACTGTTCTCTTTATTCATATTTGAAACTTTGAATGGCTGTACCCTAAAGTATCGATTTTGCACATACGACTATGTTAATTGCTACGGTCGATATTGTGTCTGTGAAAGATTGAAATGCATAGTGAGGCATTTGCAAAGCGTTTATCAGTGTTACCAGAGTTCAATATTAAAATATGTCACACATAATTATATAATTGATTATGATTGTGTATGAAATGGACTCGTATATACGAGTCCATTTCATACACAAATATAGCTCCTGTAGCGATTAACCGCGGATTTGGCTATCATTTGACTGCTAACTTTTTTGTTAAACAATCGCATCATCACTTGTGCAGAATTAAAAAATATTCTAGCTGAACTGAAATGGTGTGATTTACTACTTCCTATTTGGCAGTCTTTTCATCTCTCACAATGAAAGAAACTAGTTAATGTAAATATCTCGATATTCATGCTTGCATAACCTCGAGTACCAGGGACGCATAAGTTCAAAGCTGTTGGAAGTAGCGCAAACTATCAACGCTTCCGAGCAGTGGCAGCGTTCTCATCTCTCACAACCTTTATCTACGTAAAGGCAACTTATTATTCTGGAAAAGCCGTAGATTTTCACCATGGAAAGAAACTAGTTAATGTAAAATATCTCGATATTCATGCTTGCATAACCTCGAGTACCAGGGACGCATAAGTTCAAAGCTGTTGGAAGTAGCGCAAACTATCAACGCTTCCGAGCAGTGGCAGCGTTCTCATCTCTCACAACCTTTATCTACGTAAAGGCAACTTATTATTCTGGAAAAGCCGTAGACTTTCACCATGGAAAGAAACTAGTTCATGTAAAATATCTCGATATTCATGTTTGCATAACCTCGAGTACCAGGGACGCATAAGTTCAAAGCTGTTGGAAGTAGCGCAAACTACACTCGAGAGCAATGAATCCGGGTCACTCAAAGAATCCAAAAAATCTCGGAAAGTAAGAATGCTAGGTTAATGCAATAAATTGTATTTAATAGACAATTTAATACTCCTTAAATGAAAGTTAAAAAAATATGAGTCACCATACATTTTATTTACACAAAATTACATAAAGAAAAAAAAACTGCTGATCTCTCCTTAAAACAAAAATAGGAAACATGAAATTTTTGAACTTTATGACGATTTTCTTGAATTTCAATACTTCGTATTACCTCCTCGTGCTTCCATTACTGCGTTTACGCGGTTTGGCATGCTGTACACCAAGTTCCTTATACGATTTTGGGGAATATTCTCCCATTCCTCTGTGAGAGCAATTTTGAGCTCAGGAAGCGTGATTGGGGGAGGGTTTCGTTGTTTTACGCATCTCCCTAGCTCGTCCCAAGCATGCTCGATCGGGTTGATATCCGGGCTGCGCGCTGGCCACTCCATACAAGTAATGTTCATCTCTTGAAGGTAGTCATTCACAATCCTACCTGTATGAGGTCGGGCATTGTCATGCATAAATATAGCATCCTCACCCAAATTGACCATAAATGGACCAACGTGTTCGTTGAGGATTTCTTCCACATATCTTACGCTAGTTAAAGAGCCGTTTTCTATGATCACCAGCTCTGCGCGACTTTCAGAGGAAATTCCGGCCCACATAAGTACAGACCCACCACCGCAGGCTACTTTTTCTTCGATGCATGCTTGCTTGAATCTTTCCCCTGGTCTTCTATACACTCTGTGTCTTCCATCGTGCTTGTAGAGCATAAATTTTGATTCGTCGGAGAACAATTTATTGCATTAACCTAGCATTCTTACTTTCCGAGATTTTTTGGATTCTTTGAGTGACCCGGATTCATTGCTCTCGAGTGTATTAACGCTTCCGAGCAGTGGCAGCGTTCTCATCTCTCACAACCTTTATCTACGTAAAGGCAACTTATTATTCTGGAAAAGCCGTAGACTTTCACCATGGAAAGAAACTAGTTAATGTAAAATATCTCGAAATTTATGCTTGCATAACCTCGAGTACCAGGGACGCATAAGTTCAAAGCGGTTGGAAGTAGCGCAAACTATCAACGCTTCCGAGCAGTGTAAATTTTAACAAGGAAAATGTCTCAGTCTTCCGAGCTGCAAGAAGTATCAGATAGTGTATGTCGTCTGATAATGCCAGGGATTAAAAAGTTTTGGATGTGGTATTTTTAAGAAGGAAATTTTTGCTTGTCGGAATAGTAATAGCACGATTTCATTCATAACATAGCATAGGACATGTGAAAAGAAAAAAGTTCGTTCTTCGTAAATTTCGGCACCATGAAGGCAAAACCGTGTAAGAAAGCTAGTTCACACATGACGCCTTTTTGCTTGTCTCACGAATAACTAATATCAGCGTATTTCGAAAAACGTGTATGAGTGTAAAAAAATCAATATACATAAAAGATTTCAACAGTTTTTAAATGCCTAAAAAGTCTGAGAACTAAAAAGAACTATGTAATAATAACTTTTTTATACTGGATATAAACATCCACAATGTACTCGTAGGTAGGTACTTAATGTGAGTAGGTACAAAATAAAGAAAAAGTTAAATTTATCAATATACCACCTATACCACCTCCACAACTCCCTACATCCTAACCACATCCAATTTTAAACCTTCGAAGTGGGGTTTGCAGCGACGAGGATGGAATTGGAGGATTCAACTGAAGCCGTGTCGGGGGCCGCCGATAACATGCACGAGATATTGCATACATGAGCCGTGTAGCACGGGCTTTATGAATCTTTCTGGAAGCTGTAAAATGTACTATCAAAGCCTCTCCACACTCTAAAAAGTAAGGACAGTACGAAAGGTGTCGATTGAGACTAGTTAGTACAGCGAGGTTCTTTTCCATGCGCTGAGATGAACCAAAAATATTGTTCTAGTGAATTCTTAAATATTATATATAATCTGTAATTTATTATAATAAATACAAAGGAGTTAATTCTTCAAAATATCTTTGTGCTACGCTAGTTTTCATTTTACAATCTTTCGGTTATATAGAAAATAATAATAATAATGCTGGACACTCTACAGTCTACAAAGCATCACCTACCTAGTCCCAAATTAATTAGAACATGGTGCTGTGTGTACCAGAATACTGATACACATAATAGAACACATTACATGGATAAATATTTTTAACTATACTTAGAAAACTACCTGAAGACCTGGAACGAATCGTACAAACATTTCCCCAAGGCGGGAATCGAACCCGTAACCTCGAGGACCTGCCCACTGCGCCACAGATGTCGTCTATAGATAGAAAGCTGTTATAAATATAAAATCTTTAACATAAAACTTTGTTTGTCATGAAATAAGGTTTGATAGATAAGTGCCTATACTAGTTAAGTTTTTTTAAGTTCTGCAATTAAGTTTAAGCTAGAAATCTATAAATGTTGCTAATATTCAACATCCGAGAAATCCGTCCTCAAGAGGTTTCTTGTCGATAAATTTCTAGCATCTCAGTTTACCCTAAATTAATGGAAAACCCTTCAAACTTTATTGATAAGTTCTGACCCTTTACAAATATTTGTAAATGAAAAATGTGTTCAAGATTTCCCATAAGATTAAATTTATCATAGAAATATTTTGTGAAACACGTGTATATTTCCCCGGCCTATTTGCCCTGGGGGTATGTTTTGTTTCCCTTTTTTTCGGTGTACTTTCTATCTTGCATCTCGTTCTGTGTTTAGCTTACTGGCATGAAAAATGTATTTGTCCTCATACATCTGCTAGGGTGTACCATGTGTAACACTGAAAAAGGTTACAATAAATTATTAAATTCAATGTAAAAATTGGGCTTAGTTACATTCACAATTCGAATACGAGGTTTTTACCGGGTGAAAGATTTATTACTATATATGCTGTAGTATATACCGTCATATGTTGTGTTTTAAGTAAAAACTCATTTTTACGTAAAATCTGAAATTTACCAACAACTAGAGTTTGCTGTTAAACATAGTTGAGTTTAGGTTAAACTAGTTTAAAACTTCGGACGTTAGACAAAACTAGTCCTAACTAGAAAGTTTGGTTTCTGGGAATTGTTGTAATAAATTGTAATAAACTTCTGATAAAATAGAAACAAAACATTAAAGATCATTTATAAAAACAATTATTAAGAGAATACTTGTAAATTGTACCAATTCACTGTCAATTAATACCAAATTAATACTAGTAATTAGGGTAGCCTATTTTATGACATAAAACAGCTCAATATTATAATCACTTATACCAGACCAAAATTATCTGGCTAAGAGCGTTAACTGAATATATTTTTATAACATAACTTTCATTCTCTGTAGCTGCGCTCGGACAAGCTCGTTTAAAATAAGGTCGTTTAGTCCCTCTTAAAACAATATACTATTGGAGGGCAAATGCTGATTCCTCTAAAATCTCGATTGGTCTTTAGTGGCCGTTCCAAGGTACTTATAATTTTAATTACTTCAGAAGGGAGGATTTCAAGGTTTGTCAAAGTGCTCTCGTAAAGTCAGCAGTTTTTAAGGATATGAACTTGAACTTTAAGTTGTAAAGATAAGGGTCAGCTTACGTTCACAGAGCTGTTCAGCAGAGATGATACAAATTAGATTTTTATGGAATATTTAAGTAACTTATTTTTTTTTTCTCTAATAGGCCTGAATAGAGGAAAATTGGAATTCATTGATTAATTTTGGTTTTCAGTTAGATATTATAGGTATTACAAACATTATGAATAATATCACGAACTGCCCAAAGAAAATTTTGAAATTTCCTTTATTCGACGTAATAATAAAAATAGGTGCAGGCGCCCATTTGGGTCGAGGTAGGGCCTTTAAACTTTAGGCCTTTTAGGCCTTCTCCAGGTTTTCAAAAAATTATCTATGTTTCTAGTCGAAGCGACGTGTAACCCGAGAGCTGTATCTGGCGCAGCGCGTATTGTGATACAGCGAGGAAATGCATCCGGCATCTTGGGTACACTTCCAACTGGTAGTGATTTGGATCAGTTGAGCTATCTGTAGTTTGTTTGCAACAGTCTGCAGTTAGCTCAATTGTTTCAATTGTAAATACTAGTTCTAATTTATTGAGTGCTGCCGTTCAATCCAAGATTTTTCTACCCAATAGGCATTTGACTCCGTGCGACCTAAAAGATTTTATTTGAGTTCCCTTTTCTACCCACACATAAACATTCCAAACAGTTTTTTTTGTTTTAGGTTTTATGTAGGGCCTTACTGATGTACTTACACAAATTATCTTTACATATAGTGCGTCTAGCGTGGCAGTGGTTCACAAAGAACTGGTATCCCTTCTTGTATCGGCTGATCATCATGCAAACAGGATCCGTGTCATCTATAGGCAGGTCGTCACACACGTGCCTGCACCCTGATTCTCTTCTACTCTGCAATAACACGGCTATAGCTAGGTATTATAGTATAACTAGCTTTTGCCCGCGACTTCGTCTGATCGAAATCTCATCAAAATCGGTTCTGTAGTTAAGGCGTGAAAGACGAACTGCCAGAAATATTTACTTTCGCATTTATAATATTAGTAAGAATTAAAGGACAATTCAAATTATTAAAGAATATCTACGAACAAAATTGATATCTTATCGTAATATTACAGACTGATAATAAGAGAAAAGGAACAGTGCATCTGTGTTTACGTTCACCGCTCGCTTGTGCACTACAGTAAGTCAACAGTGACTATAATCACATTAACCAAAGAAGTAAGAGATAGATAAATGTTAATCACCAAAACAAAAAGTTCCCTCAACCACAGATAACATAATTACCACAACTGTCCGTGGGAATTAAATTTTAACATTAGTTCATCAAACAGTTACTAGATGGCTCTATAGTAAATATTAAATTTCGTTCGTGGGAAAAAATATTTTCTCTATGTTTATACAACAAAAAAATAAAAAAGTTTATGGTCAGTCCTTAAGTCAAAACAGGTGCGTGTCGCATGTCGCATAGTCTTGGATGCCCTGTTTAAGCAGTGGCACGCAGCTACTCTACGTATTTTTACAAAGCTATTTAAAACGGCTCTTTTCTATAACAGAAACTACCAAGAAAATAATTATTTTCTAAATTCAATTTGTTACATATACTCGACAAATTAGTCCGGCATATCTATTTGCCACAGCGCGTCACCAAAAACTAACTAGCGCAATCCTATTTGGATTCCTGAGAAATATATATGACTAACGGTCCGCCCCGGCTTCGCACGGTATTTAACAAAAATTGCATTTTTCATACGGAACCCTAACGTTTGTGAAAAATTTTTATAGCCGAAGTTCATCATGGTGAAAGAATTTTTCAAATCGGTCCAGTAGTTTCGGAGCCTATTCAATTCAAACAAACAATAAAATATTTCCTTTTTATAGTATTAGTACTTACCTATAGAAAATTATGCAAAATTTTAGTCGGTACCTTGAAGGTTTTCATGAAGTGTGGACTGTTTACGTGTTTACCACCATCTGTTAAAAAATATTACGATTCATATAATTCGTTACCAATAAAAATATTTTATGAACAAAGAAAATTACAGCGAATATTATGAAACTAGGGTTAGTATTTACAATAGAAACAATTGACCTAACTGCAGACTGTTGCAAACAAGATGATCAACGAATTCCGATCGGAAGCGTCCCCAAGTTATTTTCGTTTAAACCTGGAGCGTCCCTAACTCTATGTACACTTGTAAAGTTTAAAAATGTCCTTGGCCTGAACGACCATTTGGTGGCCATTGGCAGCTGGAGTAGATAAAGTAAAGATTTTTTTTTTTAATTGGCAAAGCCTTTATTAACAAATAAATTACAATGATCGAACTAAATAAAAAAAACACTAGTATTTACAATTGAAACAATTGAGCTAGCTGCAGACTGTTGCGAACAAACTACAGGTAGCTCAACTGATCCATATCAATACCAGTAAAGATTAAGTAAAGATTTAATTTTATTATGAGAGAAGGTTCTTAATTCTGCTGATTGTTTTTATATACTGGGTGAGTTTTATTTCAGGGATAAATTTATAAATACATAGTTTTCGTACTCTTATTTGTTTTATTATCGACTAACCCAAAAAAGAAATTCTTTTTACAAAATCTTTGTTTCTTGGTCAACGAAAAAAATCCTTCGTCTTTTTAATGCAATACTATTTTTTTTAAACTGAGTGCGTAAGGAGTTGCGTACTTAATTTGAAAATAATATACATGAATTTTTGATCATTCTCACGGTGTAAGACTTCCCCTTGGTAGCCCTGAAAAATATCACCCAGTATGTACTTGTTGAGAAATAGGTATTATAACTTTTTTATGGGTAGGTATTTATCGTGACCGAAGCGAGCAAACCTGCTGAAATGTCGGACTAATAGGTTCTAAATAATTATAAAAATACCCCTTAAATTGTTATTTCATAATTTTAGTTTAGTTACCTACATCTTGTTATATAATTTTTCTATATATATATATAATATATACCTTGGTCTTCACGTTGATCTGAATCCCGCTCGGGTTTGGCTGTGGAAGGATGGAGGGGCAAAAACGCTTTGACACTCAAAATATAAATTATTACCCCTAAAACCTTTGTAAAAAGAAGGATAAACATAACAATGCAGCTACCAATGCCACCAATAATTCTACTTAAACAGCCGTAGCAATAAAATAAAATTGAAATATTTTACTACAGTTTGAATTTCTTATGTTTTGCGCGAGGCATAAGTAATATATTAAACAATAAGTAGTAAATCTAGCTAGCTGTCCGCCCCGGTTTCATTTTATGAAAAACTTTAAACTTACTTAAAATTTTTAAATTTTTTGACACGCTTACACGTTAGGTTGTCATTATGGAAGCTTTAGTTCGGATTTCTAACTTTTTTGAAAATATTCTATAGACTATGCTCATCACGTCCCAGACGTGTAACTAAACTAATGTAAAATTCCAACCGTCAAAGATTTTTACAATCGTTCCAGCGATGGACGGTGTGAGCTTATTATAAACCGTATTCTAATTTTTGATCTCCTTTTTTGGCAGTCGGGTCTGAATCCCATGCCAAAATACCCATCCTAGTCCCTACGCGCCAGACTTTGCCTCGATTTTTTTTACCGTTGTGAGATACAGTTCCACGAAGGGCGGAAGGGCGCTGAAGGGCTGTCCGTCTGGGACAGACAGACTGACGGATAGACAAACCGAAAGCGGAGGCTTATTAATAAGATCTCCTTATTACCCTTCGGGTAGGGAACCCTTAGAAACAAACTGGATATCATCCTTTTTACAATAAGCCTGAAAAAGCAAAAAAAAAAAAAAAACAAAACTCTTTAAAAACGCTTGCGCTTCGTTGTTTAGCAACAACACAGTCAATAAAACAAAATTTTGTTTCTTAATTCTTTATTACGTGATAAAAGATACAGCAAAAAGCGAGTTCTCTTCCGCTATCCTTGTTAGGAGAGAAATATGCTTGTAAAAGTTGCTACGTGCAAAAACAGATAAAAATAAATATGCGTACACATAATAAAGATTTAATTTCCATTTTCAAAACAGCCCCCTATTGAACCAAATTAATAAAATTAGCAGAAAATTATTTTATAAGCCCTCCTCTCCGAATTGAAGCAATACCAATTCGTAAGTAATTAATGTACCGACCATCTGAAAAAAATAATGTAATTATTATTAGGTAAAAATGTAGGTATGCGATGCGTGTGCTTGCCGTGTGGTGCCGGCATAGAATTTCACCACCCCAACTCTTCCCGTGGGTGTCGTAAGAGGCGACTAAGGGAAACACACTGGGGGGCGGGCAGCAGCGCCTTCTGCAGAACAACTCTACCGAACTGCGATCCCCAACCCGCATGCCCAGCGTGAGGATTATGGGCAATAAACCCCAAATGATGAAAAATGCCATCTACGGCGCTCATTAGGGGAGGCCTATGTCCAGCAGTGGATTATATAGGCTGGTGATGTCATGCGATGCGATTGTAAATATGAATAATAATAATACTTTGCTACGCATGCTATTTTGGATGGGCTCCTAGAAGATTATCGATTGTGCAGGATAGTGCCTAATTGATTTATCAATTTATAACCTATAGTTGAGAGGTTAAACAAGCATTTTGACTGATGTTATGGTATATTAGGAAAGGTGACAGAAAGAACTGCTGAATCTTCAATTATTAAAATAATATGGAAACGAATCCATAAATTACACCTTAGAATTATGGTCAAACAAGCGTTGTGACTAATATTGCGGTATATTAGAGGTATATTAAAAAAGGTGACAAATAAAGCAAAAATCGATTTGAAATGTATCTGGAAATTAATCTTTTAGAAATTCGTAACTAGATTGTAGCTTTTAGAGAAGTAAAGATTAAAAAGTAATTGTAAAGAAGTAAACGTTTAGACCTACGCGGTATTTGCTACCCAGAGCGGTATCCGAGTGCGTAACGATCATTATTGTCACTAAAAAGTTTTAGATTTAGACCATAGTGACACATTGTCGGCCTGGATAAAATAAACCATTTGACCACAATTACACAAGATGTGTGTACCTAATTGTGGTCAAATGGTTTATTTGACTATAAAAAACCACTATCGCTCTGAGTCGCGAATATGGCGTAAATCTGGCAGGCAATTTGATAAAGTACCGTTTTAGTGTAAAGCAGAAACTAAATAAACTTACAGATAAAATAAATTCTCTAGTAACGTAAAAGAACCGCAGGCCGCTAATGGCAACTTTGTCTGCGTGCACTTGATTCAAGAACCTTGCAACCTGAAAGAAAAGAAGACAAATTTTGAGTACCTTAATTTTTTTGGTTAGGTTTACTTTGATAGCTAAAATTTTATTTATTATTATAATTTCATACTCGCAGAAAATGAACCAATGAAGTGTTAAGATCCCCAATTTCATCAACGTCACCTGTGGGTGACGTCGATGAAAGGTGAGTCCTGTGGGACTCACTGTTTTTCTTCAAAGCTTTAAGTCATGTAAACCAACCTCTCGAGAGAAAGAAGATGCAGGAACGTTGTACAAAGCAGTTGCAGGCACCTGGGAAGCAGAATGGACAGCTGCTGCCAGTAGACAGACAGACAGCGTACGAGCTAGCAGGTACGCCGCTGAGAACCCCAAAAACAGCGAGGATTCCTTCATGTTGATGCTGAAAAAAAACAAATAGTATAAAATACGCATAACGTAAGACTCGTCGACAAAACATGTATTTTGGCACAATAAATAAACAAACGAACGAAATTGAAACAAAGCGTTTGATCGGTTATTGCTTACCTATAAAGGTCACCACTGACATTATTTTCGATTTGATCTCGTTGAATTTTTATTCCTCTGCAACAAATATATAAATAGTTCTGAACAATTCACACAGCATCACCTAGCCCCAAGTTAAACAGAGCATATTATGGTGCTAGATAACTGGTAAATATAATACAATTTATGAAACAGATAGATATTTTTTATAATAATTATATAGAAAACACCAGAACACCCTGAAAAAATATCTGCGTACAAACATGGGTCCCGAGGTGGGAATCGAACCCGCAACCTCCTGCGGTGCAGGCAGACCTTCACCCATAGCCCCACAAAGGTCGTCATGCTACGATAAAATGTTTTATTCGAATGTAGCTCTTATTGTCTTTGGAAATTATTCACAGAAATGAAAATACTCACAAAAGAATACGATAAAATTGGACACAAAGGTAGAACATCGTGTTTGCGAATGAAATAAGGACGAAGCCGCTGATGATGTCATCAAACGAATGGACTAATCGCGTGACCCTATTGTACTCCTCGCGTAGAGCCCGCCAACAACTGGGGGGTAAATAATGCTGAAAAAAGTTTTAGTAAAGATTTTGCGTGTCAAGGTCTATGTCGCGGTAACTTACTTGGGGTAGGTAGGTGGTGTTCCTGCCTTACTTGTAACTCTAAATTTCATCTAGTATAACTAAATCTTATGAAAGTAGATTATGCTACTTCTATTCGTTTACTTTTCTACAAAGTTACCAAAGAAACATTATACCAAAAAAATCGCAGCACAGAACTTGTGATTGGGATAATAGGTTTAGTACGCTAGCGATGAAAGAAGATGCATTATGATATAGACAAATACGTCGTTGACTGTAAAAAACCTTTTAGGGTTTTGCCATCGGTTGCAAAACCCTTATGGAATCACTTTGGGTCTGTTTTGTGTTTTGAATCCTTAATATCTCAAAACTACTGCAGCTATTGACTTGAAATTTGAAAAATAATACATTTTGTGCGCCCGCACATATTTATAGAAAAATAAATGAAAATAAAAGAAAAATCAAAATGAAGATTTTCCATACAAATTTTGAAATCGAAATTTTAAATGGGACCTACAAAGGCGAAAGTAGTATCAAATGAAAGGTATTCGTTTGTAGATTTAAAAATTGTTTTTGAAAAGTCAAAAAAATGACCGTTCCCCCCCTTATCTCCGAAGATTGCAGAGTGATCGACGTGATATGTACCAAGTGTTTGTAGATATGGATCTATATTTTACAGGAAAAATATAGAGAAGTCTGTAAAAATAATACTTTTTGAAATATGGTCAAAAAAGGGCATGAAATTTTCTAAAGGGATGACTATCCCACCGAGTTGGGTATCAAATGAAAGGTATCAGTTTGTACATTTCAATGCAGTTTTTGAAATTTCGATAGGTTTTTCGAAATGTTACTTTTCGAAACATTTCGAAAAAGGTTGAAAAATTGACCGGTACCATTGAGAGCAATATCAAATCAAAGGTATGGATTTCGACAATTCAAAACAGGTTTTGAAAATCGTCTAAGTTTCATACTTAGTGAATACGTTGAAAAAAGTCGAAAAATAATTGTAGGTACCAACCCACTTACCTACCCACTAATCTCTGTAGTAACTGTAATAGTAGTTCCACAGCAGCGCCACAAAACCGTTGTTCTCAAAATTTTAAAGTCCATACTCAATGTATTCCACTGCGCTCGAAGAATATTTAGATAATAGGATTATTGAATTAATAAATTCCACCGTGCTCCAAAAAAATATGAGAAGAGTAATGCATCCTGGATAATCCAGAGAGCATCATTTAGCCACAAGCTAAGCAAGCTTGTGTAATTTACTACTACGATAGCTGTTATACTTAATAAAGTACATATTTGTATCATATTAGATGATTTATTTTTGTGGACGTAGAAAAGGACAAGAACACTCGAACAAATAATCTGCAGATCTTACAAATACTAGTCCCGAGGCGGGAATCAAACCGCAGCCTCCTGCGTTTTAAGCCCACCGCGCTAACAGGTCGTCAATATACGTACCTACCTAAACGACAAAAGTTCAAAACCCTCGGCGCGCGAGTTACACTCCTTGTTTGTATACATTTCATTATATACAAAACCTTGGCACCTCCTTACGTAAAAAGTTTTACCTACTTTGTCACTAGCCAGAACGATTTTCTTGTTGATATGCTTCAACAATGAAGTCAAGTAAATACTGATGCACATTATATACATTTCAGAGTAGTTCCAGTTCAGGCCACATAGTAAAGAACAATGGCAGGTCTCCATACTAAGAATTGTCTGGGATCAAATTGAAGCGTCCCGTAATGAAAAAAATGTTAAAAGATTTGGCGTTAGCTCCAGAATCTATAAATGAGACTATTTTCTTTGGGGAAAGCCGGAAAAAAAAGATTTCAGTGTTTGAATTTTTTGGTTATGAATGAACATCAAACAATATTTGTCTATAAAACATCGCAGATTGAAATCAAATCATAAAGAAATGGATAATGTGGTTTGGTCTTGGGTTTGGTCTTATCAATTAGACCACGCCACCTTAAATATTCGAAATGAGAAATGATAAACAAAATGAACAAAACAAATTCTAAACTTCTTGTATGTTTACGAAAGCTGGGCGTGTATTAAAAAAAATGTACCTACCTACTTGCCCCGTAAACACAAAAAAACTGAGGATTTTAATAAATACCTAATGTTGGATAATCCACACAGCATCATCTAGCCCGAAGCTAAGCAGAGGTTGTGTTATGTTATGAGTTCCTACTAGATAACTTATATACTTAAAACAATATATATAGGTAAACCTACATTAAAAGATATTTTTTTATTTTACATAGAAAATGCCCATGCACTAGCCAGACACAGGGCAGTATCAATCAAATCAGTCCATAAACAGTCCAGGTCGGGTGTAAATACGTATGTAAATACGTCGCCTGTGGCTTCCGTAATTCGGGTAAAAATAAATAGAAAACCAAAATATAAACACAAAACACAGCAGAGATGAAAAACGCCGAAGTCTCGGAAGGATTCTGTCAAAGAGAATAAAACCACTACGTTCTAGATTCTGAGGCGTCTTGACAGACAACTGCTGACAACATGACTGACACTATCAAAGACAAATCAAAGACAAATGATACATTGCATTCAATAATTGTACCCGCACCACTAATAAAATGGTAACATTTCGAATGTACCTAATTCGAATATCATTTGATAAGCTTTTAAATATCATAAAATAACTCCGGCCTTTACGAGGAGGTGTGAATAATTGAAAAATCGTAGAAAATTTATTAAATTTGATTCATATACATCAGATCCATGGACGCAAAAAAAAGTCCAGACCAAATTCTGCCATTGTTCTTTGAGATCTGAAAACAACAAAATATTTTTATGGTCATGCTGTTTTATTACAATTTAGATATAGGTTAGTTTTAATGTAAAGGTAAATCATAATCTTAAATCAGGCGAGATAGCAATCAAAGGCATATTCTAGGTTATTATTAAACAAGTACGACAAGTGCGAGTGTAACTCGCGCGCCGAGGGTTTTGAACTTTTGTCGTTTAGGTAGGTACGTATATTGACGACCTGTTAGCGCGGTGGGCTTACAACGCAGGAGGTTGCGGTTTGATTCCCGCCTCGGGACTAATATTTGTAAGATCTGCAGATTATTTGTTCGAGTGTTCTAGTCCTTTTCTACGTACACAAAAATAAATCATCTAATGTGATACTTATATATATGTACTTTATTAAGTATAACAGATATCGTAGTAGTACGAATTACACAAGCTTGCTTAGCTTGTCGCTAAATGATGTTGTGTGGATTATCCAGGATACATTACTCTTCTCATATTTTTTTGGAGCACGGTGGAATTCATTAATTCAATAATCTTATTATCTAAATATTCTTCGAGCGCAGTGGAATACATTGGGTATGGACTTTAAAATTTTGAGAACAACGGTTTCGTGGCGCTGTGGAACCCTACTATTACAGTTACTACAGAGATTAGTGGGTAGGTAATTGGGTTGGTACCTACAATAATTTTTTCGACTTTTTTCTACGTATTTCACTAAGTATGAAACTTAGACGATTTTTAAAACCTGTTTTGAATTGTCGAAATCCGTACCTTTGATTTGATATTGCTCTCAATGAAATAGCCCTCATTGTATGAAAATTCGTTTTTTGACCATATTTCGAAAAGTATTGTTTTTACAGACTTCTCTATATTTTTCCTGTAAAATATAGACCTATATCTACAAACGCTTAGTACATTTTATATAGATCACTCTGCTATCTTCGGAGATAGAGGGGGGGGAACGGTCAAATTTTCGACCTTTTTCAAAATATTTCGAAAAGTATAAAACCTATCGAAATTTCAAAAACTGCATTAAAATGTACAAACTGATACCTTTCATTTGATACCCAACTCGGTGGGGTAGTCACCCCTTTAGAAATTTTTCCCGCCCTTTTTTGACCATATTTCAAAAAGTATTATTTTTACAGATTTCTCTATATTTTTCCTGTAAAATATAGATCAATACCTACAAAAACTTGGTACATATATCAAATCGATCGTTCTGCAATCTTCGGAGATAGAGGGGGGGTACCGGTCAATTTTTCGACCTTTTTCAAAATATATCAAAAAGTATAAAATCTATCGAAATTTCAAAAACTGCATTGGAATGTACAAACCAATACCTTTTATTTGATACCCAACTCGGGGGGGTAGTCACCCCTTTAGAAATTTTTCCCGCCCTTTTTTGACCATATTTCAAAAAGTATTATTTTTACAGACTTCTCTATATTTTTCCTATAAAATATAGATCAATACCTACAAACACTTGGTACATATCACGTCGATCGCTCTGCAATCTTCGGAGATAGGGGGGGGGGAACGGTCATTTTTTTGACCATTTTCAAAATATTTTAAAAAGTATGAAATCTACCGAAATTTCAAAAACTATTTTGAAATCTACAAACGAGTACCTTTCATTTGATACCACTTTCGACTTTGTACGTTCCATTTAAAATTTCGATTTCAAAATTTGTATGGAAAATCTTCATTTTGATTTTTCATTTATTTTCATTTATTTTTCTATAAATATGTGCGGGCGCACAAAATGTATTATTATTTCAAATTTCAAGTCAATAGCTGCAGTAGTTTCTGAGATATTAAGGATTCAAAACACAAAACAGACCCAAAGCGATTTCATAAGGGTTTTGCAACCGATGGCAAAACCCTAAAAAGAACTACTTTAATCTTGAGCTACCGGAAGATTGTTTCCAACAGTTTTCAGATAGCAATGGTTTCAGTTTCTTATACTTCTATTTTTTCTATTCATTGTTTGTTATTTCAATATTAAATAAAGATTATTTTAATTAAATTTTACTGAATTACAAAATTTTGGAGATTGTAAAATCACCAAATAAGACCTAGTACTTACCGTTGAAACTGTTGAGCTAACTTCAGAATGTTGTGAAAAAACTACTGGTAGCTCAACTGATTTTCTTTATATAAACTTTGTGTTTTGTCGGCAGGTAGATAATGCCTTGGCGTTAAGCCCACCCTTTGTACCGTTTTAGTGCAATAAAGTTGTTAAATAAATAAAAACTGATCCATATCTATACCAACTGGAAGCGTCCCCAAGACGCTAGCTGTAATGCCTCGCTGCATGGCAGTGCTTATGCTCTGCGCCAGATACTGACCATATAATTTAATAATTATATTCATCATAGCATATTTTTTTTTTGTATTAAGTACCTGTATAATAACACCCAATGCTCTTTCGCCGATATATCCAAGATTGTAGTACCGAGAATTTGTTTTTTGTTGTCAAAATTGTCTATGGTACTCTTGTCCGCAGATTCCGCCAATCTCGCAAAGTAAAATAAAATGTGCTCTACTGAAAATTAAAGAATTGTGTATGATTAAATATAACGTGGCGGTTATACAATAAAAATCTTTTAATAACCCATTTTTTATGTTTTTTTGTCAAAGTAAGAAAATTATTTCAATGAAATTTATTTTTGCGCTTGCATACCTTTTTTGACAGTTTGAATATAACACAAAGGCATAACTAAGCCAAATACTACTAGAGCGGAAAGTGGTGTGTCTAATGAAAGAATTTTAGAAATCGGTCCAGTAGTTTCAAAGCCTTTTCAATTCAAACAAAAAAAAAACAATCAAATCTTTCCTCTTTATAATATTAGTATAGGTATATGATTAAATGATTATGCCGCAACAATATTTTAACAAAAACTCACATAAAGTCGTTGTGAGTATAATAAAGCAAGTAGCATAAGACTTGATCTTCAGAGTAGGGTCAAAATCGTCTTCAACTTGCAGCTTTGACAATTCTCTTAGGAGTTTTGGTAATTTTGTTGCTGCTGTATAAATAGATAGAAATGTATTGCTAGCAGTTGACAAATAGAAGATGCACTTGCCTGAAAATAAAATGATATTGTATATATTTTTATGTTACTTAAATTGTGTATATATTGTATACGTCTTCATGTAATATTTGCCTCATATTCAACTATTTTACAACTCAGCAGACACGAGTTGGGTAAAATACCCAAATTAGGAAAAAGTCAAAATCAATGCGTCCGATAAAAAATATAATTAAATATTTATTTTTTGTCTATGGTCTCATACACACCCGCAGTCCGAAAGATTGGATAAGATGGACTAAGATGGGCTGATGATGATGATGATAATGATACTGATGATCACGCCAATAGTAAGTTAATAACAGTAAAAAAACTAAGATTTAATTTTTTTTTATAATGTCCCCATACATACCAACAGTCCAGGTTGAGAAAGATACTTTTAAATAAATTACGCTAAGTATCACGCCGATAACTTGAATTACGCCAATAACGATGGCAAAAAGAAATTTCCGGAGGAAAACTCCCAATCTGTGAAAATAACAAGCAACGTATTAATTATATTTATAAATAACTAGCGGTCCGCCCCGGCTTCGCACGGGTATTAAACAAAACATTCAGAAATTATACACACTAACACGATGGGTTTCACAGTTTTCATACGGATCCCTTACTTTTTTAACAGCATTTGTTTTTGACATTGACTCAACACTCCATAACTGACACTGGCCGTAAAGAAAAAGCAAGCACCGTGCGCAATATATTCAACCTCTATTTCTATTATGACGCGCCATAATAGAAAAAGAGGTTGAACAGCGCACGGTTCAATTATTGAATTTTTCATGCGGATCCCTAACTTTTTTGAGAATATTATATAGCCTATGTTCATCACGGAAAATTTTGGATTCTAATGGTGAAAGAATTTTTCAAATCGGTCTTGTAGTTTCGGAGCCTATTCAATTCAAACAAACAAACAAACAAACAATCAAATCTTTCCTCTTTATAATATTAGTATAGATATGTTTACATTTTGATACGATTTCATATAACAAATTAGTTTCCTTAGGATCCATCTAAAACAATTTTGTACATGTTCAATGAATAATACTCATACATATGTAGAGTAAATTTCAGAATGCTGAAAAAAAGTTAAAATTTTATCAATGCTGCTCAATTTAATCAGCATCATCTAGCCCCAAGCTAAGCAGCGTTTCTGATGTGGTTAGGTACTAGATGACTGTTATATATAATATATTACACAGACATAATTTTTTTACTATACATAGAAAACGACCAGAACAACCAGAAGAAATGTTTTCAGATCGTACAATCTTTTGTACCGATTCGGGAATCAAACCCGCAACCTCGGGTCTAGGTCGTCAAATAGTTTACTGTTGATTTTTCGACACCTGCAAGGTAAAACATTGTAACTCATTTATACCAACTAAACAGGAAAGCGCGTCAAAGTTTAAAAAAAATCCAGTAAGGTTAACCATGATTTAAAGTAAAATAATTATGATAATTTGAATCACTATAGCTTGATCTAAGATATTATACATATATCTTATTACTTATAATGCTACAATGTTACATCTCTTGATCGTTAATATGTTGGGCTCCCTTGTACATTATGTACAGTGCGCGTCACATATAAGTACCCCCCCTATCTCAATGTATTTGGGACACAATAGTTGTTATTGTTGGGAATTTCAGACTTTGAGTATTATGGAAGGGCGGTTCGATCCTGAGCGGCGGCGTGATAAATTTTTGCATGTGAAAAATTGTGACAAATTACAAGGGAATTAGAAGTAGTCGAAAATAGTTTGTAGACATGGGGGGTACTTAATTCTGACGCGCACTATACTTGTACCTTGTCCCTTGTGTATGCACGTACGACTGGTATTTGTTTCCCTATTTGGCCAGCAAAATTTTAAAGACACGTTATTGTCACACAAAGAACTATACTTGAAACTTAGCGTATTGGTTTGATTCCTGGCACAAAAAAGGTGTAATTTTTCTCCATGAGACCTATTCGATGTTTATACTTATTGTTTAAATTCAATAATATGTTGCTTATAGTCCAATATTAGGTGTTGGTTGACTTCAGTTATTTATAACGTATGATTCACCGGTAAGTTTGGCGTTTGATTATTAATAAAGTTACTTATTGCTAAGTAACTCTAATTAGAATCTTTTACATCTTGTCTTGTCGGGTTAAATTCGTAGGTACGGCTACAGCCTTCAAATCATTAAAAATTTCGATCGAGTCCGTATGAAATTTTGGCTCGCTGTCATACAACCAGAGTAGTTTGATCAGTTAACGGTATGGTTACTACAAGCTACTGAGTATATGAAAGGAACCGATAATTTTAGTAGTATTCGTCAACTCTGCAAAACTGAAACTAAGATCCATACATACCTATGTGAAAACTATTTATTAATTTAATTATTAATTGTGTTTATTAGATTTAGTGTTATACTTATGATTATTATATGAGACGACGTAATCTTTTCTGTTAATCAATCTAACTGATTTTAATGAATGTTCTAATTAATAAAATTTAAAATTACCTCATATTACTATTTGTATCCCATGTTCCTGTCATTGGCGATAATCCTATACATTTCCCGATTGCAAATAATAATTTTGTTGTACTCTGAAAAACCACAAACTGGGTTTTTGGTTCCACCTTTATTTCCACATTATGCGATTCGTTGATTCTGCTATCCCTAATTTCACTGAAAATAATTTTAATATAAAATAACAATAAAATATATTAATTGCAAATATAAAAGGTAAATAACATGTAAATTACTTACAATGTTTCCAAAGCAACTTCCTCTCTATAAGCATGTTTAAAATTAATGTTTTCTAATTCTTTTGATATATCTGAAAAATCAATGTTTTTAATGTTTATTTCGATTACTTAAACGTATATTTTGCCTTTACAGACTATTAACACAGTGATAGGTTCTTTTATACCTAATGGCTTTGTACTAACAGGAAACATTTTTATAACAACACAGAAAGAAAATCGTTTGTAATAAAATCTATTTTGCTACACGACAGATGAAATCAGCTTTCTCAAACAGTCGATATGAACAAATATATTTCGACTAACTACTATTTTCATAACATTTCTATGAATAATTTAACTCCCCCGTCAAGTGTCAATTTTCTAACGCGACAATTATTGTGCGTGGACAGCGCGTAGGCCCATTATTTTCGTGACCTTTTTGGGTATATTTACATAATAAATTTTATCCTTCAGTTAAGGGCGGAAATTTCAGCGTTTCTATGAAAATATTTTAATAATCTAAAGCCATCGGTGGCGTTTATCTATTATACGAAATTCTGTGGGCTTTTGATGCCTCGCCACAATTTCGTATTGAAATCTGTGATCTAAATTATCAACAATCTACAAGCTCAACTTACCTTGAACAAGGTATTCGAGCGGTTTTGAAAATAGACTCGAATTCACACTAGAGATGAAGTACCTATATTTGAAATATGAGTAGATAGTGGATATACCATAGTGGTAGGGAAAGAATTTTAGTTTTTAGTATCGATTATTCGAATTAAATTATGATTAATTGCATAGATATGTAGTTTTAGTCCTTGAATAACATGTATGTATGACACTTTTAAAGCCATATACGTCACGATATAAAAATAAATTTAAACATTTCCAATGAACAATAGATCAATAGAAATCTCTGTTAACTTGGATTTTAATAACGTAGATATCAAAAGATTACTTTTTATGCCAAAAAGCACGACAGCAGACGCAGGCAGACAATAGTTTATAATATAAGTGTGATATAATATTTATATATTAAATATACAATAATAATATATTAAGCTAAGCTCAGCAGAGCTGGTATTATGGGTGTTACAGCCGGTTCACACATGTCTCCGTTTTACTGTTCCGTTTTATTGTGTACGTAGTTTTTTCGTCGATGGCGTATGTGGTTGTATGAGCGACTTCACACGTGGCACAGTATTCTGTATACAGATCGACGAACAAAATCGAACAAAATACGTACACGATAAAACGGAAAAGTAAAACGGAGACATGTGTGAACGGGCCGGATGATGGATATGTATTTTACATACAATGACAAGTTGATATTGTCGAGGTCGCTTATTATTGTAGTAGTATTGTAGTAGAAACGCGTTGATATTCGTTATTAATTCAACGACTATTTTAGTTCATTAAATATTCGGTTGTATAGGAATTATAGAATAAGCCACTGTTGAATTTTGTTTATAGCGTCAAAATTTACATTGTCAATGCAGAGAAGCTTACAGTAATATCAAATATCAACCTCACTCTAAGCCAGTTCTTAAAACAGTAGGTATTCAGTTTGGTTAAAACCAAGATTATTTCTTGCTAATTTCGCACACGAGATGTAAATTTTAGTGTAATAAAATCTTGACCGGCTATCAGTGTTTTAATTTAAGAGGCTCAAAATATAAGAAGTTTAAAAAAAATGTTATTCAAACAAATGAAGAAAACAAACCCGCATCGCAAAATAATAAAAGCCACTGGCAGTTTTTATGAGTGTATAAGAATAGTTCTGCTTGCCTTCCGAATATTAGGGCTTCTGCCGTTGAACATTGAAAAACGCAAAGCTGAAGATGTGAGGTAGGTGGTTACTATAAAATTATTGGCCATATACTTTTACCTATTTTTTTATATAGGTACATACTGGAAATGAAAATTTTGGAGATAAATTTTGTGTTTGAGGTGTTTTTCCACTGAAATATTATATAAATTTAAGAACAATCTAACTCTCAATTCATTGCCTATCAACTTAGCAAAAAATCTGCTAAACCAAGAAAAGTACACCAATTAAAATAAATGTATGTAAGTGTAAAGGAAGTGCGCTATCTTATTTTATTCAGAGTTTCGTGGAGAGGCCTCTACAATATTTTCATCTACATTCCATCTATCGGTTTTGCAACTTTCCTTAAATTTGTACAAATTTATATATTTTATAAAGGAATAACAAAGCCGGGTAAGAGAAGACTGTTTATATAAATAAAATATTGCTTTAAAATTCACACAGCATCAGCATCATGATGTATATCAGTGATAAACTGATATACATACATCATCTAGATAACTGATTTACATATAGCGATCTTCATTTAGTTGGGTCAAGGTCATAGAGAGTGCAGGAGACAGCCAATATGTAATGAAGTCGAGACTGAGAATGATTTAGAAGATTATAAGAAGTTACCGTATTCCTGATTCTATCGCATACAGGAACTTCAAGTATAACTCTCTCTATAACTCGCTTAGTGATGATCATTTACCTTAACATTTCAAAACATCCGCACTAGCAGAGGATTTTTCTACTTATTACCTAGGTTGCCGACATAATTTCGCGCACTTCCTCGCAATTTAGGGCGAAGTAATGAGTCTTTAACGAAAATGGAACCTTAATCTGTCTCATTTTGGGTCAATTTAGAATGTGATCTTATTTCAAGGAGGAAATAAGACAAGGTTTTGGAAGGTTTTTGAGGCAATTGTGCTTGAAGTATCTATCTATGAACTCTTACATGGAATTTTATGAGTTCCTCTTCGGAAAAATACGTAGTTAAGGTCCCAAACAATATTTTTACAGAAGTTCTGCTCTTTTTCTTCGTGATCTTTGTGGAGATGCTCTTGATCTTCCGTTTCTGTATAAACTTCAAGAATTTAATCACTGCTATTGAGGACCTAGAAAAAATGCTGCCTGACATAAAAAGACCAAAATCTTTTATAAGATTTGTAAAGCGCTTTGTGATTTTCTTTTCCTGCGTCGGGATGGGTAAGTAATTTTTTTTTACTTGGACTAACATATATATAACTTTTTAAAGATTATATACAGAAAAACGTCATATGCAATTCTATTGATTGATTCTCTACATACTTTCCATCAAAGATCAATTGATCCATACTTCGCACAGCACAGCTCAAGACGCCTTGATCAGTAGTTATACAAATGAATGTTATATTTTCGATACCTAAAGAGGCTATTTTTCAGGTGAACTACTTGTGATACTGCTGTTCGATATAGACAGGACGATCACTTGTTACGGTCACCTCGACTCCGCTGGTTACCTGGAGACCCTCATGAAATTTAGAAACAGAGCTATGTTTGAAATCTTGCCGTTTTCGTATGCTTTCTTTTTCTTTGGTGAGGTATGTCATCTATTCATCATCTCTGTTTCACATCACGCTTATACCAGCAGGCGCATTCTGTTAACGATCAAATTCGAACACGAATTCACTCAAGTGACCCGAACTCAGATTCAGATTCAATAACTTTATTTCTTTAGGCTTACAAATTAAGCACTTATTATTATTAGACAAGTCAAATTTCATACAGTTAATTATTTTATTATTGATTTCTCTTCTGTATTGTGTAACTGTATTTGAACGCTCTTTTTTTCAAATAAACCACGAATAGGATCGAAATGAGTTTACAGAATGCGTCTGCTGGTTAGAAGCCAATAGGTATTTATAAAATTGACGAATGGCTTTACCTTAAAACGTTCAAAAGTAATACAACTCCTTCTTTCTGTGAAAGAGCTCGTCTTGCGATGTAGTAAAGTTTTAAAACTGACATAAGTTTATACTCAACACAATTTAACTTTTAATGGCGAACTATTGAATATACTGTGTGTTTTCTTATATTTATTTCTAGTTTATGTTTAAAATGTTTCCTTCTTATTTTATTAAATATTATTGCGCTTTACTGTAAATAAACGGTTCCTAGGGTAGTTTTGTAAAAGTAAATCATATATTATTAATTATTAGGTTTTGAACGAATCCAAAAAAAAACCATAGAAAGTATACCATTTTTTTTACCCTCTCAAAGGTTATTTTTTCCAAATTACCAATGTGTTATCCTAGAATCTAAACTAATTTACTAAATGTTATCTAAATAAGTAAAGTGGTTAGAGGGGTGCCAAAACCATAACGTTGTAAGTGCCATACAAGCTCAAATATGTTTTATTGCAGCAACGCGTTGTATGTGCCGGCGTTTACTTGCACTCTTGAAGTACAAGCTCAGTACCCCCCCCCCCTACTATCAATAATGCGAAACAGCAAGTCATAACGTTGTAAATGCCACGTGAGCTGCAGGTGACGTGTTGACACATGCCCGACGTGTGACTCTTTAAAAGTCGAAATAGATACTGCACCATCCGAAGAATTAAAAACTCTTGCTAAGCAAAGATTTAATATTCATCACAGACAAGCTGACATGGCTAGAGATCAAATGAGTAAAGATGGAATAAAATCCAGAAGCCACGATTCAGACACTCGAGTGGTACAATTCGATCTGCAGCAACAGATGTACCTTCCAGCATTACACACACAGATGTACTATAGTCGTCAGCTGGCCTGCGTCAATATGGGAATTCATTTGGAAGATGAAGGAAAGGGTATCATGTTTATTTGGAATGAAACTGTTGGGCAAAGGGGATCCAACGAAATAGCTTCGTGTCTCTACAAGTTTTTCACAGATAGTGTAATAGGACTTGTAGTGTACAAGTAGACAAAAACTAATCCTATGGTCAGATAATTGTGGTGGACAAAACAAGA
The DNA here is from genome assembly GCA_963931895.1 of Eupithecia pulchellata. Taxonomy (NCBI): domain Eukaryota; kingdom Metazoa; phylum Arthropoda; class Insecta; order Lepidoptera; family Geometridae; genus Eupithecia; species Eupithecia pulchellata. Next base: position 3,068,188 of record OZ007522.1, read on the forward strand.
ACCAGGCTGTTCTTGTTATGCTTCTCGTTTTAATTGCGAAAGGGTTCTTTACGAAAGTTACTCATAGATTTCCCGTGAAGGGACATACCTTTCTCGCGTGTGATCGTGATTTTGCTATCATTGAAAAAGCAAAAAGGCGTACAAAGCCAGAGATTCCGAAAGATCTTATTGAGATTGTTGCAAATGCTGGAAAGAAAAACCCATTCTCAGTAGTGGATACTAACACGTTATTTGATTGGATGAATCTTGCTAGAACGATGATTAACACTAAAAAGCTGCAGATATCTACGGTTACCTTGATTAGAGTAACATCTGAAAACGTTGGTGTTATTTATACAAAGAAAAGTTACGGCGAATACGCTCCATGGAGTTCAACTTCAGTGCTTAAACCTGGAATCACTAGGGCGAGTTTTGAGGGCTTGGAAATCAACATGAATGAAACACCTATACCTTTATCTGCCGAGAAAAAAAAAAGACACTAGTGCCATGTTGCCGTATTTAGCAGGACTAAGTAAATTGTTTTATGAAAACCTTATTAAATAAGTAATCTTACAAGTTTAGGTTAATTTTAGTAAGTGCAAGTAAAAATACGCTTACAACGTTATGACTTGCATAAAATGGCACTTAAAACGTTTTGTCGTTTTAAATATTTTCGAAAAAAAATTAAATTATTTCTGTGTTTCGGAAGATTACAAATCCTTAAGAAAATTACGTGTATTTATTGAATGTCAGTTTATTAATAAAAAAAAAGTATGATCAATTCGTTTTTTATTTATCAATTAAACCAGTTTTTAGTGTCTACTGAAAACTTGTTTTTCTGGCATTTAAAACGTTATGGTTTGGCACCCTTCTCTACACAAACATTCACACTGACTAACTTTTACATTAATTAGGATCACTATTATATAATATTTCAGACACACAAAATTCAAGCCCGTTTGACATGGTACCTCTGCGATGTGTTGATAATGATTATTTGCATCTACTTGACCAAAAGAATGCGGGACTTCAATCGTCTTATTATACAAAAGGAGTTCTCGGTAAGTAAAAGGCACTACCAATCCTGCTTACATTGCAACAGTCTGCAGTTAGCTAAATTTTTTAATTGTAAATACTAGTTCTTAATTTGTTATTAGGTAGTAATTTTCTTTGTGAAGCCTCCGGCGACACGTAAAATTACCCAAATATAACGCAATAGGCACCAAAATTATATTTTGTAATGTGAGAATATTTTCACCATGATCTGATATTATTTGTATTAATCTAGGTTACTACCACAATATTTTTCTAAATATTTTGTTGAATTGAAATTAAACGAAATCGGAGTTTTCAAAGAAGACACGTTTTCTTATTATTTGTGTATATAGGTAAGTATTTTCAAAAAAGCTTGTGGCACGAATATAATAGATAAATACTATGTAGCATTAATTTTTTATTTATTTTTTTGTTTTTTTTTTAGGTCATCGTGAAATATGCTTTTATTACGAATTATTTTGGTATTACGTTTGTATGGGAAATTCATCCGCGTATAGCTCCAATAAACAATTAAGTTTCTACGTACTTATCTACATACCAATATTGAAAATAACGGCGTAGGTTACAACAACAAACACAACTGCCCTGGCTGACTAACCTAAAACTTTAGGTATTTTATATAGGCTAGTCCAAGTATGTGTAGCTACCTACTTATTATCATACTGTTCTGATTAGGTTGATAGTGAGAACATCTGAAGTTTCGTACCACGAATTTCAGTTTAAATAATTACTAAGATATTCAAATACTATGAAGGTATCAACTTTAAGTAGATCGAAAAATGATGTCTAGGTACCTTATTTCTACCACTCATTTGTTATATTAATAACATCCTTCTAATATTAAACAAATCAAATCACTTATTAATCGATTGGGTATAAACTGGTGACGTTACGCTCCTTGTTGGACGAGTATCGCTAACAGAATAATACCGCGCGGTTGTTCGGCGGCAAGCGCTGGGTCATTGTGACGTCATCGCTTGCTTTCGCGCGGTCAGTGAGCCTCGTTCGGTATTTTGCCCATAACTTAGTCAGTTTTGGTCGCAGAACAAAAATTTTGCACTTTATGTTTTAGTTTCTCAAGGTCTATAAAACTGCATTCATAACAAAAATCTTGACGGGTCCTCATTGTTGTGCAGCAGGCGCTGGAATTGTTTTGCGATGCATCCCTTATCGCCTCTTACGAAAACCACTGGATGTGTTGGGGGTTGTGAAAATTCCTAAATTAATTTAATGTCCTAAAAATTTGGAACCCAGACAGTTTTCAGATTAAAATTTAATTTTTTAAATTCTTTTCTAAGTTCGGTTAAACACTGTAAAAACTATAAGAAATCAAATTACCTTAACGTTACGGTTTAAATGCATGGTTAAGAAAATCAACTTAAAATGACAACGTTCCAAAGTATACAAAAGTGCAGCAGACTGTAATTTGCAATATGCGAAACATTTTAACCATTTATTATCATTTTTACTGCTGGCAATAAAGCTTAGTCTGGACGTTAGTAACATTGTATTTATACGTGTCATAAGATAAGAGTAATAAAGACTGAATGTGAGGGCAAAAAGCCTCTCCACACTCGCGCTCGAAGCAAGGCGTTAAATCGCCGTTCTAAACAGCCAAGGCATACTCGCGTGTGAATCTCGCCTTACGAAGCCTCTGTCGCGAGACAAAAAGACAAAAATGTCTTAAAGCTCCGGCGACCGAAGAATTTATTGTCTACTAGCGGTCCGCCCCGGCTTCGCACGGGTATTAAACAAAAAATTCTGAAATTATATACACTCAGACATTGTGTTTCACAGTTTTCATACGGATCCCTTACTTTTTTAGCAGCATTGGGGTATTTGACATTGACATCGGCACTTCATACCTATTTATTAACACTCCGCAGCGGAATCATATCGCAGCTAAAGATGAAAGATTTTATTGTTTGATCTCGCGCTAACCCGTGATACCACGAACCTAAATCAATGAACATTGAAGCTGCGTGCTAGTGTTCTAATGTGTAGATCTTTCAATATTAAAACCATCGTCAGATAAATATATAAAATATTTGGATTATGATATCATTAATTGGCTCTTTACTATCGGCGTTTCGATGTAACCTGAAATCAAAATAAATCTTTCCAGTGGTTCATACTCTTGGCTCTAGGCTCCTCTATGATTCCGTACATTTCCGCCTGAATGGCTTGTCGTTGTAATCAACTTTATATCTATCTTTTACAGCAATTTAGAGATTTTTCAATTAAAACTTTATCAGCACAACGTAGTTTCTGTTTTTTGTTTTAATAAAAGTATACGCGAACCCAATACGTAGTAAAGTAACGTGCTAGAAATAAGCTAATTTAGACATTAATCATCTATAAAGCTCACATGCCTAACCCCACTCCTGAAACAGTAATGAACATTCAAGTAGGGGCTTTAACTCGGACACATTTTACAGTGACTAATGGTAGATAGTGCGCGAAACAATCACTTGAAGCTTGTGGTAAGTGTGTCACTCTCAAATGTAGTACAGTATGAGATGTGGTATGAGTACAGTATAGGACCAGGATCCTTATTCTCTAAGTTATTGGAGATACCTTGCCCTGCCTTGCCCCAATCATGTGACACCCTTATTGCCTTGATCTATCGAAAAATTGTAATCACTAATCACTAAACCACCTAGACTAGTTGTCTAACGAGCATTCATTTGACAGTTCAAATCGTGCCCGAATATGGAACATGAAGGGTAAAATATCCTAAATATTGTAAATATGTGAAATATTCAGAAAACAAAACACAGGGCATAGACAAATAGTATTGTGGTATACAGAAAATTCGGTTTCGGTTACACTAGGTGCGTCTAGGGATTGCAATTCGTCGTCGTCACACGTTTTAGATACGGAATCTCCTATGTCAGTGAGAATATTGGTCCTGTCGTCTTCACGGACGTGTTCTCTGACCGAACCTGCAGTTCACGCAGAGTCAGTGAATCACAAATAACCCTGTAGGTATATCTAGATAGATAGAAAATTCTTTTTTGCATATTTATGTGCAAATCTTTCTGTTTGTTACCAATTAAAAATAAAAGATAGATTGCGATGAGACCGCCAATTGTCACATCTCCAACAATTTGCGGTCTCATCACTCAAGAGCGATCTCTATCAGACAAATTTTAAAATTGAAAAAATTATCAGACAACCACGTTCTAAGATATCTTTTCATAACTTTTTTGGATTACAGTTCAATCAAACGTTCCGTCCAAGCTGGTCTATCCTGCGAGTGCAGTATACTCGCATTAGCAGGATCGTGGCCATCGTAGATGATCACATCAATGGCATCGTCTTCGTCTCTTACGCATACAACATTTACCACCTCTGTATGAGGATGTACTACTTTCTTAAGTAAGTTATTGGATGCCTCAGCCAGCAATATTTGTTTCCTATTTATAGTAAAAACTTTCGTAGTTTCATTAAATCATAATATTAGCGGGTAACTATGAAGTCTCTCGTTAATGGATAAATCTTATTTTTTTTTGTACAAGTTTCTTCCAACACAAACTAGGTTCACAGTTAACCCGCTTACATTGATAATGAAGTTTTCTATTAACTAATTTAATAAATGCATGCTTAAATTGTGTCAAGGTATTATTTAGTGGCCAACCAATGCATGTTTAGACAAGAGATTTATAGATTGATTGCGGGTTTTAGGCCTAAAAAGGAAGTTTTTACTCCCGATATTCTCACGCAACATAGAATAAAACATGTATCAAGTCAGAATTTTTTTATGAATTTCAATGAAAAGTGTCAATAATTCGTCACTTGAGACGTTCTTATAGCTTAGTTCCATTATAGGATGTTAGAATTTTCAGACTAATACTACTTAAGCAGAAAGAAAAAAAAAATTATAATTAAATGTTTTGGAAAGGCAACGCAAAATGAAATTTTGCACACATAATAATAATAATAGTGACGCTGATGTCACCATACCACATGATGGTAACCTCGTTAAAGCTGAGACAGATAAACTTAGCAAATATCTTGATTTAGCTAATGAGTTGTCGGCATGTGGGATGTTGTTTCAGCGACCTTCGTTCCGATAGTCGTTTCAGTTAGCGGCGTAATAGCGAAGAGTCTCGATCGACGTCTCAAGAGACTCGCTGGGAAGTTGGATCAAGGGCCAGATCCAAAAGGTGGCACTCCTGGACTTGGCGTGTATCATCAGGATCCTCAGTTCCTCTCTAGTCACTGGCCATTTCAGCCTAGCTTCGCGGCTGGTGATCCACCATTTTGATATATTTTTTACTATAGTAATTTTGTAGTAATTTCTGTCGTAGTTTCTGTACTCAAAAATTTCTCAATAAATAAAGTGGAATAGTAATAGCATACAACACAAACAATAACATAAGGTGCTATACCTAAAACATTTGGTTTCCGCAAAAACGCTTGCGAAGCCGCGGACACAAAGCTTTTTACCAACTTAATAAAAACTTTTTTTCCAGCAAACTCACATCAACGATCATTTACTCAGAAAATATTTACTGTGAACAAAGGTGAGTAAAACCGATCTCAATTGTCTTCATGAAATAGTTTAATAATGGTTTATACTCGTAGTTTATAATTTATAGCTTTGCAAAAAGGAATTCAGTGTTCGGCTGTATGCTTTTTTAATTTTATAAGCATCTTCGTCATAATAATAATCCGTCCTTAGTTGACCGATTTGGAATATTCTTTCGCTGTGGAATACAAAATGGCTTAGCAATGGTCTCATATTTTTTTTATTCCCGAAGAATTACTATTTATACTATTATTACTATTTATCCCGAAAAACTTAACAAATCACGTAGATTTTTATATATTTCAAGTAAATAAAATTATTTTTAACATCTTTTTTCAGCCATAACTTGATATCAGACATAAGAATTTTCTACATGGTAGCATTCATAATGCTTCGATTAGCGATGGTGTCGTACCTAGCGGCAGAACTGCACAACTGTAGTCGAAAGCCATTGGATGTTCTGCACACAGCGCCTTCTGCCGACTACGATTGTTATGTAAGACTCAGAGTCTTATGCGATCCTGGTACAAAAGTTGTGGGTTACAGGCAGCTACGCTCCGCAGGCTTTTAAAAAAAAAGTGGTACATAACCATTTTAATTTTTTTATAATTCATGTAATTATCGAACCCATCCAATGTTCAGATTATAACAAAAATCATTATTATTTAGTTATTCCAAAATATCTCGCAACTAAATGTTACTTTTAATGCTATAAATATTAAATTTTCACACAGTTTTAAACTTTTCAGATGCAAAGACTTATGGAACAAGTTTACCACTCAAAAGTTGGTGTAAGCGGCTTACGGTTTTTCCAAATAACACGAGGAGTTTTGCTTGCTGTAAGTAATTTTGTACTTATTTTTTTACCCGTAAGAACCGTCTCAACGAGCAACTGTAGCGGATATGGGGATAGTAGTAAACAACATCAACATCACCAGCTTATAACAATCCACTGCTGGACACAGGCCTCCCCTAATGAGCGCCATAGATGGCATTATCATTTGGGGGTTATTGCCCATAATCCCGATGAGCATGCGGGTTGGGGATCGCAGTTCGGTGAAGTTGTTCTAAAGAGGGCGCTGCTGCCCTCAATGTGTTTTCCTAAGTCGCCTCTTACGACATCCACAGGAAGAGTTGGGGTGGTGAAATTCTATGCCGGCACCACACGGCATAGAACTTCAGGAAGCTTATAGAGATTACGTTTACTAGTAAACGTAATCTCTATAAGCTTCCTTAGGTTAAAAGCTGATAAAATATATCTTTTATTTGACACTACGACACGCCCCGGCTCCACACGGGTATTCAAATCATGCCGACTCATCTGTACCTGTACCGTAACTGTCATAGATTCCAAGCGTGTTTTTGGATCGTTATATCAGAGAACTCTAGTGTCTAATTAACCTAATTTAGGAGTTAAGACGCTACTTACCATTAAAATACCATCATTTATTTTCAACGCTATCTATCTATCAATCACAAGGTTTTTTTTATTACTGAAATGATTTATGTTTTAATGAACTGAAGGGTTTTGTTTGCAGGTGATTGCAAAAATCATGACTTATGAACTTGTGGTGATACAATTTAATGTGGATGATACAAATAATAATACTGTGACGGACCACAACACTATGGTATTTAATACCACGATGTAAGCGAGAACATTAAAAGGTGATCCCGATGCAATTAAACGTCTAAACATTTCAATTCGCGATTATTTTTATGTTTCAATTTCTGTAAAGTAAAAGCAATTTACGTAAAGTTGAGTTTTATTAGTTCTGTGTGACACCCGATTTCTATTCCTAAATTAAATTTCTTTGATCCAACCTTATTCGTAATTTCTTTTTTTTTTCAATTTGGTTCTTTTCTAAGATCTTACATAAATGACAATATACGTTCTTTTTGTAGAACTAGCTTCTGCTCGCGGTTTTACACCCTATATGTTAATCCGGGTCTCGAACTATATCTTTGCAATATTTCAGCTTCATATTTTCAGTAATTATGTCGTGAAAAGGTTACATACAGTGATGAATATAATTATTAGATTAATGCTAACACTCTTTATTCATAATGGTGTGCTAAATTAAAACAGTAAACTATGCTGAGCAACTGCTCAGTACTGTTATTCCTTACTCTGACATAAGTCAATAGAAACAAGTACGACAAGTGCGAGTGTAACTCGCGCGCCGAGGGTTTTGAACTTTTGTCCTTTAGGTAGGTACGTATATTGACGACCTGTTAGCGCGGTGGGCTTACAAAGCAGGAGGTTGCGGTTTGATTCCCGCCTCGGGACTAATATTTGTAAGATCTGCAGATTAGAGTGTTCTAGTCCTTTTCTACGTACACAAAAATAAATCATCTAATGTGATACTTATATAGAGGTATACTTTATCAAGTATAAAAGCTATCGTAGTAGTACCAATTACACAAGCTTTGCTTAGCTAATGGCTAAATGATGTTTGTGGATTATCCAGAATACATTACTCTTCTCATCTTTTTTTGGAGCACGGTGGAATTTATTAATTCAATAATCTTATTATCTAAATATTCTTCGAGCGCAGTGGAATACATTGACTATGGACTTTAAAATTTTGAGAACAACGGTTTTGTGGCGCTGTGGAACTACTATTACAGTTACTACAGAGATTAGTGGGTAGGTAAGTGGGTTGGTACCTACAATTATTTTTTCGACTTTTTTCAACGTATTTCACTAAGTATGAAACTTAGACGATTTTCAAAACCTGTTTTGAATTGTCGAAATCCATACCTTTGATTTGATATTGCTCTCAATGAAATAGCCCCCATTGTATGAAAATTAGTTTTTTGACCATATTTCAAAAAGTATTGTTTTTACGGACTTCTCTATATTTTTCCTGTAAAAATATAGACCTATATCTACAAACGCTTAGTACATTTTACATAGATCACTCTGCTATCTTCGGAGATAGGGGGGGGGGGGGGACGGTCAAATTTTCGACCTTTTTCGAAATATTTCGAAAAGTATAAAACCTATCATTGCATTGAAATGTACAAACTAATACCTTTCATTTGATACCCAACTCGGTGGGGTTGTCACCCCTTTAGAAATTTTTCCCGCCCTTTTTTGACCATATTTCAAAAAGTATTATTTTTACAAACTTCTCTATATTTTTCCTGTAAAATATAAATCCATATCTACAAACACTTGGTACATATTACGTCGATCGCTCTGCAATCTTCGGAGATAGGGGGGGGGAACGGTCATTTTTTTGACCTTTTTCAAAATATTTTAAAAAGTATAAAATCTACCAAAATTTAAAAAACTATTTTGAAATTTACAAATAAGTACCTTTCATTTGATACCACTTTCGACTTTGTAGGTCCCATTTAAAATTTCGATTTCAAAATTTGTATGGAAAATCTTCATTTTGATTTTCATTTATTTTTCTATAAATATGTGCGGGCGCACAAAATGTATTATTATTTCAAATTTTAAGTCAATAGCTGCAGTAGTTTCTGAGATATTAAGGATTCAAAACACAAAACAGACCCAAAGTGATTCCATAAGGGTTTTGCAACCGAATGGCAAAACCCTAAAAACTAAAGTGAAAAATAGCTATGATTATAATTAGCAGACTTGGATGTAGAAGAACGGCGCAAAATTTTAATAATTGACTGTCACTTGTTATTTCACACGACGTGATGACGTCCATTTTAAGCTAAAAATTTAAACAAATAGGTCCTAAACATGTACTATATGAATTTCTAGAACAATCCTCTTCTTTTGTTTGAACAAAACTTCCTGGCATATGATTTACGTGACATAACTTTGTCTTGCAGACATTATAGGAGGAGATTGGAATCTCCGCTCTGTAAGTGCTTACTGAAAGTGGGATCATGTATGTATAAATTATCCGATGGTACAGTGTAGCTAGATAAGAAGATCTAAGCAGACAAGTTGGTTCCGTCTGTACAACAATTTTCCCTATTCCAAACGAAGAATTTCTACTTTTTTTTTGCAGAACTCTATTAACTCTCCGAAATACGCAATGGTTTTGCTTTTCTGTGAAAATTGGTACTCTAATTCGATATTAGAGTACACCAATCGGCAATCAATTTCGTGTTGATGAATCGAAATAGATTTACAATAAATAGCCCCTGCCAGACGCTAACGAGCCCTCCTGCCAGGTGGGATGACGATCTGCGAAAGACTGCTGGCTGATGCTGGATACAAGCTGAAGACAGGGTGCTATGTCATTCATTAGGGGAGGTCTATGATAGACATAGACCTCGAGACATAGGTCTATGATGTATGATAGCGAGTTAGCCGATTCCCCACTGACACATCTCGACTACTCCATAATACTTACCTGAAGTAGGTAAGTATTATTTTCGCCAGTTTTCCCACGATGGGCGGGCGCCTAATGGATTTATATCTTCGCGGAGATTTATACGCGTCCCGTTGAAAACCGCTAGATAAACTGATATCAAGGAGTATTTCCAGTTGGCTTGGTCCCCTACCCATTGTGATTGGGGTAAGTGCTCGGGCTCAATACGCTTCCAATACGGATTTAGATGATATTGGTTGCCTTACTTTTTGACGGAGCTAGTTTTGTCTTACTTGAAATGGACATTAGTCAGGCATCATGCCTTCTGTAAGTGCACTGCTGATCTTGATTAACCTGCATAAAACTGATATAAAACAAGTCGTTTTCATCCTTCAATGGCGAAAGTCATCTTAGAAGTCTCTCTTCCTTTCTTTCTCGTATTTCTTCTATCTTCCATCTTACCACTTTTGCCCAGCACTCAAATTTAATCATCATTGTTATTCATGACTTTGATAATAATAAATTTACCTTCTGTTTCATACTTCAAATATTATTTCCGTTGAATTTGGTACCTAATAATGATTGTTCATTCTGTTAATAAGCGATGGCTTATGATATTAAAAGGTGATGCCCTTATTAATATTAACTCCAACAGGCCTTTTGAACCTGCCAAAAAGGTGGCCAATAAATCCAGCTTATGCTCGATTGTGTCCCTTGTCATCTGTCGTAACGTGGGTACTTGCCAATGAATATAGAAAACAGAGAAAACCGTAGAGAGAAAAGTAAATACAAACTCCTACTGCGTAACAAACATTACATCAAAAGCTTCGCTTCGATGTAATGTTCGAATTATGTAATGTTACTTCAATAGAACTTTTTATTATTTTATTTGTTGTATGCGAGGTTAATTAAGTTGACAATTTTTATCCATGAAAGAACATTCTTATTTGAAAAGGAATATGTACTTTTCCATTTAAAAACCTTAGCGCGCTAAAAAGTGGGTTTTCTGGAATATTATTTAGCGGTATTTATAGCGTACCTTTTGTTTTATTTTCCCCTAAGTTTCCATCGCGTTGCAGTGATCGTCGTCACGGGGCGACTGTCGCCCGTTAAATATTCTTTAATAAATGATACTGTTGAAATTGAAACTCAATGCTAATACAACGTCTCCAAAGTTTTTTGTCCAAGTTCATCGAAACGAAGGGTGTTAATGACAGCTACATAAACTTTTGAGTAGGCGAGTACGTGTCTCGAAAACGTATTACTTCAAACGTGCGTACATAAAGGCTAGGCATTTGTTTTACAAACCAGTGTAGAGAATCGTAATGCAAAAACAAGGTTTATGTCAGAGATCGCATCAGCACAAAAACGTCCTGAGCAAAAAATAAATGCCTCCCCGAAAAAACTAAATTATATTTATGTTTGGATATATTATATCAATTTTAGGTAGAAAAAGGTAACATAATTCCAGGAAGTATCTTTTTTAAAAACATCCGCCAAGTGCGAGTGTAATCCGCGCGCCGAGATTTTTGAACTTTTAATAGTACAAAATAATGTCCTCTAATAATAAATTAAAAGAAAATTAATTAATAAAATAATTAATTGTCTAATATTAAAAGAAAATTTGTGAACTGTGAATTCATTTTCTTGACGGATTAGGGTACGTACATTTAGAAAATAGAGAATAGAGAATAGAAAATAGGCCGCAGGTAGCATAAGCTAAGCTAAGATAGCAGAAGCTATCGGCACCTACCTACAATACAGGCTACCTACTATTTGGGTACCTACAATTGGCTATTAATATTTAAAGTTAGAGAATTAATTAATTAATATTTAGAGCTATTAAAAATATTTAAAAAACTATGATTAATGAAATTTCAGAAACTGTTTTTAAATTTACAACCCGAAAACTTTAATTTGATACCCGATTTGACTTTATAGTTCTTTTAAATATCGACATTACAATTTGTATAGAATATTCTGTTTTTTAATTATGTTAATTTTTTAACCTCGCCATTGACGTCCTGTCCTCTCCGAATTGAGTACTGATTTTGAAGTAAAAAAAAAATGTTTTTTTTTTTAAACGCCGCTATACCAATGATATAATTTAAAAAATACGAAACTTTTTTGTCTATGATAAAATTTTGCATAATTGCCTTCAAAAGAAATAAAAGCTGCAAAATTAGACTGTAAATAAAAAGCGTTTTATTTCCGCGGCAATTAGAGGTCATTTGAAACTTCACAGAAGATTTAATTTGAATTTATTAAGGACCAGCCAATTTACCCAGATCCTTTTTACTGTTTATAATAATGGTTAAGTGCGTGTCCGATTCATGAGTTCACAGATCGAACAAGAGTTTTTAAGAGTCCCATTATACAATGTGACGCATTGTTAACCTCTACATATTTTTAAACACTATTTTATCAGTTAAACCCATACTAAACTCATAATAAATGTGTTATTTATTTGAAACTGACGCTATTTTTGCAGGTTAATCAATGACTGAACATATTATAATTGTATTTTATGTAAATATTGACAAACCATATCTAAACACGAACATAAAATAACTGTAGATACTCGCGCACGTAATGTCGTAGATAGGGTGCTTTTCCGTTAGAGTGGGCGAAAGTCTGCATTTTTTTTTACTATTTTTAAATAATATGCAAAAATTCTGGACGATTCAGCTTAAGCGAGCTAAGCAAAGTTTGTGTTATGGCACTTGATAACTACAATACATAATAATAAATTATATGTGTTGTATCATTATCATGCATATAAAACAGATCATCCTTATCAAATAACTGTAGATTGTACAAAATGTAACCCGTGGTGAGAATCTGCACCCTCCTGCATTGTAGTGGTACATCATTGTAGACGAAAAAAACGGGTCACAAAGATCCTGGCAAAAACAGAACGCATATAACAAATGCAATAAAATAAACAAGCAGACGGTGACAGACACGTTACCAAATTTTCAATTACTTGCAGTCCAGACTTCGCACGGGTGTTTAACAAAAATTTTATTTTTCATGTAGGTCCCTAATTTTTTCGAAATATTCTATAAACAATGTTTATCAGGGAAAATTTGGGATTCAATATTGTGTACTGTATTGTGTGCGCTTGAGTAAAAAGATTTAATTTTTGAAATTTTGTTACCTATATATTTGTGTGAAGCTAGGGCGGAACGCTAGTACTAGATAAATGAAATACAGGAATGTTCAGTAATATTATTTTTAATCAAAACTAAAACTAAGGGCGTTATGTTGAATGTTGTCCAGCCATTTATTCACCGATGTCCCTTCATCATCCATTCGTTTAAGTTCTTGTTCGGTCCTCTGAAATTTTTTAGAAGCATGAAATAACAAAAACAAAGTAAAAATGAACTTTAAAATTAAAACATGGGGTATTTTCACATGATCTCCTTAAAAAAGATGTTCTTTACGATGATGCTTCGATTCTGGGTTTCAAATAAATAAAATAGATGCATGGGGGCAAAAGACCCAGGAATAAGCCCATGAATCTATGTATACTTTCGACTCCAGTTTTCAATTAAATTTAAGTGCACTTGTACGCAGTACACTCAAAAGTATGTAGGTAGGTAAGGTAGATATAATAAGGAAAAAGAAATATATTTTTTACCAGAGGTGAATTTCTACTTCTCTTAATGTCTACGTCCGTTTGTGTTGTGACTTTAAAATGAACAGTAATCCATAAAAATGCTAATTCTGACATTCGTAGTTTGAATTCCTAAAAACTCTAGACATTGTAATTTTCTATCGAGGTGGTTTTATTTTAGCTACAAAAATAAATAGCGAAATTCCTTTAACTCAAGGGATTAATTAGCAGATATACTGAAGCGATTGATTTTTTTATTCTATCTTTCCGTCTGCACACTGCTGAACATGCCTTACCCTACTTTATACTCTTTTCGTTATCACCTGTAATTCATAAGTTTAATAACGAATACCCTTGACTAAAATTTTCACACTTTTACTATCCATCAATAACAAGTTAGTTTTGGCAGCGACATCACTTGGCTCAATTTCAAAAGGTATGATAAATGCTTCAAATAATTTTCTGCATTGAACTAATTGAACTGCCTTTACCGAGAATGATGTAATATCTTCCACATAAAGCTTGATTAAGTTGCTTGCTTACCGGAAATGTATTTACTTCCTTTTCCGAATTGATAGCATTACCGTTTCGTGTAATTTCTTGAATGGTTCTTGCAAATTTTTCATCATTTCTAATACGAACTGCATTATTGGTCAACGCATCTCTAAAAGGATCGAAGTCTAGTCCCGATCCTATCTCTTTTCGAGAGTCAATTATTAATCGAGTATCTGAGTCTCGGATGTCCTTTGACTTTCTATAGTTTAGATTTCTCATATAACTTCTGTTTAATCGGGAGAGAGGAATCTGCTCTCTCCTCCGCAGAATCCCCACAACGATATTTTCTTCAGTGGTGATTTTCTCATCCGTGATTAGAAAAGTTTTACAAGCAACTAAAGTGAATGGTAATAGAATTAAATACATTATAAGTGTTGAGGAAACGCAGTCGATTTTTATAACGACAATATTTTTACGATTGGAGTTAGAACTATAAAATGTAAAGTGCTTTTTGATAGCTATTCAAGGAAATACGATCAATTCGCAGAATGCAATAAACAATTTAACAAAAAACAACAGCAAACACTTACGGGATTCAGTAGAAACAAAATTATTTATTTTAATTAAGCACTGAAGGCCATTTTCAAATATTATTCAGTTATTAAAAATAAAAAACTTTAAAAAATAAACCTACTGATTATTGTCGACTGATCTAGTGTCATGTTAATGAAACTGATGTAAACACATCCATATTTGATAAAATCTGATTCAAATACGACCGCTTTTCCAGATACTGAATTGTTAAACAACATCATCAATTTTCTAGAATCAACTTACAAAACAAAAACAAATCATTGTAGGTACTATGTAAATACATATTACAGAGATAAGGATCGCCCAATGACAGCCTACTGACCATTATCAGGTGCTCATGCCAACCAACGTTAAAATTACAACAGGTAGGTACCTACGAAGATTGATAGCTCCTAGACACCTTTGTCATACTCGTACTTGCTTCAGGAAAATAAGTGCTGCGCCGACTTTTTGAAAACATGGATAGTCGAAGAGATTCAAAGCAATTTGATTTTTATTACCTAGTTAAAAAATCACTAAAGAGCAATATCTGCAATATAAAATCAAAATAGATTTTGTTAAATTTCATAAATAGAGAACTAGTAGAAGCTGAGGTTGATGATGATTATTATTTTTCTATGTGTTTGTATTACCATGAATTTGCGACAACACGTGTACGCCAATAGGTATAGATAAAATATTATCTCTGCGAGGAATAAAACCAGTGGATTTTATAAACATATAACTACCCTGTATATACCTTGTTATGGTTTATACCAACTCGGACAGAGCACCTTAACTGAACAAAGTCTCGTCAAGTTTTCAGAACTGTAATTTAGAGCTATTATTTGCTTCCTAAAATGTACAAATAACGTAGAAATGGAATTGGTGATTAGGGTAATTTATAACACTTTCTCTTGTTATAAGTTCCCAAATATTTTGTTTTTGTTGTTTTTAGATAAACTGTTTTTTAAGTAGGTGATTGACATGATATGACTAGGTTCCAAATGTTAAGGTTTATTTTCCTACCACCCACCATAATTTTATATTTGAGGTGTTGTTCTGCCAATGCTTGGCCAAAGCTTTCTCACGCTTTTGCCAATTCGACCATTTGCTAATATTAAACTAAAGGTTTCGTAAGGTTTATTTTTCATGTATGAAATTTTGTAACATATTACGAAATACCCACAAATTGTATAATCACTAAAACTTTTTATAGTGTCATGATAAATAATTTAATTCTTCATCATTTGTGATCGCTCAAAATTTAAAAACTCAAAATAACTCAAAACCGTATAAATACCCAGATAATATGATTGAATACAGAACTATAATCCAGTCTGGTCGAAGCCAAGTGTGACCCGAGATCGGATCATTATCTAGCGCAGCGCATCAGCATTGCCATACAGCGAGGCAATGCAGCCAGCATCTTGGGGTTGCTTCCTATCGCTATTGTCATTATATACATATTGCAGTTACCTCAGTAAGTTAATTATTTCAATCGTATTATTAGTTCTAATTTGCTTATTTAATTGTAATTTTCTAAGTTATTAAAGGTTTTAATCCCGTTCACAGCTGTTGATGTTATTTTTATTATTATTATTATTAAATACGTTTTCCTAATGAAGCGATCTGACTGGTGATTGTGTACGGGTTGAAACTTTGAGAACCACAGCACCAATCAGAACAACATGCCCATTCATTATTGATTCTAAGTTGTACGTCACGTATAAAGTTCACAACGAACGCGACTAACGAAACTGTCGGGTTAAGGTGTTTTTTACGTCAATCGGGTGAGAATCTGACAGTAGCAAGAAAGAATTGAAGCATTTGGGCTTATTTGACTTTCGGAGGCGCGCTTGATAGTGGTAAAATAATAGGGAAGTGCGTAGGAATCCGTTGTTTTGACATTCTACCTCTGATTATAGCGGTAAGTATAGCAAGAGTGTAAATAAAATGGGATGTAGGTACCTTTATAATTATGTGTAATTCAAAATATGTATGTGTAATTAGATAAATGTTTCATAGATACAAACTTTTTCAGTAATAAGCATCTGATCTTTTTTGAAAGATTCCTTATAAGGTCATTGTTAAAAAGGAAAGTTTGTTTGTAAACAATGAAGCAGAAAAATAACAAGAGAAACCTAAACCTCTCATTCTGGATTCCTGCCAAGCGTAAGTAATAACTATTAATATCAAAGTCATGAACACAAATCAGTGTGTTATTAATTTATTTTATATTGATTATACCTATTTGAAATCAGAACATGCATCGTTATCGTAATCAACTCACGCAGTCACTCCAGAAATATTGATTAAAAATTCACAAGTTTATTTACTTAAAAAGTTTTTTTATGTCTCAACTTTATAGTAGATTTCATGGTGAAATTCATAATTACATGCGATGAAAAAAATATTAAAAATAAAAGGTAAGCGTTTTAATAACTGTTCACGGATGTTTATCGCGGATATTGTGTGTTTTGTGTAGTTAAGGTATGCAGTTGGACAATCCTTATTCCGAAGACCAAATGAGGGTAGTTCTGAATACTGGTGCCCGTAGCGCTGGCGCTTCGTAGAAGTAGTAGCTGCAGTACAATTATTTATAAGATATTTACTAACTTAAGATATTTATAACATCGGTTAAGTTATGTAAATAAACGCGGTAAATACCTGTGAATAAATAAATAATGACACAACATTGCCCCAGACTTTATCGTAAAATGTACTGATCACGTAAGTTTTAAGGAGTTTTAAATGTAACCTGTAAATATTTAACTACCATTTAAGATTGTTTGCTATCTGCAGTTCTATTTTGTTTGTAACTTGGTTTTAATTTTCTTTATTTAAGATTCCGTATCAGTTCCCGTATCTTAAATAAATCTCTGGTTTTTGATCATGATTTCCGGTGATCATGGTTTTCAGTGATAATCATTATTTTGGCTATGGTATAGACCCATCATGTTTTCAGGCAACAAAGTACACGTCCCAATAGAGAAGTCGAGATTGGCTACATTCCAGGGATCCCTTCGAGTGACAGTTATTATTGGACAGTTGTTCGCATTGATGCCATTCGTTGGTGTATTTAGTAGCAATGCGAACGATGTCAAGTAAGTATGTTTTAGTTTACCGCGTTAGACCTTTTCTTTTTTACTTTTATAAAACTTATTGTTATTTCAATATTTTAAAATTCTCTAAACCCGTCAGGATTAGTGCAAGTTACATTCCTCGGGTTAAATACGTAATACCTACTTAAACTGATAGGTATATTAAAGATGTACAATGGCTGGACTGTTATTATTATCTAGCGGTACGCCCCGTGTGCGCTATATACAACCTCTTTTTCTATTATGGCTCCGCGTCATAATAGAAAAGGAGGTTGAATATATAGCGCATGGTTTAATTATTGAATTTTTCATGCGGATTCCTTACCTTTTTTAAAATACAATAAAGCCTATGTTCATCACGGAAAGTTTAGGATTCTAACGGTGAAAGAATATTTCAAATCGGTCCAGTAGTTTCGGAGCCTATTCAATTCAAACAAACATACAAACAAACAATCAAATCTTTCCTCTTTATAATATTAGTATAGATGATCCCGAGGTGATCCCATAAAAAATGCCTTCTCGAGGAAAATTAAGAGAACCAAACCTTTAAGTTTAAATGTTACTTTCAGGTTCGTCAAGACATCTTGGAAATGTTTCTACTCATTGGTCTCTTTGTTTGGGCAATGTTTTATGGCTGTTATGTGCATAAACAAAATGATGAACAGCAGCTCATCGCTCATGGGAACATGTAAGTACAAACCTGGATGTTATTATATCAAGTAGACCTTTTGTATAATGATCACGACAATATATTACCCGAACGTCGGGTATCACAAGGCGCAAATATGCAGGTATCGACAGAGCCTACTCGTTTGCTACCTGTGGGGTAGAAACCCTAGGTCCGTGGGGCACTGAGGCCCCGGGTTTCCATAAAATATCAGAGCATCTGGTCGAAGTGTGACCCAAGAGCTGGTCAGTATCTAGCAGAACGCATCAGCATTGCCATACAGCGAGGCAATGCAGTCAGTATCTTGGGAAGCTTTCGACTGGTATTGATATGGATCCGTTGACCTACCTGTAGTTTGTTTGCGATAGTCTGCAGTTCGCTCAATTACTTCAATTGTTAATACTAGTTCTAATTTGGTTCTGTTTTAATTGTAATTTTCTATGTTAATAAAGGTTTATTATCATAGAGAATGACTATTTATTACTTAATATTTGTGTTAAATTTTACGCAGTTCGTGTTAAAATGCACACTAAACAAGTCTTATGCCAACAAACTTTAATATGACTGTACCACCGTATACTGGAAGTTGAAATACCAAATAGTTTCAAGAAAGCTTTGTTTTGCTTTCTCACAAATATTCGTTTTAGTTGCCGTCAGATCTTCATATAATTTTATGATAAAACAAAATGATAAATAATAAAACATCATATCATTGGTTTTAATCTTTTGTTTGTGCTTAGCCACTTGAATGTTGAGCGCTCGCTGCGGGTGCCAACTTACGTCCGAGCGCAACCGCGGTCAGCGCCATTAAAACGCCGCGCGGTCTTCATCGATAAAAACGTTTGCCAAAACAAGTATATTCCAAAACGAGAAACTACATTGTTTTCTTTAAAATATAGAATTTCTATTCTCTCATAATATTCAAATTTCCAGCACCGCTAATATTCTACATTTCGACTTGCATCACGATGGCAATGTTCTTCCACGCTGCGCAGAACTGGCCGGCTTTGGTCCAGGCCATCGCGAAGACTGAAGCGCTGGACCCAAACTATGACGTCACCCTACCGAGGAGGTGCAATGTCACTTGTGCTGTAGTTCTGTGTCTTGCTCTAGGTGAGAATTACACTTTAGATGTAATTTGAACTGACACACCGGGGGGCGGGCAGCAGCGCCTTCTGCAGAACAACTACACCGAACTGCGATCCCCAACCCGCATGCCCAGCGTGGGGATTATGGGCAATAACCCCCAAATAATGATGCCTATCTATGGCGCTCATTAGGGGAGGCCTATGTCCAGCAGTGGACTATTATAGGCTGGTGATGATGATGATGATGATGAACTGACATTTTTATATATAACGCGCTCCGCGGCGTTACCCGCGGTAAATAGGAGTAAGTGATTTTTACGTTTTTCTTGCATAAAACCAAAAAAGAATTCGCAAAATTGGTCCAGCCGTTCACGCATGATGCCGTGACCAAGGGAAATAGAGATTATTTTATTTAAATTATAGATGATATCGCCATCCAAGGCCTTTTCAAGACGGCTTGGATTTTTAAGAAATAGATAAAATTGTAAATACCAAATTTTAATTATTTTATTCATTTTATTTCATAGAATGAAAAATGATAATTTTTACAGTTCATTTTTTTATTTCTTCTAAAACTTTTTTTGGCCACGATCTCACCCGATGAAAATTAAATATGTGGCCGGCGGTGTATCACGAATGTCTAGAAGACACCTATTCACTCTAGTCTTGAACATGTTGTAGTTAGTCGGAAAAACAGAAGCAGGCAGCGAGTTCCACTCCTTTGCGGTGCGAATCATGAAGGTGGAGGAAAATTGCTTAGGACCATGAAATAATATAACAGAAACGTAAAACATGTATTTATTCTTTGAAGACTTATTAAGTAGGTTGGTACAGTGCTTCTAGTATAAGGTAATCATTAGTAAGTAGGATGTAGTAAATCAAATAAATGAATAAAACTTTTTAAACTTTCACGATTTGTTGACATAATATTAAAGAATATTTATAAAATAAAAACAAAAGGTACGCGATAAATACCCGATAAATATTCTTTAATAAAATAAATGAATAACATATTCTAGGTCACCATCACCCACCATCACCAGCCTATAATATTCCACTGCTGGACATAGGCCTCCCCTAATATTCTAGGTCAACAACTACTTATTTTATAATTTCGTATGTATGTCATCAGTACCTGAACCTTAGTAAGGTGACGGTCCTCCGTGCTAGTAAAAACTGTTTTACGGCAGAATTAATCAGATATTGTGATAATATTGTTGCAGTGGAACACATCCTGTCCCTGCTTTCAGCGATCGCTGGAGCCGAGATGTGCTATCCCCATCTGCCTACTTACGAGGGCTTCGTAAAGCATTTCTACCCATGGGTCTTCAATAGCTTACCCTACACACGGATACTGGGTGTTGTAACACAAGTAGGTACCATAGTATAAAGCTTTATCGAATTGAAGGGTTTTTAACGCCACAACCGTCAATAATGTACACATACGTAGGTAACCTTTAAATTGCCGTTCATTATTTTACACTTCAAAAGGTATACTAATCCATCGATAATTTATTTTTCAGTTCCTGCATTTTCAATCGACTTTCATATGGAACTTCTCAGATTTGTTTGTGATTTGCATGAGCTACTACCTCACGTCGAGGCTGGGGCAGGTCAATAAGAAACTTCTTGCAGCGCAGGGAAAGGTAAAGTTTTACGCGGACTCTAAATCGTAATCAATTCAAGCTACAGTTTTTATCAAGTGTTGTAAATGATTCAGGGTCTATCGTCTATTAAAATTAAAGCGTATCTTTTAGCTTAGGTTCCTTTTGTCGTATTCAAATCAATTCTAATTAAAATTCTGATGTTCCACTACAAAACAAAAAGGCGATTTAGTACGCAATGACAAAGATAAAATTGAATCATAGAACAATCACTTGTTTTGATCGACTCGAAGCACAAAATAAAACAAAAGAACTTTTCTTTGTAATAAGATCCATCAACGCCTAATAGCATTTTATTTTTATTCAGACAGTGTATTGTTTTTTCTAAACGATTCGTTAAACTGGTGTATTCCCAATTTTCTCCCTTTCACAAAATAGACACTAATTAATTGGACAAGTAAAACGAATTGTCCCTTTGAAATAACTTACCCAATTTGAACAAAAGCTGTGGCAAATTTAACTTAACAAGTAATTCGAGGAACTTTCTATTTATTTTTAATTTCATGAAATCATATGCCCTATGCGATAAGGCGCTCATTAGAGGAGGCCTATGTCCAGCAGTGGACTAACATGGACTGATAATTGATGAAAATGATACATTAAAAAAGTTGGAAGGCAAGCATTCCAGCATTGCGGTGGTCGAATATTGTTTTTTTAAGTCTTTAATTGGTTTTAAGAGTGCAAAAGTTAGAACCAATCCAATATTTTACAACAACTTGGTTCCGTTTAAACGTGATAGGTACCTCAACAATAATTTATTCATTTATTCATAAGTAGGTAATAAATTCCCAAATGAAGAAAGAAGTACAAATACTAATAATACACTAACAATGTATGTACTTTGGAAGACGTTGACAAAGCGCGAAACAGGCATTGTTCAATGAATTACTGGCTTTGAAGGTTGGTTCTTCTCATTTAGAATTAGAAGTCCTAATCCATCCAAACTTTATTGACGATTCCAAAGCATTAGATGAATCATTAATGATATTGATGGAAAACAGTTATACAGAGCCGAATATTGTACAAACCAATAATTTGTATCACAATTTGTGCACCCCAATAATTCATGAACATGGCTTTCAACTATCATGGTGTACAGTACATGTTGGTAATCGAAATCGTTCACCGCTGTTTAAGACCAAATCAGACGTCAAACTTTTTAAGTCCAATTGACAGTACATGTTGGTAATCGAAATCGTTCACCACTGTTTAAGACCAAATCAGACGTCAAACTTTTTAAGTCCAATTGACAGTACATGTTGGTAATCGAAATCGTTCACCTCTGTTTAAGACCAAATCAGACGTCAAACTTTTTAAGTCCAATTGAATCAAATAGGTTTTTACAAAGTTTGTGAGTTACTTAGCTTCGATCAGCTTAGCGATCCTAAAAATTTATCGAGTTTTTAGCTTAGTGGTGAGATTTCACTTTGTGTTGAGCTTGCGTGAACTTAAGCTTTTTCAATCCGAAAAAAAATATAGCGTTGTTTTTATAATAATTTGTTTTTAAATTTTATGTTTGGTTTTAATACCTTTTTCGAATAGGGACAACTCGTTGTATTTAATGTGGTACCTACCTTCATACAACTCCATAGATACAGGATTAACTTACATCCTAGCTAGCTATAAAAATGTATTATTTGCCCTAGAGTTGTAAAAATGTCCGACACATCAATGTGTATTAATTCAAGTTGAAGGAATGAGTTTCAAATTGGGTGGTCATATTTTCCTGCATGACAAGATCAATCATTTTGAGTTTACAGGTAAACAAAGACTACTTATACATAAATGAAGCAAACAGAGGTGGGCTATAAAACGCAGCTAGATTAAATACCCGGCTTTTATGAACAATACGCTAAGATAACAGAAGACGGTATATTTGCTTATAATTTATTAACACACATTTGTATGCGTTGCACACGTCTTCCCTGCGATTCCACATGTTTATGGGCGTCCATTAACACGTGAATGAGACTGAAGTGAGTAAGGTTATCGTCTCCAAATAAGGTCATCATCCTTTTTCAGATCCATGAAATGAGGTTTTATGCTTTAAATTCAAATCTGCTTTCAAATTAGGAATGTGCTAAAGCTCACTCTGCTTTCTTTTAAAGTAATGAATAACTCTCAGACGCTGTGGTGTTCGTTTAGAATAGATTTTTAAATTTAAAAGTTTAGGTAAGATATATAAAATATTTGCGTACGTATAGGGCTCGAAGTTCTGTTTTTTAATGTTTGTAAATTTTACCCCAAACATTTTACCATTGTTCTCAAGAATATTCTTTTTTATTTTTCCATTATGAAACTGACGAAGCAATTGTAGCACCTTTTGTGTTATTGGAAATAACAACCGAATGATTCAAGTTTTGATAATTCATGCTCCAGATTTTTCCCGATTACAAGTCTGTAATTGTTTTTCATGTGCCGTTTATAAATAAAAATTAATACATTAATCTAATATTAGAATAAAATTTTCTTAGTCTGAAATCATAAATCTAGTAAAACTTTAAATAATTCCACCAGCAGCCTCTTCCGCTGGTAAAGTGAAGTTACATTGTTTTGCAACCAGGCAACCAGAAACGACAAAGAGTTTCGCACGAACTTGCCCGACTACTCTAAACAAACTACGATAATGTTTTTGCAATTGGCTCTCTTGAACTTCGTGTTTCGAACAAGTAATTGCACTTTGGACTTCGAATTGCAAGGACAAATGGATTTGCAATAAATAGGATTCTCATCGTTTCAAGATTTTGTAGTCAAACAAGGAAGCAGTTTTCGTCGCCTTTGTTATAAAGCGGGAAAAGCTGAAGAAAATACGATTCAGTGTTCTTGTACTTTTATTTTAATAAGATGGGCGTTTTAGAAGTTTTGGCTGCCAATGTACCCTAGTGGTAAAATAAGTTTTTTTGAACAATCTTGTACCTATGTAAGGAATTTAAAATACTTCTGCAACAAACTGATGATATCCGACTGTGTCTATTTGTGTGCGTATATTCCGCGTTAAAGTTATAGTGATTCTAATCTATATTTTCTTTTTTTTTTTTCAGTATTTACCTGAAGTATTCTGGAGAAACACCAGAGAAGAGTACGGAAGAGCGACGCATTTAGTCAGAAAAGTGGATGACGTCATCAGTGGTATCATTTTCATATCCTTCGCAAATAACCTCTTCTTCATCTGTCTACAGCTGTTCAATACTTTGGAGTGAGTTGAAAATTTATTACAAAAGAAGTGTTTTAAATTTAGGGAGTTTAATTGATATTTTTATTTTGTTTTAGAGATGGGATCAAAGGCACTGGAGAATGCAGCAGCCGAGAAAAAAAGTAAGATCCGTTGTTTTTCTAACCCAGCTAAAAAAAATACTCTATGGTTGCAAATAACTCTTTTTTTGGTTTTATACAAACCACCGCCATGATATCTTCGAGACGGTGCATGATGAGTAACCCAGTTTTATCCACATGAGGGGACGGTTGGGCTACAACCACCCCTTACGAGCAGAGAGGTGAAGGGTTTGCAATCTGAAAAAGTAAGAATATCGCAACCAATGGGACACAATTGGGTCGATTTCCATCGAATCGACGATTTCCTTAGGGGGGCCCAAGTGGCAGAATTGGGCGAAGAATCAGATACTCCTCATTTATATTTGAAAACAAATGTTTCATACTCTACCTATAGTTAATTATTTATGAGTAAAGTTTATTTCCAGAACAACAATCCTCGGCGGCTACGAAGCTGCGGTATACTTCATATTCTCTCTGGTTTACCTCATCACGAGGTCAGTCGCCGTGTCTTTGATCGTCTCGCAGGTCAACACTGCTTCAGACGTGCCCGCTCCGGTGCTGTACGACGTACCGTCTCCCGTATACTGCGTTGAAGTTAGTAGATTTTGTAAAAATGCGTCTAAAGCTGAGAAACCAGCTCGTTAAGGGGCGTAATGTAACCATGGTGCAGTAAGTACGGGGAAAGAAGACGTTCGCAGCAATAAGACGGATCTAGCACACGGCGTTACGTATTATGCTCGCGGCAATGGCATCACGCCCCGTAACACCCGTCAGTACTTGGCATAGTAAGAATAATAACACAACGAATGGGTATTGTGTAAATCTCTACCTAAAGACTCATTATTCGCGGACTTGGTTTAGGGACTGCATACGACGTAAGGTCAAAGAAGTACTTCTTTTCAAATTCAGTAATAGTACCTAAATTATAGAACAAGATCATGATAGTTACAATTATTACGATCTCTATTAGTATCGATGTTTATTAGTATAAATGTTGACTACAAATACGAAAACAAAAAAAAAACTATACCACCCATACCCAACGTTTTTGTATTCTCATAAATCGAGATCATAACTCCTTAGACGACTTTTTTCTAACTATCTCCCGTCTCAAAAAGGCACCCTGTATAAATCTCCCACTGCCTACTGAATGCACTCTGCTCATTCTAATAAATGTCGTTTAAAACATACAAGTGTAGAAGGGTCATTATGCTTCTTCAGGTACAGAGGTTTCTGGACCAAGTTAACGGGGACCACATAGCCCTAAGCGGTCTGCAGTTCTTCTCAGTAACAAGAGGTCTTCTTCTAACGGTAAGGGAATGATCAAAGGTCACGATTCATCATTTTATCAGGTACCTAACTTACTAGTTAACCTGACCACAAAGCTAAGCGTATATACATGTATAGCAAACGCTTAATTTTTTAAGCCCTTTTTTTAAACCACTTTTTATGTCTAGAGCGCCGCTAGTATTATATAAAACGTTCCGGTTTCGCACGGGTATTTGACAAAAAAATCTTTTTCATACGGATCCCAATTTTTTTTTTTCAAAATATTCTTTACTACAGCCTATGTTTATCAGGGAATGAAGGATTCTAATTGTGATAGAATTTTTCGAATCGTTCCTGTAGTTTTGGAGCCTATTTGATTCAAACAAACAATCAAATCTTTTCTCTTTATAATATAAGTATAGATAAAAATAGTATTATAGTAAGTATAGCTAGGTTATGTCCAGCAGCGGACTAATATGGGCTGATGATGATGACGTTTAACCGTCTTACGCCCGAATACTCAAACGCATCTCAAATATACATTTCAAGTGGCAAATTTTTCACAGATTTTCATGGTAGACTATAAAAAAAAACGTAACTTGAGACGTGTTTGCGTTGAGAGATTAGAATGCTTCAGAATCCCTTTTAGAATTCGTTCAAAAACAAATGAAATTATGCTGACGACTTTCATATTCAAATGTTTTTTTTTTTTTTCTTTCAGGTCGCAGGAACGATAGTGACGTACGAGCTAGTGATGTTCCAGTTTAACTCGCCTTCCCCAGATAATTCTACTCTAGTAAATATTTCGACTACCGTTGCTACTAGTACTTTGAGTCATTAATAAAATTTTCACCTAAGTTTCACGATTATTTATTACAGGCTGTTTGCCTCGGCTTCACTTAAAAGATATCTGGGGTAAATAAGGTTACATATACTCATATAACGTCACCATTCATTATATAATTATTTAATTCGGTGGACTAGCTAAGTAGGTCTAAGTTCACAACGGAGGTAAGTGGGTTACGAACATTAGTTGTGTGGGCGTCGATCTACGATGGATCAAACAAATATACCCTTCATCAAAAACATTAAACCTAAAGGTTAGGGTTTAGTCTTATTTTTGAATGAGTTGTATGTACTTACTTAGTTATACATATTTAATAAAATAACTAATATAACTGGCGTTATTTTATTGCAGATATTTTAAGTTACCGTTATATGAAAATTATTGTTTAAAATTTAATTTAATTTTCCGTATCATATTTTTTTCGTATATTTTAACAAGTATCTTTTCACCCTCTGAGAAGATTTTTTTTAAATATTGATAACAAAGACGTAAACCAATATCACTTAGCAATGAAAATACTATAAAGAAACTGTGATTGTTAAATAAATTCTGACGGAATACATATTAAAGTTAAGTTTGCATTTACATATGTTTACTATGAAACAGTTGGTTGAGATGTAGTCGAAAATATTTGCGAGCCACGTCTCTTACTTCAAAGGTTTTTCTTAATTAAAATAATATATTTTTGCAGGGCGTATCTATCAAACGCCCTGCAAAAATATATATCATAATAAACTAATAATAATAATGCTAGACAATTCACACAGCATCATCTAGCCCCAAGCCAACCAGAGCTTGTGTTATAAAATCCGAAGCTTGTTAAAATTACCATTTATTTCTTGATGAAAACAAGCGTACAAGCCTCAGGTGTTTCGGGTTACCCAGTTCGTTTACCCGGGTGACCTGAAGGTTCATCGTTAATTAAAGTGAAGCTATCGGCGCTTCTTTTATTTTTACACCTTATTAAACTGTGCACTAAACGGATCAGATTCTCATTACAGACCAGCTACATTTTACAGGATAATTTTGTAAAAAAAAATTAAATTATTTTTTTTTATTAATTAATTTACTATTAAATTATGTTGAAGGTGCCAGCGGTACAATTAATATTTCTAGGATCTGCCTACAGGTTGTTCTGACTCTGGATATTTTATGTGTTAGGTAAAGAACGCAAATTTACGTATACATATTATAATATGTATAAGTAGTTATTTAGAGAAAGAAAGAAAATAGTTTTTTCGGTCACACATAGAAACATTAGTACAAAAATAAATCCAGAAAATTAAATAATCTTTTAGCGTATGAACCAAAAAGGTCTCAAGTGACCACAAAAATAAACAATTTTAATCAGGAATACTGTTCAATATGTTATCAGTTATCTAGTACATCAGCTCTGCTTAGTTTATAATAATAAATGGAATATACTACCTATGTCCATCAATCTCACCATGATCTCACCACTGAACGCTCTGTCCATCACTACCATTTGACGGCATTTACCACCCATCTCCATCTTTCATCTTGCCTCCGTGCAATGAGTCATGCTCATCGCCATTTTAGTTTCCTGATGTCATTCCCAAAGTCTTGTATTTTATTAACAACCCTGAATTAACTCCTTCATTTTAAATAGACGTGTCTCTACCTTCGTACAAGAATGGTTCAAAATGCAGGTGAGTGTAATTCCTTCTCGTTTCTACTCGAAAGGGTTCTTTGAGTTTCCGTTCATTGGATGAATGAGATACGGGTTGTTTACTGATAATGCGTATATTTTCATAATATTACTGGTTTGCCAACGTACCACATTTCACACGTTTTATAAACAAAACATTTCATGAACAACTTACTTATTAAATTGAAGTAAGACAAGTTCGTATGTTACTATTGTTCCGAGCAACTGAAATGAAATAATATTTTCTAATCAGGTCAATTCAAAATAAAACAAAAAAATCTACTGATTTTAAAACTCACCGTTAAGATCATTGTTCTCGTTACATAGAAGAAATCTAACCCGCTCAGTGCCACCTTGATGTAGTTTATTTGATCTATAAACCTCTCGACCTGGAAATAAAATTGGGAAGGCGTAAACGAGCCACTTTTATACCGGAGAATAACTTTCACAGTTGATGAAATCTAACTGCTCGATCGTAGAGCCTGAGTGGCTAGAAGGAGATGAAAGAACTAAAGCGGTTTTCATAAATGGAATATCAAAAACGTCTGGTCTCTTACTTCGCTACATTTTGTCGGTCTTTGCCCTCTCATTTAGCGAAAAACATTTTAGGACAGAGTCGGATTTTTTATAGTTATCAAATATTAACTATGTAGTTTCTAGTGTGTGATTTTAGTGCTTTAAACACTGACTGGTATTACGTGGCGTATAACCATTCGCAGCGAGAATAAAACGTCAAAATCTGCCTAGTTGGTCTTTGTGCGCGCCTTCTTTCCCCATACTAAGTGCGTGTTTGCTCGCTGTTTATTTGTGTATATATGTTATATTACATTACGCCATCATTAGTGAGCCGCATAGGTACGCCACCAGTGAGTACCCGGCTTACTAAAGTACAACGAAAGCAGCTTTAAATGTAATAAAAGTTTTAATCGCCTATTACGCCTAAAAACAAGATACAAGTCAGTAACTGCCATGCCGCGCAAAGATTTCAAAAGCATTGCTGCCACGTGGCCCATCTATTTCAAGTCTTGACACTTTTGATTGAAAAATTTAATTAAATATTTTTCTTTTAGCTGAGTGACCGCCTAAATGAGTTATTCAAGGAGTTGAAGTGCTCATGATTAGAATTTTACTTGAAAAGACAACGTTTCTCTTTTTAATATTATCGTAATAAGATCTTTATAACTTTTCGTCTCAAGTTATCTTAAATCAATTTTGAAACCTGTTGACACGTTGAGGACACTTAAATGTCAATGAATCCATTTTTTCTGTAGAAAATTTTATTCTTAATTATTTTTAGGGATTTATAAAATATCAGATTATCTGCTAGATGATCAAAAAGCTCGGGTGGAGTTTTAGAAGACTAACAATATAACGAGGTAAATATTTCTTAATTTCGGCAGGACTTGTGTGCAATGGTCAGCGCAGCACTGAGGGAAAGCAGCGGGTTCAAGTCCCGTAGAAATCGTTTTTTTTTTTAATATTATTTAATTTCCTAGAGATTACCCCGAGTTATTATCATTTGACTTTTGGATTTTCCTCACGTGGTATTACCTAATTAATAAAACGGGTCACAACATGACAGTTAAGGTTTCATAGAAACGTTTTCTGATTTGTTCGAATTATATATATGTATATAATTCGACTTAAATAAGCTGATGTTGTTGTTCCAGAAATTGATCTAAAAGTTCTAAGTTCAAACCCGCCAACACAACCCTACGAATTTTTCAATGTTGGAACAAAATTACTTCTAATAATTCTAATTTCTCCAACCAAACACAAGCCCTACGGATTTCTGAGACATTCCAATGTACGAAATTGACAAAACACTGTCGTCTCGGATGCCTACAATATTCATAGACTGAAATATTGCACGAATCCGCTGCGACGGGCTGTGTGTAGCACCTTGGTGTGGAGACTCCATAAGATAGGTATACGCAAACTCAAACTAGACTCATATCACGCATTGGCCATATAATATACCGCTGCATTTAGTTTGAAAAAAGAAGGATAAAAAGGGAAACAAAAGAGGATAAACCCTCTTTTGTTTCAGAGTTGCATTTGTTTTTTTTTTTTTTTGCTTTGTGTTAATTTCATTGATTTTAATGTTGTCTATAATATATGTGTCTGGTGTCTCATGAATGAAAAGTTACCTCAATATCAAATTTCTCGCTGGGCATTCCGTACAAGTACTCGATGAGAACCTTGGAGTTGGAGTGTATTCTAGAAGCCAGCAGTAACACGAGCAGGGTTCGTAACACGATGAACGAAAACGAATACGTGAAGTAAATGGTGTGCTCTGTTCCGTGAAGGGTTCTGTAAATATGTTTTTAGATATGAATACACGCTTTGAAAGTCAAACATGCCAAGCCTAGAGCTTTTTCCATTTCATATTTACCGATTTCAACAAATCTTTGATCATTTTCCAAAATAATAAATGAAATTGAATTATAGCCGCTCAGTAAAACTTTAGCATTCAATGTACGCGCTCATATGAAGCCTTATACACTTGAAGAATTTCAGCAGAACGATACTAAATTACAAAGTCACTTAGTGAAACCAGTGAAGATCTCGGGAAAATTGTGCGTTCTTGGTCAGATAGGCTGGTTACAATAGTGTAATCATAATCACTTAGGAATAAAATACTGTATTATAGTACACAAAAGAGACGAGGGATATATGCGTTTCTTTCGGATCAAATATTTCCCTAGTCCATTTTGAGTACAATAAACTAACGCAATCGCTCTGAGTCAGAAGAATCGTCATATTTCATTTGTTTCGGTACAATTCTTTCGGCTTCGCTCGCATTTGGATCTTATGTGCCGTCAGCGAAGCAAATCAAATAGGGATGAACAATACTCACTCGTATATGCTTGGATTCTTGTCATGACAAGCTATAAAATGACCGGTTTGTTTCCTGCTGAAAATTTAATAAAATATCATGAATATTATTAATTATGATAGGGAGAGCTGAAACTGCGAAGTGCGAACTCTGATTATGTTGAGAGACACAAAGAAACTTCAAAGCTAACCCGCTCACATTAATAATGAAATCGTCAAACAGCAACAGGTAAGGAACAATATCCATACTGTAAAACTTCTTATCTATACGATCCCACTCTGTAGGATAGTACGTACGTAGCTTTTAACGTAATACAGTTTTTAAACCATCATAGCAGGGGGTGAAGTTATCTACCAGAATATCTAGCAAATCTAAGCAAATTACTGAATAAACATGCTGAAGCATGAATCTAACTTAAGCTTACTTGCTTTAAGTTATAATTACAAATTATTATATATTATAGAATTTGTTAGCTATAAAGACAACTTAAGCAGTTATAATATGTATATAAGATAGTTTTCTTGGTTTAATTGTTAAGCTTTATTTATTAGCTGTCAACAAATTAATAATATTTATAATAATAAATAATGCCAGACCATCAACACAGCATCATCTAGCCCCAAGCTAAGCAATATTCGCATTCGAACCATTTTCGACTTCTACGCGGGCAAAGTCGCGGGAAAAAGCTAGTAGAAAATAGTACAATTCGACTTAATCCAACACGCATTTTCTTTTTGTCGGGGGAATGGCGTTTCAGTAGTGTTTCCACCTTTGAGTAATTTTGAAACTTACTTCAAACTATTGAACAGCTGAGTACAGATCCAGTACAGGTTTGATCCAAACGACGTCAAGATATAAATTCCAATTTGTCCATTCACCATTCTAACAAGGCGTACAATGCTCAGGTACTGCAGGCGAAACTGCATTGTAGAGAAATGATTCTGTAATGAGGTTATAAAAACTTTTCAGTTTATACTCCAAAACAAGGAAAACAGTATACATAATAACGCCTGCGTATTAACTTACATGCATAGTAAATTATCACGTATAGCAAAATACGTTTCAGCATCATCATCGTCATGATAGTCTGGACATGGCATCCCCTAATAAGCGCCATAGCGCCCTGTCTATAAAGACATTTATCTCGAACAAAGTTTGTAGGTAAGTTGTGTTACTGTTATAAATGCATCTGATTAAAACAGTCACAACCACTCGAACGTTCGTGGGTACAGAGCCCAAAAAAAAGTAGGCGACTTACGTCATGGGTCCTGCAGAGCCCGCCCAGTCGCCCAGTCGAAAAAAATATTTTACTCTAAAACTATGGCTCAAAGGCTATATAGGCCTGTTTTTTAAGAAGAAGCGGAAATCATTCATTGAACGAATAAAGCCGTCACATTGACATTTCTAAACTAAGTTTTGTCTGTCAAAAATAAAATGTAAACATTGGTGATTGACCTTGAAAACCGTAATGGGTTTTTCCTAATGATTGTTTATTGTATTGTTTATTTATTTGATAGTGATATTATGTATATTTTAATTTAGATATAAGATTATGTAAGTAACTGTTTATCTATAGAACAATACAATAAAGTGTTCATTCATTCATTCATTCATTCATGAAGATGATCACCGGAAGGGTACGTACTTCTTTCAAAGCTTTTTTGAACAAGTTATTGTGCAGAATAATATGCTCTGTTAGGTATATGCTGATGACCATTATAAGAAGGTCGTTGAAACTCCAGATGAACGTAGACTGTATATTGAAAACCTGAAACATATTACACAGACAAAACAAAAGCATTATTTCTTCAAAAAGTTAAACATTCATGATTCATTACGCCAAATTTTCTGATAAAAACATGCTAATTAAATCTAAAGTAGTATAACGGGATATTTACTATGATTTTAGTTTTACAATATTTCGGTACGAGTAGAGTAAGTTTTTATTAGTAAACATACCGAGCTACCCTCATTCTTTGTCTTTTGCTATTTTATTGCGAATGTTGCCACTACCATCGGTTTGATTAATGAACTCGATCACGACACAAAAAACTGTCGGTATGTGAATGCGGTATCTGAAAACTAACTCGTAGTGACTTCATTATTTATTTTATTTATTATTATTCCTCATTAAACTTAGCTGAAATATTGGAAGTCTCAAATCATGGTAGTAAATGACTTATAATTTTATAAAATGGATGATTTCCAACAACTTACGTGAGACCTCATGACCTCTCAAAGAGTGGTTCAACGTCATACTGAACCATTAAAGTTTTTTATTTATTTAAAAAAACATATAATTATACATATTTAAAATGTGACTATTCTCAAAAATTTCAATCTTGGATTCATTCATTCATTTTTATAATGACAGT
Source organism: Eupithecia pulchellata (assembly GCA_963931895.1). Classification (NCBI taxonomy): domain Eukaryota; kingdom Metazoa; phylum Arthropoda; class Insecta; order Lepidoptera; family Geometridae; genus Eupithecia; species Eupithecia pulchellata. The sequence goes on from OZ007522.1 coordinate 3,101,543, forward strand.
TAGGAGGTGTAAACCAGCGTAGTTTTGAGTTACAAAATCGCGTAAAATGAGTCGTGCAAAAATTCTGTCTACGTTTTACGCGACTTGCAACTCAATAAGTTACGCTTAGGCCTCAGCCTTTTTGACCAAAATTTACCAAGATGAAAATAATGATTTATTCTTTTCCAATACCAATGGTATAAGTTAAAACCAAAGAACTAATACCAATTTTATTAGTATAGAGATCTATTCCTAACCATTACCTAATTTTAAATACATATATGATAATATATTTCAAATTAGGTAATGGTTAGGTTAGGTTAGGTTAGGTTAAGGCTACCGAAGGCTTAGCATATAACAACGTTTCAGTTGTAATGGTACAAACCTCGCTTAGAATCCCTTTCCACAATGTATAGCTAGTGTACTCAAATATCCAGGGCATGTTAAAGTGGAAGAACGTTTTAGCGACATTATTGGGGTCACACGCGTATGCCACTGTTATGCCGTAGAAGACTGACAGGCTGTGTTCCACTGCAAAGATCCATATTATCTTTACTCCAAACTAAACATTATAAAAGTGACTGCAAATGCCATAAATTCTACAATAAACAATTAGAGCTTAACAGTTCAGACTGCATTATGAACTCAACTAAAAATTGCTAATTTACCAATCGCCGCAACCAAGACGAAAATCATGATAGTATCGCATTTCTTAGCGACGTTCCTTGAAAATGGTGGCAGAGTAGCCTCAATCTCTTCCACTGCCTTTACCACGGCAGGCCAGTGTCTGCCGATGTTGACCAAGATTAGAGAGGATACGAGGCTGGACGAGTAGAATACGGAGTTTGCTGAAAATTAAGATTATCGTCCTCAGTAGGAGACAAGATGAAAGCCTTCTCGAATATTTCCGATTTTCAGATAGATTTACCGCGGTCTACTTCTATACACATTGAACTTTCATAATATACATACATGTTGTATTAGCCTTTAGTGCCTGTCAGTCAGGGCCAATTATGAACTAACACTTACTCAGTCCATCTATGCTTGATTAATGTTTTTGCCGTACTTTTCTCTCGTTTTTACTCAAGCATAGGACGCAAATTTTCTTAAAAGGACACTTTTGTTTTATACTTACTGATGTTACTCAAAGTGATTCCTCTCTCTATAAGCCAGTATAGTGACATCACAAACATCAAGACCTGTCCGAATAAAGATATCACGTACAGCAGCGTGTACGTAGACCGGAGAGTAAATCTGTGAAATGGTAAGTATAAAAGAAATCTGACATAACAATATTTTAAAATATGTCGTTATAAAATATAATATCTCGCATTAGTAAGTATGAAAAATTATTGGAAAATTTAAATTTAGTAGTTTTTTTTTATGTAGGTACAATTAGCCATTTTAAGATAATTTGTATTGATTCTATAATCGCAATTTACAACAGCCGACGGTCTTTTTTTGTCACATGATTTAAGTATTGTTCGCAATGAAGTAAACCGTTAAAAAGTGGGTATCCAATTTTTTAAAACTTAAAGTATTTTTCGTTTAATAATTATGAAGTGTTTTTTTGTACTTGACTCTACCTACTTACTAGAAACTATACCTACTGAACTCAGTATATATAGAGCAACATTCTAAAATGCTCAAAGACTATAATTAAGCAGATAATAAATGAAGTTAATTAACATTCCTGCGATGCGATATTAAAACTTCAGCTGGAGGACGCTGAAGAATTTACAAAAATGCTTATCCTCTTTATTAAACTAAAAATCATGTTAGAAGTCTCTAGTTATTTTAAACATTTAACAAACGACTTGTGAATATTTATTTCATTGAATTACTTTACAAATAAAATACGTCATTGTAGCGCCAAATACGACATCTAACCTGCGAATTGGTTAACACAAACAAACTGCACTGAACATTATTCCTTTGCCATTTTGTATTTCATCGCATCGCTTTGTAGAAACCTTTTAAATTGATGACGTTTTACTCCCATGACGTATCAAAATTCGTAAATATTTTAATAGGTTAATTATTTTCACTTCTAGCTCATAATCATCAACAGCTTGCAGATTCAGATTCAGATTCGATAACTTTATTTCTTTAGGTTTACAAAATAAGCACTTAGACAAGTCGAATTTCATACATATAATTATTATAAAAAAAGAAATAATTATTGATTTCTCTTCAAATCAATTTCTATTTCAATCGATTTCTGCAAACTTCTACTTCTGAGCATAGGCCTCCAAACGACCGACCTATGATGATTTTTTTTTATTTTTTATTTTTTTTATTTATTTATTTAATTAGAACGGTCATACAACCACTTACACTAATTAAAAATTGATGATGTAACACATTTTATTTTTCCTAGAATAGTTTATATCTAATTATGTATATCATCACAGTTTCTTACCTCAGTTCGTGACTCGTTGGACAGCACAGACCAGATAGGGGAAACAGGCCTAGAAGTCGAGAACAAAGCAAAGTGCGCCGTAAGGAAGTATGGAGACCTTCATCGTAGCTTTTTATATGCAACCTCCGTTGCAAACCTACTCGGAAATCCACTTTTACCATCTTGACTTATGAACGATATTTAGTGAAGATTCTATTAATTGTTTAGCTTTGATTTGAATAAAGAGAGCAATGGCTTTCATTGAAATGTGGAGGCATTAAGTCATCTACTGTTTTTAAAGGTTCTTCGATAGCAACTAATGCTGTTTGGTTAAACTGTAGGTTTACCGACGTGGTCGAATACCATGTTACAGAAAATTATAACGACGCGTATAAGACAAATTTTTCGTGAAACGAGGCTAAATAGAAGCGTGGTAGTGAATCACGTTCTGTGGCATAAGGTCTCCACCAGTGTAGTTGACTTGAAATGTTGTGTTATTGTCGAAAGCGACAATAATGCTATTATCAATCATGCCTATCGAAATATTATTTGTTTGAATAGGCCGTGGCGTCGAAAAATATCTGACAAGTGTTATTGTGAGGTATGTGGTGGCCAAACAAAATAGACCTGTTTAGTCTAGAAGTGAATTCGACAAATGTTTTTCGAACACGTATTTTCTTGAAAAAATAATGCCGCAAGCAATCATATGCCACCGCATAGTGCTTAGCACAGGCTATGCGCATACCATTACTGACAAAATTGTTCTTACGTATAAGCCTGATATTGGACTGATAGACCGGAGGGCGGTGCTCACTGAAGTCACCATAACACAATGATGATAACCTAGTTAAAGCTGAGAAACATACTATCGAAATATTATTTATATATAATAATTTAAATATTATTTATATATATATATCTTAGAAAATATCTTGACTTGGCTAATGAGGTTGTCAACATCTGGGATGTTGATTCAGTGTTCATAGTTCTGATAGTTTCGATTAACGACGTAATAGCGAAGGGCCTCGATTAGTATCTCTAGAGACTCTCGCTATTCCTAGCGAGACTCGCCGCGTATCGTCAGGAAGTTCCTCTCTCTGCAGTCCTAGTACCGGTCGCTTGAGCTTTGTGGCTGGTAATCCTCCGTTTTAGTATATCTTTTAGTGTAGAATTATTTTAATGTATTTTCTATGTTAATAATGTATGACAGAACAATGTTAGATGAAATCTTCGAGAGTTAGTTATTTTAAACTTTATATTAGAAACAATATAAACCAAATATTAATAAACATTTTACTGTCGACGCACGAAATGAGGACTCCAAATAAAAAAGCCTTCTTAAAAAAGTTGGTTTCAATAAAATTACATTCTGTTGTGCACAAGTCGATTAAGAGCATGCAGAAGCTCTGCGAATTCCCCAAAAGATTAGCTGCCAAGAGGCTGTCGTAGGCAATTTATTTCTTTCATCCCAAGCAGCTTATCTCAAAAATACGCGCACGTACGGCTTTAAATTATGTTGAGGGGTTAAATAAACGCCTTTTCGAGATGAGTTCACTTTGTACCTGTATTTGTTTTGAAGAGGTTATTGTTTAAAAATACAAAGAAAAGATAAAATGAATGCTCTGATGGTGCAGCGTCTTGCTTCTTTGAAGTAAAATATTTTTTTCCGGTAATGTGCAGTTTCCCGCTGCTCTTGGGTTTACTTCCACCAAAAAAATATTACTTTTTGAAAATAATCTAAATCAATCTTTATTTCCTTAAGACCTTACAGGACTCTTGGACACGTCATTAATTCAGATGACAATGCTCTCTAATGAGAAATAAATGTATTACAACTAGTACAGTACAGTAAATAATAAACATTCTAGACCAGGTTAAATTGAAGCAAAATTTTAAGAAGCGCTCGAAATTGTGATCTTCGCAGTCCCGTTTACGCCGTGCTGATTGCAATAGGTGTCATCAGCATTTAAAAAATAGCTCTTTATGAAAAGCGCTCGCGTTTTCTTTCCCTACGCGGCTTTTGTATTGTGATGTTTCTGAAAACTCGCGTCGAGCCTTTACGAGCTACGCCGTAGGTGTTTTCGTAGAGAATTTTCGTAGATACTCTATGAATAAACAAAAAGTACAAATTTGTTTTCATTTTACCTTGTATAGTGATTTTACTGTGGTATGAACAAAAAAATTAAGTGAAGGGAAATCAATAACAAATTATTTCGTTCTTTATAATAATTAACTTTATGAAATTTGACTTGTCTAAGTGCTGTATTTTGTGAGCCTAAAGAAAAAAAATTATCAAAAATTTATATATTAAATCTGAAAATCTGCATTTTATACAATCATGTAGGTTTCTAATAAGAAACCTTTGTAGAAAAAATAATACAAATAATAATTTACATTAATTTTGTAGAAATCAAGACTAAGAATATATGCTACTGATAGAGTTTACTGGTGATTGGAATATTGACAGTCAACATTCAGTCAACGAATCAGCATCGCCATCCGACGTGGCAATGCTGCCAGCATTCTGGGTACCTTCTGGTAACGGTTTATGTTTGTAGAAAATATAATTTATACCTGTATAGGTATATTAGTCGTTGTTTTATTCATGTAAGTACTATATTCTTTATTAATAAAATTCAACTAATGTTTGAGTTGCGATTTTTTTTAAATCTCATATTATTTTCATGGTTCTAAAATTTTATGCCCTTAAGAACAACACCGAGGTGTTTGGAATCCTACGAGTTTTCGTAGCATCTTATATAATATTTTGTGGGCTTTTTATCCAATAATGATTCTGGATGCACATGACTCTGAATGACGTAATCTAGGTCAAGATATTTATGAAAAATACCTTCTAGTACTACAAAAAATAATCTATTGAGGTTTCTTGGGTGGTTTTGAACTATTGGTGGTTTTTTGTGAATAAAATTTATAAATAGTGCCGGACAATCCACCCAACATAATCTAGCTCCAAGTAAAACAGAGCTTGTGTTATGGGTACTACATAAATGACTGATATTACTTTGAACACTCTGAACAAATATCTTCAGATCGTACAAATTATTTGTCCCGATACGGGAATCGAACCCGTAATAAAAATAAATACTGATCCGTTTTAGAAAAATATTTTCTTTTTATCCTTCACTGTGATAACGTGCAATCTATATAATATGATTAACCTTTCATCAAGATATGCCAAAAACATAGTAAAAATCGCCAGTAAAAGCCCAAAATTTAAAAAAAGTATACTTTGATGGTTTTCAAAGCACCGGACGTGCTTGAACGAAGGTACCACTTCAGACGTATTTTAAGGACTTTAGGAAGCAGACCTCTCATGAAATACTAGCACCTTTGTGGAATAGCATTTTGTTTTATTCAGGCTCAAGAGAAGTACTTTAAATATAAAAGAAATGCTATGAACAATCAACAAAAAACCGCAAAGGACTTGCCAATGGCGGTTTGAAATGAATACTCGTATTTTTGTTTGGGTGTTTTAAAAATTATTATGTTTTATTATAATTCTTGCGCGATTAGAATGGGATGAGAACAATTTGAACTTAAACGAGCAGTTTCGCATATTTACTTTTACATGGTACCTACCTACTAAGCATTATAATATACGAATTACAGAATGTGCACATTGAAGATGTGTCTGATTGGACCCATTCAGTTACAAAAATCTGTGTTTTGGCCCATAATGTAGCAAAATTTGACGTTAAATATTTACTATGAAGTTGATTCGTTTCAATCTGATGGCATGCAGATTATAAACATGTAATCACCTAAACTGCATAGTTTCCTACTATCTCGATATTCATCAATATCGTCTGCTGAACCTTAATTTACCTTTATTTACTTTTTTTCTTTGCTTTTTTACCTTACACACCTGTACTTCAAATTAATTCGGCACAGGACGTCGTCTACTTTGAAAAACGCACTATGTGGACGGACGATGTCAATCGTATTAAACTATTAACCTCACCAGGTTGCTTCGGGCGTGGCACCACCCTTTCTTAATTCTGTATTGTACTATAAAATATATAATAAAACATTTCGATGTAAAATATTAGCAAAGGCTTTTACCATAAAAATAATTCTCTTCGAGCAAATCTTTCGTTTCGGGTCTCTAAGAAATTTCAGATTTCATAACTTTATTTCTTTAGGCTTACAAAATAAGCACTGCACAAGACATCACATCATCAACCAATTAGTACACAATATAGCCCATATAAATTTTTTGACCACTTGTGGAAGAAGTATGTAGTTAAATTATGTCAAAATAATGTTCATAGTAAGGTCATTGAAAGAACGGGTCGGCCGTCCTTCGTTTTGAGCGATCCAACATCATCCAACAACTTCGTTTCAAAGTAGACCTCGAGAGACCATTCGATTATAACGAACATGGGATCCTCAAGGGCCATGTAAATCCTTTGAAGGTATTGGTTATTGTTCTAGCGACCCTCAATGAGCAGATGTTCGATTATGACAGGAGCCTGAGTCACAATGGTACATTTATGAGACATGTCAGTCTCAGAGACTAAATCAATTACGTAACATATTGAGTCTTAACCTATTTAAGGGTCAATATGAGACAAGACCTAAAATTAATACAAGCAATTTGTTTATGCGCAAAACAGAAGTAATATTCTTAGATGATTGATATATTCCCATCCGCCCCATTATCCTCCCCATCAATGGGGCAGTTGGGAAAAAAAATCCCATCTGCCCCATCATTCAAGTCAATGGGGTGGATGGGATTTTTTGCCCCATTGACTTTTTAATAATATAAAGAATAAATCTCACTATTCATATTCAGATACTCTTGTTCCTATTTACATAATTAACTGTTAGTAGGAACAATAGGAAATAAAAAGGCCAACTTATTTGAGCTAATCAAGTTCTGGTTGTGTAAAAGGTTTTTTTTATTTATCGTATATTATAAGACCAGACCATATAAATCTATATAGAGATAATAAAAAAACATTTATTAATGAATAAGACCAGTTAACGGTCTCAAACGTCATTACAAGAGACTTTTTTCTCGAAAATTATTAATATAATAATTATAAAGGGTTCATAACCTTTCAAAGTTTGCTACATAAAATAGGTAAGTTTAATTACTACCACATTCCATAGTACCTACATTGTGAAGACTTCGTTTACTAAACGAGGCGGATAAAGTGTGATAAAGATAATAGACAGTAATATTTTTTATTTAATAGCTAATGTATACCGGTCTTATGCATGGTGTATTCTTATTAATTTATTTCGAATATCTTGAAGCGCATAACACTTTCAAATAATAATACCCCACTAACGTATGAAGCGGACGGAGCTTTTGTGCAGGGATTACCGTAAAATAGAATATTTAATGCCAACTCACTATAACATTCAGAAAGCTCATCAACAGTAATGAAACAACATTACGAATCAAAACAACACTTTGAGAGCTATTACGAGGGATTAGCCAAGTCATTATAGCGGTGCAAGCGCTGTTTACACTATCCTACATGTCAGACCGTGGCGCAAGAATCTACCCTTTAACTCGCCCGTGCATGTCGTAGGTGTTGACAAAGGGATTTATTTATAAAATAATAAAACTGCATCAACGCCGTGTACACCTAAACATGGATTGTGGGCCCTTTCTTACAAAAAACACTTAAGTGTCACCTCAAATACAGGTACAGATCGAAAATCATGTACAATAGTACATACAGAAATATTTCAAATTCAAATTAAATCTAAATTTTTATAATAGCTACATGGGAAAAACGAAATTATAAAAAAAATGTTAAATATTAAATTAGTTCAAATAATAAACGTCATACAATTTTAAAAAAGTATATTTTAATCAACTGCGCTACGATCACCATTCCATCTGCCGTATCACACCTATTTCATGTATCTTGAAAAACCTTGTTTTGAGTAATCGCCGTTCAAAGTTTTTTTCAGTTATTTGCCTTTTTTGAAAAAATATAATAATATTATTGGACTATTTTTCCATAATATAACTAGTCGCAAGCTTCTAAACACCGGGAAGGTATTAAAATATTGAAATCTTAATTATTCTACGAGTTATTAGCGATAACTAAGATAGGCATAACAAGGTCTCCATACAAAGCTTGATTTACGCGCTTTGTAACTTAAAATACACTACTTGTGCCAAACTGACTAAATTCGTTAGGTTTTGCCTATGTCAGTTAAGTATGAGTTACCATAAATAGGTCTGACAGAAAGTGATCATTTGTGGCAACAGTTTCTATGATAATAAAACTTTTGAAGAATTAGCTTACCTACCAACAAGTATTTTTTCATAAAAAATTTCTATTATACTATTACCCCCTAGGTACGAATATTGTAAAAGCGTTTAATATTCTGTTATCAATATCATAGTGAACTAATTTTGATTATATTTTGAACATAAAATAGTTTGAATCTTGGAAACAAATATACTTAGCCACAAATATCTTCTTCCCATGGAAAAACCACTTAGCTCGGAATAAGCCGCCAGGACGGAAACCTACAATCATCATCAGCCTATGTTAGTCCACTGTTGGACATAGGCCTCCCCTGAAGAGCGCCATAGCGCCCTGTCTTCGGCTTGTCGCATCCAGCATCTGCCAGCAGTCTTTCGCAGATCGTTATCCCACCTGGCCGGAAGGCGTCCTACACTACGTTTACCGACTCGCGGTCTCCACTCAAGAACACGTTTACCCCAGCGGTTATCGGTTCTTCGCGATATATGGCCGGCCCACACCCACTTCAGTTTGCTAATTCTCTGAGCTATGTCGACTTCTCTGTCGGATGTATTCGTTACGTTTTGACTGATGTCTGGCAGTTCGTCGGTATAGTGGCGTATCAAGGTGGCTCTAGAATCGTGGCCGTCTCGTTGGGAACGGGGAGCATGATCAGCGTATAAACGGCCAGCGAATTGCGAAGATGGTACGGCGCGACCTTCGGAGCTCCAATCCGGAGCCCTCTATCTCGGCCGATATCTCCGACTTCGACAATACGGTCCTTCCGTCGTGCATTGTAAGCTTCGTCAGGTGGCTCCTGCCAAGCTGCTGAGTGAATACTTTGGACCCTCGGTTTCGCTATATCGCCTCTTTAATGAGGCGTGTATTGGAGCTCCGAAGGTCGCGCCGTACCATCTTCGCAATTCGCTTGTTCAGGTCTGACCTTTCCGACGAAGTCGCTTGGGTGGTTTCCCGTCTTTTTGTCATCATCCCAAGAGTCCGTCTTTTTGTCATCAGCCCAAGAGTCTCATCCGAGAGTTCGGACTTCTTACCAGTACGCTGCTTTTTGCAAAACTTGATGCCCTCGTCCCTCAAAGTTTCGACCAGATTGTGTAGGGTCTCGTCACCGTCATCAGTGGGTTCCAAGGCAGCGAATCTATTCCCGAGAAGCTGCTGAAACTTCTCGGTGCCCGCCATGATTCTGATTGGGTTCGGTCGGAGCGTGGACTTCATCAGACGGTTTCTTTCAAGCTTCAGATTGATATTCAGAGAGCCTCGGCCTCGAAGGAGTCGATCTCATTTTTTGTCACAGAATCGGGACTCCGCCATGTCCACTTCCTTTGGGGCTGTTTCTTAAAGAAAGAGTTCATTAAGAACAGCCCCTCTTTCTTAAGAAAGTTGACGAGCATTTGTCCCCTGTGATTTCGAACACCAAAACCATGCGGGCCTATCCGGGATTCGTTGCCAGTCTGGGTTCCCCCCACCTTGCCATTAAAGAAGACAATAATGTGCACATAATGACGAAGCAATATTGTAGGTTTTGCGTCCACTATCGCCTTCATGCCAAACGATACAGAAAGCTTTCTCGTTTTACCTGGAGACACACGACTCCGTCACGGCTAACTCCTGTATCTTTGGGCGCCTGTCGCGCCTATATCATGTAACTAGCAAGAGTAAACTGAGATAGTAAAATTATTGTCACGCCTATTTAGTGTATGTAAAAATACTTGACATTGCCATGACAGAGATCGGCAAAATCATAGTTGCATGAGATAGGGTGACAGCTTTTTTCAACGAATTAAACAAGAATAGACTTTAAAGGAATATACTCCAAGGTTTATAATATCATTTCCAAACGATTTGCACCTATTACGCGCAACTCATGTAACTTAAGATAACGGACCTACGCTTGACACGGCAGGACTGTCAAGGGTCGTTTTTTATGGTGACCCCTTCCCCCTTTTTCTGAAGATGTACGTTGAGCAGTGAGCGGACGTGTGTGTGCTGATAAGGGATCTAAATATTATGGGAACCGACTGTCCTAGCATCGAAATACATTTTGTATTAGCAAAAAAAATTTTGTCACCGCATGTATAATTGTATACTACAGGTGACATAATCTGACGTGAAAAAAGATATTATACTGCATTTCTGGGTTTAGTATTATTCTCACAGCATCATCTAGACCCAAGCTAAGAAGAGCTTGTGATATCGGTGCTTAGTGCTTAAGACACTTAATAAATGTATTACAAAGATATGTTTTTTTATTATACATAGAAAACGACCGGCACCCTCCCATGGCGGGAATCGAACCCGCAACCACCTGCGTCGCAGGTGCACCTTAGCCCACCGAGCCAATGACTTATTTTATTATTATTTCTACGATTTTCACATACTAGGAGAAAAAAAAACAAATTGGAAAATAGAAACGGATAGTGTGATTGTGGCTTACAATTGAGGGTTGGTACTAAGTTTGAAATTCGACCACCAAGGCGGCTTAGCATAACGTTGATTATGTTAATGACTGGCGGCGCCCGTTTTGATTTTATGACATACGGGCCTCTGGATTTGGCAATTTATGAGACTAGCAAACAAATAAAATCCTTTATTAATGAAAGTGTTCCTGCGTAGAGACCACACCTCGGCAAACATAGTGCAGGAAGGCGGGCAACGTGGGACGACGATCTGCGAAAGACTGCAGGCAGATGCTGGATGCAACCAGCTGAAGGCAGAGCTCTATGGTGCTCATAAGGTGAGGCCTATATCCAGCACTATACTAATATGGGCTGATGATGATGATGATTTATAAAAGACTAGCTAACCCGACGAAATTTGTATACCTATTAATATACACGAGAAAATTAATTATAGTGTTTAGTATTTCCGCCGCATTTTTCCAGATTTACTTACAGTTTAACCTGTACATGCATAAATTTTTCATGAAAGGCTGTATGTTTTACATTCTTTCGTGCTGTGTATCACACGACGTTACCCAATGCAAATAACGCTCGAACTTTTGCTATGATAAATGGAGCCAGGATTTGGTTTCATTGCCAAATTGATTAAGAACAATTTGCTTCAAATATTAGTTTGAAGAAATATTTTACTTTTGGCAATGCCTTGTCTGACTTTGTAGAGTCAAATTGAATTAGTTGCAAACAAAAATTCAGTTTCGTAGTCTCCACGAAATAATACTTCATAATTTACACAGCATCATCTTGCTTTTGATATAGTACCGTACTAATTCTAATTCTAAGTGAAGTAAGTCAAATCTTCAATGGCATCTGGTATGAAAGTGTGTTGTACATTATCACCTGCCTAAACGAGTCAACCTAACCAGCTCAGCTCCTTGAAGTACCAGATCAGAACGTTAGGTTATTAACTTAAATAAATAGCGGACAAATATTTGTACGATCTGCCAATATTTGTTCAGGGTGTTTTGGTCGTTTTCTATGTATAATAAAAATATCTATCCTATTTACTCGTACAATATTATATAAGTAAGTATTATTTATTTTTAATTGACAGCTTTCATTCAGATTCGCTTTAGGTGTGGATAAGATGTTCCGTAAGATGTTACGCCAAAGGATCATGTTTTAAAATAGATCATACTTGTTACTTGTTTCTGGACTGGTTTCCGCAACTAGGCCGCAGGTGGGCCCTTTTTGCGTGACGGGTGGGGTCTGCTACTTTAACCACCCGATATCCTCCAGCAGCTCGCTGACGCCGGTACATGCCTAGACGTTCTCGGACTCCCGAGGTATTGTAATCTTTGAAAAGCTACGCTATCGCACTCTACAAGCACATGCGCCGCCGTCTACTCAGCATTCATGCACCCTCTGCATAAAGGGCTGTCCGTGATGCCCAATTTAAAGAGAAATTAAAATAGATCATAACAATAGACTTACCTAAACGAATAGGGGGAAAAGGTAAGAAGAAACACCACTGTACCCAAACATTTTGTATTTTTGGGTACGTGTGGTGTGTATTTGTTTAGTATTTGTTTGTATAACTACATTCACGTTTTGATTACCAATTTCATTATAATTATATTTATGGCTTTTGTGGCGAAGAGGGCGACGGTCCGTCAGAAGTTTGTATTTGATTCCCGTCTCAGAACAAAGATGTGGTTTGCAGATGTTCTTTCTAAGATTTTTATGTACCTATTGGTACAGTAAAAATGTATTGCATATACGTACCCGTTATACCGGTTTTCATTTATCTAGTAACTAATGTTATCACAAACTCTTTCTCTAGCTTTAGACTTGCTGCTGTGTAAATTGCCTACCATTATCTATTTGTAAAAAGTTTCATTCTACGTATCCTTTTTACTATACCAGAAAAGAAATAATCAAAAGCTAATACTTTTATTGTACGATATATCGTCATAAAACCCTGACCACAAACAGGAGTTTTTATGACAGCATAAACTATTTTAGGACACATTTGGTGACCCGACGATAGTGTTTAGACGGCATAATTTTATTATTTTTCCATTACACGGGTTGTGTGGCTTACATAAACGCTTCGGGTCATAGAGGAAAATATAAAGCGTAGTACCTCGACCAGTTTCCTCATCAAAACCTCTTTACAGTGGTATAGAGGTTCAGGGCTGTATAACGGTCAGTCCTCGCTTCGCACGATCTTTACACACGTTGGGTTACATGATTAAAGTTTTCATACGGAATCCTAATATTTTAGAAAATATTCTATAGCCTATGTTCATCAGGAATAATGCAAGATTCTAAAAGTGAAAGAATTTTTCAATTAGGTCTAGTAGCGTTGGTACCTATTCAATTAAATAAAAAAAACAAACAGTCAAAAAGAGGCACGTCGTTGACATTTCTTCCCAAGACCAGAAAGGTATCACCACACTGCTCAGGCGGATCGGAGTGGAGTTCCTAAAATATACAGACGAAGTTTGGACATCTCCGCCATGAAATCATAGCACCGGAACAGCAAAGTGAATTCGGTATGGAACGAAATGGCGGACCAAGCGTAGAGATATAGCTGGCATCCAAGCAGAGCATTACACCAGGCAGTATCGCCTCTATGTTTGTCGTAAAATTGACAAGTCATGGTAAATCTACTACTGGTCCGCTCCTATGATTTCGCGGCGAAGAAGTGCCCGGAGTGTAACACCCTTTCTCACATTTTCCGTAGATATTAGATCGTGTTAATTTTGATGTAGATTATATCGACAAAATATTTACACCAAATGTAATCTACCTAGATTGTATAGTGCCTTTATTCTTAGTAGATCTAAAGGCTCTAACTCACTGGTGTCGAAACCCCATGGAACCACAACGTCGAGAAGTTTTAAGGCGGTATTCGGACCCAAACTAACGGCGCCGCCGCAGCCACCGATTTTATCTAAATATTACCGTTGAGGAAATTTCAACATTTTTATTCAAGCGTTTTTTAATGCCTTTGGAATAATTTTGTTTTGGATATTGCTGGCGAATAACAACTTATCTTTATCTTTAAGAATATATGGGTCGAGATAATCCCCTAAGGCTCAGACGTAGCCTGCAGTGACAGCTATTACAACTTGCAGGCGAACACAGGGCGCGCCGCAGACCGCATCTGTCTAGGAGAGGCTGGAGTGGTTGGGTTGCATGAAGGGATAGGGTTGTGGTAGCCGTTGTAGTGGCCCATTCTACAATCTTGCGTAGGTGTATGTAGTTACTTTGAGCTATAGAGCCTGCGTAGACTAGATACTAGAGTTTTTGCAGACTTATGTGTGAGGCTGAGAGCTCACTTTTAAATTCATTTCAAAATGAATTGAAATAAAAGCATATATACGTAAAACGTGAAGCAAAGTTCTATAAATTTGTGAAACTTAAATTTAAGCTTGTTTTTAGTAAGTATGGCTTATGTCATAGACTAGAGTCTAGAGCTTTAAAATTTTTTTACTAATTCAATATTTTTTTTCTATTCGATTTGCAAGGTTTTCAAAGTAATCCACACAGCTTTTGCCATCTTTGTTCGTCGAAATAGATCGTAAACTGACTGTATCGGATAAAAAAATATAATAATTATTGATAGTCATGGATTGGCAAAAAGAGAAAAAATATCGTGATTTTTTTTCTTTATTCTCCAAAGAATGTAAAAAAAGAACCTATTTCTATGAACCCATGATAAAACCAACTTCGAATTAACTAGAATTTGAAAAAAATTCGGAACATGTTGAATTTTAGGCCAAAGTTTTTCCATAGTTTTATAGAAAATGGTTTACTTATTTGCGGGAAACTACATACTTTTTCTTTTATTTCTTGTAGAAAGCAGATTTTGTTTTGTAGAAAAGACTTTTTTGTTTGGGCGCTAATAACTTCACTTATTGGATTCATAGCTAAAATAAACAACTTTAATCAACTAAGTCATAAAAATAAAACCACCACTTCAAAATAATATTTATTCTACTAAAATACCTACATTTATTCATACACCAAATAATAGTAACGTCTTTATTAAAATTTCTAAGGATCATAATTTCATTCTCTTTACATTTTCGTTCTACAGTAAAACATTAAGCTTAAAAATAACTTATTTTAATATTGCCATTTAGGAAAATATCTAATCTAACTATAACTATGTATATTTATACAAATTCGTCGGGCTGACTGTCAAGATAGGGTAGTTCTCACAGGCAAAAAAGGGGACTCGGGCAATTGTCCACCTCATTTTTGGATTGGGGGACAACTCTTCTAAATATTTTCTCTTTAATAACAAAGAAATTTACAATCAAATAACATATAGTAGTTGTAGTAGTAGTATACCTGTAGTTTGTGTGCAACAGTCTGCAGTTAGCTCAATTGTTTCTATTGTAAATACAGTTATTATTCGTTTGTTTCATTGTAATTTTCTTTATCAGTTAATTTAATTTAATTAATTAATTTACTGCGTTAATTAATTAATTTACTGCGTTAATAAAGGTTTTACATTAAAAACAATAATAATATTGAACTAGTAATTATAATTGAAACAATTGAGCAAACAATCTACAGGTAGTTTTACCCTTGGTTTTTGATTCGGATGAGTACCCTAACTAAAAATGAAGTGGTCAACACGTCCGCGAGAAGATAGTCGTTACGTGTCAAGGGTTCCGTATAGAAATTTTATATACACCTATTTATTACAACGGCCTTCGCTCTTTGGAAAACAACGTATCGTTGTTGTAAGGAAGTTGAAGTATGATTTGGGGCACTTCAGTGATATTTCATAATGGTTTAATTGATATGTTGGCCAAGTCATATTGAGCCTTGACTCGTTTACAATAATGTCTGTACTGTTGTGACGTCAGAGCATATCGGTTTCACACATTTTGTATGTTAAGACTTAGACCCACATTATTATAGCGACAAAATACACCACTAGTTGAAAAATGTATTTCTAAACATTCTAAATGTATGAAACCTGCTTCTGATGTGCCTTACCACAATACCAGATCACAATAGTGTGGTTTTTGCTTTATAAGGGCTGTCAATTATTATTTTGCTAACGTACACGTTTTTGATGCCTCGGTCAACATTACTGCACCATAATTTAATGTCAAGATCTCTTTATGCATGACTGTTTTTATTATTAGTTTACTACACGTAAAGGTTTTTCCCTAGTTTTCACGTTCAGTATAAAGTTCAATCGAATATATCCCAAATATTCATACAGGGATAGAATCTCGAAAGGTATTTTGCAAATGGTTAACAACCAGCAGTCAAAATTCCTTTAACGCAACTGGTTACGAAACCCAGTTTCCAAAGATCTATAACGTGGTAGCAAATCTTTTGGTACCCAAAATTTCATAATAATCCTTTTTGGCATAATTGAGTCTTTACATAGATTTACCTACAAAATATTTTACAGGTTCATGACAGGCAATACTGTCATAGAGGAAATGGATTGACGCTAAGAGAGAATGTATATACGTGCCTGACTGCCAAATAAATGAGGCCTAAAAATTAGCTTAAGGGGCCTTTTACCGTTGAATTTCCCATACAAACGTAATACCAAAATGATTTGTAATTTAAGCATATTTTCACCATTATCTGCTATTATTTGTAAAAGAATACCTACGTACCTATTTATCCAGATTCCTACAACAAATTTTTTTCAAAACACTACACTGAAATGAAATTAAACCAAATGGGACAAAGAAAACACGTTTTCTTATTATTTGTGTAAATAGGTATTTTCAAAAACGCTTGTGGTAGGAACCCAGATAAGCACTATTCTTATACAAATAATAGCAGTACATGGTGAAAATATGCTCAAATTACAAATCATTTTGGTGTTACATTTTGGGAAATTCATCCGTCACCAGAGCCTTAATATTTAGTCGAATAATTGTTATTATTGGTTGAAGAACATGTTTTTGGTAGAGGGGCACGTCGCGTATCACTATCAGCCGCTTATGTTTTACCCTACTATATATTTGGCAAAGACACTTATAAAAATACGTAATTACACACACAGAATTTAACATTATTCTAAACAAAACAAACGTGTAACACGGCTTCTATCACACATCTACAAAATTACAAAATTATTTAGATGAACGTGAATTAATCACAGTCAGAAAAAGACATAGGTACAGTGCGCGTCACATATAAGTACCCCCCCTATCTCAATGTATGTAAGACACAATAGTTGTTATTTTTGTGAATTTCAGACTTTGAGTATTATGGAAGGGCAGTTCGGTCCTGAGCGGCGGCCTGATAAATTCTTGCATGTGAAAAATTGTGACAAGTTACAAGGGAATTAGAAATAGTCGAAAATAGTTTGTATACAAGGGGGGTACTTAATTCTGACGCGCACTGTACATGGTATCTATTTGGAAGATTCGTCTTTTTACATACATAGGCCAAAAAGTTAGCCATATAAGCATGCTGTGCTTATTTAAAATCATTTATTTAGATTCCTTATAGATAACAGTAAAAGTCTAGAAAATTATTATCACATTGTAGAAAAGAAAGAAAAGAAATAAACTTCTCTCTAAAAGTGGAATGTTGAAGAGAAAATTTTTGGTGCGTTCAGTAAACATTCAAGAATTACAAAGAAAGTATCTGGGTGGAATCTTAGTTTTTCGAGTAGACCTCAAGGTCTACTGCGACTGCTCAAGTAGTCGTTCAATATCTCATGTTATAGTCCTCCGGGGGGTCTATAAGCACGGTCTCTGTAGTCTCTCCCTGTGCAGAAGACTGGGTGCCTTGCAGCATCCCCGAAGGTCGCAGGGAGATGGCGAGTGGTAACGCAGATCGGGCGCAGAGCTGAGACGCGCCTCGAGTTGACCCCACTGAGCGGTATCGGGTGCAACGACCTCGTCTGGAAAGAAAATTCGTGTGAGAAAAATAACATCAATCGCGTTATTTTTATGTAAGATCATCATCATCAGCCCATATTACAGTCAGGAGGCCTATGTCCAGTAGTGGACATAGGATTCCTGTCCTGCCTTCTAGTAGTTATGTAGGTAGGACAGACCTTTATAATAGTATGTTTAAAACTGTTGCTAAGCAGTCTTATTTCTCACTCTAACTTATGCCAATGGAAGAGGCAATGCTTTAAGCTGGCCGAGAAAAAAAAATACCATCTCTAGAATAAAACAAGTAGATACATAAGATAAGACATATTACTTTATGCTTGAAGTTAAGAAGTAAGTATGAATGCTACGTGCATTGGTAAACAGAATAAATTACATATACGAAACAGATTGCTAGGAAAGGAGTTTGAGCATGTTTTGAAAGAGCGTACTTGTGTAAAAGTTTTTGTCATAACATAAATTGGAAAACACGACGCTTATAAAAATATAAATACCATAACAACTTACTGAAAACATAAACATAACTTTTAGAAAAATCACACTGAGAAGTAAATTGTGAAGCCTTGTCGTTTAGGAGGTTTTCTTATAAGTATAATAAACATGATGAACAGAAACTCACAACATGTAGACAGGTAGTGTCGTGGATTTTTAGGGTTATCCAGTACACTATTCACAACAATGACTGGGTACTAAAGTTAAACCCATAAATTACAAAACAACAGAGTAATTAACCAACAAACCCCGCATCGGCCCAATTAGAATTCAAACCCAGATTATATAACCATAATCAAATTATCCCTAACCCGAAAACACCACCTGATTATCTCTACAGCGAATAACATCGTAATTTATTAATTTATTCAACTCACCACACCGAATAATAGGATGACCACAGTTGGCAGCCATTACTTGGTTCGTGGTTTTCTATACTAATATTATAAAGAGGAAAGATTTGATTGTTTGTTTGTGGTTCGAATTGAATAGGTTCGGAAACTAACGGACCTTTTTGAAAAATTCTTTCACTATTAGAATGATAATCATAGAATATTTCTAAAATATAGGGATCCATATGAAAACTGTGTGTGTGTAAAAACTTTTGAAATTCTGTTTAATAACTGTGCGAAGCCGGGGCCGGCCACACATAATTTGAAATGACTCGAAAATATCGGAGAGCTTACTACTTACTACTACGTGTTTCCTTTTAAACTATGGGTAAAAGGACGAAATGTTGTAAGCCTGATTTTAAATAAAGAACTTTATTCTTTATTCTTGTGAGCACAACAAAATAAGCACTTGAGCAACAAAAATTTCATACAAATTATTATAAATTATGATTGGTAAGTGTTGGTAAACGTTTTATATTCTCTACACTTAAATTTTTTGGACCTCTAGTGGAAACCAGTTTCGCATAGGTTTTTTCAGAGTACAAATTATTCTTTTTTTTACATCTGAACCAAGTTTTGCATCCTTATTTTTTCTAAATAAAAGTAGTAGCCTATGTTGATCTAGATATGTTTTGAACTATGCTATGCATGCAAAATTCATGTCCGATCCATTCAATAGCTTATGCTTGATCCATCAATACTAATTATCATAAAGAGGAAAGATTTGATTGTTTGTTGAATTGAATAGGCTCCAAACCTAATCTAACGATTTAAAAAATTATTTCACCATAAGAATCCTTCACTTTTCCTGATGACAAAGCTTGAACATAGGCTATAGAATATTATCAAAAAAGTTAGGGATCTAGTTAGTATTACTTTAGTAAGTATATAACTAGAGTACCTAGTATATACACTTTTAGTTAATTAGTTGGTATAAAACACTTTTATATCTATTCCCTAAAAATCTAAGCCTAAAATAGGGCTATAAACTTTCCGGCACTCGTGAAAAATCCGCGCGAGTAACTCAAATCTTTTAAAGGACAACGACACTGCTTTTTAGTTTATAGGAAATGAAATCTAGTTTATATGTCGCGCAAAATTACGTTGTGAACAAATTTTACAACCCGCTTGGATTTTATTTTGATCATTACTTTGTTGTTCAACTACATTTTACTACCTACCAATGCTTTACGACAAAGTATCACTAAAATTTTCATGGTATTTTGACCTTTATTACCATAGACAATGAACAGCATTTTAGTACCTATTATGGTGGGTTCGATGACTTGTTTAGAGAAGGAAATAGACAAGCAAATTAAAACCCTTAGTGGAAAACTGGAAGTGCTCTTGATAATTTTTTTATATAGTACGTACTTTGACAGTATACGTAGACAGATTTTTTTTATATTCAAATAACCCATTTTTTTATTTGAGCCGGATTGATATCTCAGATGGGAGTTGCCATTGCCATAAAAAAACAACTTCCGAGTATTGCAAGCAAGCCATAATGTAGGAAGGCTAGAAAATAAGTTTAATTTGGATGCTTAAGATTTTTAGAATTTAAAAGTTTTAACAGCTTTTCGTATCTACGTTGGTTATAATAAAATAATTTTATACTAGGGAATAAAGTGGTCACTTTGACTTCGAATGACAAATTATAATTCTAAATTGCGAACTAACCGCAAGAACCTTGGATTTAAATTCAAATAGCAGTGGAAAGCTGACCCACGTCGTGAGGTCATTTCTCAAACGGAAAATAGTCAGCTGTAAACGGTTTAGACCGCAACTACAGAGATCAAGTCGCTAAGGTTTGGTCCACTTTTAGCAGTTTTAGCTGTAATTTATTGTGAAGTTTAGGTGTGAAGCGCAGCTTAGCTTAAACCTTGCGTTATGGGATCATCACAATAAATCGAATAAAACATATTTGGAGAACTTGGTAAATTTGGTTTTTACCATTCTCTAGCACACCATTGTGAAAAAACTAAGTTTATCGAAGCAAAAGCCCTCGCTTTTTAGTACAAACGAGGAACTCACCAGCAATGCCTTAAATTGGTCCGTTTTCACACATGAAATACTTTAAATCTGACCTAACATTCAATACTGATGTGTTACATAATATTGTGTTCCTTTATGGCCAGTCCATCCCAAGGTTGCCTGGAACAGATCGCGATAAGGCAGCCCTTTGTACTTCCTCTATACAAATACAAATACAAACAAATCAAATCATTTATTCATAACGAAAGTTACAGGTCAATAGGTGTGTTCAATATAAAAGATTACTTATATTGCCTTAATATAATGTTTAACACTTGTATAACTTATTAATTTAGATATTTAATTATTAAATAAAAAGGTAAATTTAATTTTATACAATAATGTCAATCAATATTTAAATAATCGGTAGTTCGTAGAACTCGGCTACGGAATAAAAAGTACTCTCTAAAAGCCATTTTCTCAGTCGATTTTTGAGAACCATGGTAGAAGTTGCATCTTTAATCGTGTCCGGCAGCCGGTTGTAGACTGAGGGACCCATGATGTACACGGACCTCTCCGACTTGCGCAGCCTGTGCGCCGGCGCGACGAGGACGTGCGCGAGCTTGTTGCTGCGCAGAGCGCGGGCGGTGTTCACGCCTCTCTTCTGGAACTTATCAATGTTTTTGTAAGTGAACATGGCCACTTGATATATGAGCTCACAAGGGAGAGGCATGATATTCAGCTCTTTAAACAAGTCTCTGCAGGACACATCATTATCTACGCCGGCGATCGCGCGGACGGCCCGCTTCTGCATTACGAATGCCCGCTGGACATCCGCGGCTCGCGCCCACAGCTCTACACCGTACGTAAGGATACTATGGACGGTCGCAAAGTAGCAGGACATTACTACACCGCGAGACGCGGTGCCAGCGAGCCGCCGCAGTGCGAAACAGGTCCGCCCTAACTTGGAGCAGAGCTCTTCAATATGAACCTCCCACGTGAGTCCACTGTCGATGTAGAACCCTAACAGTTTCGTAGTGTCGACCATCTGCAGTGCGGTGTTACCGGCGATCACGGTACAGGGTGGCGATGGTGCACCATTAAGCCGGAAGGTCATGAAGCAGGTCTTCTCTCTATTGAGGGCTAAACCGTTAGATTTAAACCATTGTTCGAGCCTTCGAACTACAATGTTCAGTCTAGACTCAAGTTCAAGTGTTGACGCCGCAGTCACCACTGCCGCCACGTCGTCTGCGTACATGAAGACTTGCGCCTCGCTCACGGCCTCAGGTAGTTATATAAAGTAGTTATATTTCCTTATGTGGTATAAGGAAGTGTTTTCTATCTTTTGTTCAGCTTAAACAGCTGAACGGATCCTAACACATTTATGGCCAACGACGCACATGTCTATCTGCAAAAATTTTATTTTGACAAGGTTCTGTCCTAACCTCATCACAAATGGAGTATTTTGTATGTTGGACAGCGGCCAGCGGTGATCAGAATCGATTACTGGATATATTTGATATAAGTTAATCTGTTTTTACAAACACATTTCAAAAACTTTTTGTTGTTTATGCGAGGCGTTTGGTGTTGACAGTAGGTGCAGTTAAAGTATTACATTTTGGTAAATCATATTCATGCCTCGACTTATGGCAGTTTATTGGATATGTTATTTATGGCATGACTTAGAATAACATTGCAAAGTTGTTACTAGAGATATTTCTTTATACGTACCGTACAGTCAGCTGTAAAAATATGTATACACTTCGAACTTTTCACTTTTATTAGACTCGTTACTTTCAACTAAAAGAGCACGTAAACATTGTTCAATGTGCCATTATTTATTACATGTTATTATTATTAGGTAGTAACTGTAATTTTCAATATCGACTATTTAGTCGAGCTGAAAACTTTGTAGATATATTTTTAAAGCTGACAATACAAACAGAGATAAGTTTGCAGAATTCTCCGAAATTATACGAATCGTAGGAGCTAAGTGAAGTTGCAGCTGTTTTCGTCCATGCCCGTCCCATTATGAACTTATAATTTTACACGAAAAGTTTGGATGCCTGGATGTTGGTTGTTTCTACACGATAAAACAAAAGTACCTACCTACTTATTGGAGGGCGATGAAATTTTGCGAGAATGTACCCATACAGTAGCATTGTTCTTTCGCCTAGCCCCCTGTATTTTTTTTACAAAATAGTACGATTCTACAACTAAGGAGAGTGGAACCTGTTATTCGGGTCAGCTAACAATTACCGTCACGTACCTCTATACTAAAATAACATGTGAAGTTTGAAGCCACGAACAGAAAAAATACTAAAATTACATTAACCATTCAAAACCAACTATTTTCACCTGACATTTGCACGAACTGTAGGCACTGTAGCACGGGCTTTCTTGTCTAAGGTAGAATAGAAAAATATTACGTCACTTTGTCATCGAATGCGTTAATTATTTAAAATTAATTTCTTCACCTTCAATAATGTGCGCAATGTATGGCGATGTGATGCCATTATTGTTTATTATACCCTAGAATACAATAAAAAAAAAACAAAAGTGCTTGGCCTACCTGAAGAGCGGATTTTTCTGTAGCACCCCTTGAGTCAGCTAGTTACCTCGCAGACAAACAAGACCTAGGTAAACATTGTCTCAATCGTGATGTCGACTCAGCTGTGTGGACGAGAGGGTATTCGGCTGAGTGCATTACGGATTTATTTTTAGTTTTCGCTGTTTTTAAGGTAACCATGTTAAATAATGTTAAGTAAATATTGTTCAAAATTCGTTTTAAATATTTTTAATAATTGTTAGTTCAAACGTTGGGAATCTGTCTGTTCACTAGTTTTAAGTGAAAAATGTTTATAGTGGAGACTTTACTGGTCTAAGAAAATCCTTATTGTATATCTTTACATCAATATGTACTGTCTGTCTTCCAAATAAATATAAAATAAAAATAAAAGTTCTCATTTACTTATAAGTTTTAAAGTTTCCTTTTCCGGAAACAATTTAATTAAGTATGTTCCGCCTTATTATTTTGTTTACGGAGGTGGGCGCTGGCTCAGCTACAGTTTTCACAATTTTACCCTATTTATTTCTGTTCCTAATAAAGATTTTTGTATATTTTATTGTATACTAGCTGGGTGCCCGCGATTTAACAAGCGCACCTACCTATCCCGTGGGATGTTCGGGATAAAAAGTCCATATATTATTCCAGATCATAAACTATATGTGTACCAATTTGCATCAAAATCCGTTTAGTAGTTTTTGCGTGAATGAGTAACAAAACATCCATACTTACAAACTCTCGCGTTTATAATATTAGTAGGATATTGAAATTGCGCTATAGCTCTAGATTGAGGCATTTTTGAAATTTGTAAGGTTAGGTTTAAACGACGCCAAAGTGGTGTGTTGTTTCTGCCCCCTGATTGGATTAAATTGAGTCTTACGACTACAACTAATTTTTATTAACCCATTAATGGTCAAACAAAAATTACAAAGATTTAACCGAAACTTTCTTTATTTATTTATTCTATGGGTCACAAAAAAATATGAGAAAAGGAAAAAAGTTAGTATTTTTTGATTTTCAGCATTTTCAAGGGGTGTGCCCAAATTGGCACGGTGGCCACTTATGAGTGATAATTTTCTAACAAAGGCTTTTCGATGAACAGGGTTTTCTTGCATTTTTTACAGCTTCTAGCGGCTTTTAATATGGCAAATAACAGCCTACTCATTTCGGGAGCTTTTCAGGTACGTGGTCGGCGCCGCCGTCCAGTTGCAAACAAAAAAAATGTTTGATGTTGAAGGACGAGCAGATTGGTTTTGTTTTTTATCTAATGACCAATACATGCATTCTCTAGGTAGCTTATGTATGATAACCAGACAATATTAGTATTTCGAAGCAAATCTGTAGCACTCCAGCACTGACCGTAAAATTGTGTCTGTGATTTTGACTCGCGTACAAAATACTAAAGCCCCATGGCAAAAACTTCTTCATCAAAAAACATTTCATATATTTGAACAGGTGTAAGTTCTGTCACTGCTTCTTTCACGCGACTTTCGTTTAGTATTCGGACGTCAGATTTTGTGTGGGAGTTGGAATAATTCGGGGTACACCATCAAACTGGTGCAGTTGATGTAGAAGGACTCGGTCTTGTCGGATGAACATCTCTGAGGTACATCGGCTCTAAATTCGAGCTCTCTTGGCAGCTAGAGGCTTATCGTCACTGCTATTTTCTGAATCCGAGTGAACACCAACATCACAGATAAATACCTCAATACTTCGGGAACTTCATTTGGAAGGTAAGATACAGCATCGTTGTTGTCTAAACCTTCTTCTTCATCAGTGACGACACTGGGTTCTGGAGGAATTATCGCCAAGTCATACTCTCAACCGCCACTGTCTTCTTCTATGAAATTTATAGCCTCTTCTAAGCCTTGAAAGTTGTTACCAGCGCTAATTCTACGCCTAAGACTCATTTTGAAATTCGGAAAAATGTAGATAAATTTAGTATACTTGTGGCCACTGTACCCGAATTGGCACAGTAATGTTTTGAACATCACAAAAATATAGATTTATCATAATAAGTTACTGCAACATGCTACAAATCATCGATTACTTATTATATTATACATATAGTAAGGAATCAGGGAGATTATATTTATCTGCATAATATAATAGTTAAAAACCAATACATACCTCCACACGTGTCTTGATATCAAAATTCAGCAAGAAATTATGAAAAAACTACTAATGATAGAAAAATCGTTTTAATGTTTAGTCAATCACTGCATTTCCAACTACTCAAAACTGCAATAATATTACGACTGGTGTCAACGGTTTTTTTTTCTATCCTCATTATTTAGGTGTTCCCAAATTGGTACGGCAACCATTAATGGGTTAATACACTGATCTTCTCTATAATTAACTAATCAATTATCAAACCTTTTATCAACGTAAATTCAGTAAAAGAAAGCACTTCGTAATTGACAAGGAATCGAATCATTGATTAGTTAATCAGCGTACAACTCTGGCTGTCAACTGTGGCAATCTCATTTCCATGAAACTTTAACACAACCTACATGTTTTACTGCATACAACAATCTGTGAATGTCATTTTCCAATTTCTGTTCTCCATTTCACGTCTGGAGAGGCGCCAGCCAAGTTGAAAGGCGAGCCACATCCGACAGTTGACATTAAGCAGTCGCTTTCCGTAGCCAAGACTTTAAAATACGACATTGTAATCCCTAGCAAACACTCTTTGTCTCTAAGTTATTTAGACTTTCATCATCATCATCCCGTGTTAGGCCACAGCTGGACATAATGTCTCCCCTAATGAGCGCCCTAGCGCCCTGTCTTCAGAGTGTTTGGAAAATAATTTTCACTAAAAATCATAATATTTCATAGTAGCGACCAACTCCGGCTTCGCACGAGTCCAATGCTGATACAGAAACCTTTCTCTCGAATCATTCTATCTATTAAAAAAACCGCATCAAAATCCGTTGCGTACTTTTTTTGGCTTTATCGCTTAGCGATAACATCGTACGGTTGCGTAGTTTTAAAGATCTAAGCATACATAGGGACAAACAGACAGACAGTGGGAAGCGACTTTGTTTTATACTATTTAGTGATATTCAAACATAAAATTTTGTGTACTTATTATTTGTCAAAGATAGTTATATAGTACCTATTATATACCATACAAAGAGAACATTACAAAAATACATGTTTTACGTAGAGGAAGTATAAATAGCGGCTTTATCGTTATAAGCGATATCTTCCAGGCAACCTTGTTATGATTATATTTGCAACAATTCTATTCATTTTATTCTCTTACCTGGTACAGTGACACCGCAGCAGCCTCCAGAAGGCAGCCCTGAATGTCCTGTTGAAGACGGTGTAGATGATGGGGTTGATGGTAGAAGACACGTAGCCCAGCCATAGGCAGATGTCCACCACGTGCTCTGTTTAAACACATTACAATTAAATTAATGATTTGACGATCTCTGGCGCAGCGGAAGGAAGTCTACTTGCGACGCAGGATGCCGGTTTCATTGCCACGTTAGGCATATTTGAACAACTATTAGATTTTTCCGGGTGTTCTAGGTATTTATTTACTAAAAATCTATCTATGTATTATTGTTATGAGTGCTGAGTTCCAGAAATATTTTGTCTGTCACCGTGTCATCATATAACAATTAGTATCTATGGTCACGACCAATTTATTTGCTGATATATATGGCCAAAATGATGCAATCTATGGCGCTCATTAGGGGAGGCCTATGTCCAGCATTGGACTAATATAGGCTGGTGATGATGATGACGATGATGGCCAAATTAATGCCCTACCTATTGATACGCTATTTTAAGTCATCAACATTGTAATCAATAGTCGAACGTAAAATAAACCTACGACAAAATCTTAATCTTATGGCGCCAGTGTAGCGTTTGTTCAAAAATAGTAGAATAAGACCCTGGCTTAGTTTAGGGCTACATGATGCTGTTTAGATAGTCTAGCATTGCTTATTTAATTCAACTTTCCTTCTGTATAATATCAAAGCCACATTAGTATCTTCCCGTATATTGAATACAGTTTCCGTATACAATATACGTGGAATTACGCTGAACGAACATCCTGAAAGATCCTCTTCATTAAAATGGCTTCGGGCACCGGGCATTACCATCCCATCTATCACAAAAGATAGTTTAAAGCACTCTCCTTCATCCATTTAATTAGCCCTTACGTGAACCTATCTCATGTGGTTTTAGGGTTCCGTGGAACGTTTTATTAAAACCCGTATCGAGGCAGCTGAGGTCCCGTGTTTACATGATGGTGAAACGGTTTTATGGATGACGTAGCACATTTAAATCAATTGATTTCCGAATTGGTGGCTGAATGACTGGTTTTAATTACGGGACTGATTTTCAATCTGTTGATTCCTTTGTCACTTTTTGATGAATGTTTCATGGAGTTTCTATTAATTACGGAAGGACATAATCAGCAACGTTGGTAAATAACAGTAAAATGTTTGTATTGAGACATCAAAATGGTTGATTACTTGAAAAACAAGCAGCCCGATCACTAAGATAGGGAATGATTTGTGCGATCCGATAATAAATAATTAGGTACCTATCCCTAATAAGTTTTTATATAATTAGGTATTCCTAATCACAGTCAAAATATATACAAAAATGCCACGAAGCAAAAATTATTCAATAACTCGAAGCGATTATAATACATAGGTATAGCAGGCTGGCCCCCTCGCCAGCCTGCTATATTGTATGAAATTATTCATCCAATTTAATAATAATAATATTTATTTCAGGCAACATTATAAGATATAAAAAACTTAAATATTACGGCCCATGTAAAATATATACCTTAATCTACCTTATATAAAAGTGCGCGACGTGTGTCGCGCGATATATTATGTAATATACAACGAATTCTAAAATTCAATTCCTTCATCATAATAATGTACAAACCTGGTACAATACAAGCAGGGCACGAAGCGAAGAGGATATTCAGCAGGAAGAACGGAGCCCAGCAGAGGACGAAGGTGAAGAACACCAGACCCAGGACCTTGGTCGCCTTCTGCTCGTTGGCGACCGCGTTGGCTGAGAGGGACCGCCCCTTCTTGCGGTTGGCGAGGAACCTGCAAAGTTTTGATGTTACAGCAGAGGCTAGTTCAGTTGGAAGAGGTACCAAATGATATATACTAGCAGTCCGCCCTGGCTTCGGCATTTAGCAAAAGTAGAATTTTTCATGCGGATACCTAACTTTTTTTGAAAATATTCTGTAGCCTATAAATAAATAAAATAAATAAAAATCTTTTATTCGGATTTCATTGATCCATAATTTGTTAGTAAACTTAACATAAAATTACAATTAAAATCAGTTAAATCAAATACATCCTAAATTTTCCCTATGTTTTCTAGGGAAAATTTAGGATTCTAATGTTGAAAGATTTTTTTAAATCGGTCCTTTAGTTTCGGATCGAAACAAACAAGGGGCCAAATCTTTCCTCTTTATAATATTAGTATAGATAAAGATAACCTTAATATTAAAATATGAACTGTATTAAACTTCTTAAAAAGTTCTCAAAAGTACATAGTACTTTGCCCTGCTGTGATACATTGTTAATGCTGGGAGAATTTCAATTAAGGATTAAAAAGCCAAAAATATGTTTGCTAAAATAGCGCTAAAATTTCTGAAATGTTTAAAATATAAATATCTGGACCTCGAATCATTAGGCAACAGATATTTCGATAAAACGCGCGTGAAGTCAAAAGCTGAAGCTAGTATGCAATACTTAAATTATTATCGAATCAATCTTTTAGTTTGTTTTTCATGAATAATATTGATAAAAACAATTTTCATTATACATTAAAATTAAGGAAATAGATAAATTTAAATAATAATGGCTATTAACCCATCTCCTACCAATAATTTTCATAACAAAAGAGAACACAACCCAGAAGCCTGCATTTACAATTTGAATAAATGGAATCCTAAAAGATATTCACAGCTTGATTACGGCTCAAAATGTTTTATCCACCGAAATTTAAATGTAAATTCATGTACACTTTGATCCAAGTTTAATTCATTCTAAACTTTCACACCCGAAACGGACCAAACGAAAATTTAGACAGCAACGCTAACCGTTTCATTTCAAAAGTATAATTCGTAGGAATTCTTTGAGGGAACCACATTGCTGGGGTAAAAACGCCAAAACAATTCAGAGTCTCTTAACATACCTAATTTGTAGAGACCCCGTCCCTTTTCTAAAGGGATATAGCCCTTTTATTGTCTAAATAAGGTCCAAAGTGCCAGACATGTTGGGATTAACTTCATTTTGTTGTCACGACAGTTGCAAATGTTTCCTTTTGTAGAAAACCATTATACTGCTCTGGGAAATATGGATGGATTTGTTGAAAACAGGGGAAATTGAGCAACGAATAAATCTGATTGATATGTATGTTACTTAATATTCTGCTTTTGAGCTACAATCACAATAAAAGGAGTAAGTTATTTATTTTGTACATTCAATGA
This sequence comes from Eupithecia pulchellata, assembly GCA_963931895.1. NCBI lineage: Eukaryota > Metazoa > Arthropoda > Insecta > Lepidoptera > Geometridae > Eupithecia > Eupithecia pulchellata. Next base: position 3,131,383 of record OZ007522.1, read on the forward strand.
GTGAATGGAGGCATCCACATATAAGAAATAAATGTTTCTAAAATAAAAAATGTACGCAGTTAGTGGACAAAGTAGAAAATTCAAACATACTATACCAAAAGATCTCTAGACTATGATTTCTAGAAATTACTACAGTAAAAGCAAATTCATTGAAGGTCAATACTCTTGAACACCATTGAAACTAAAAACGTCTGTATATAATTTTACAACACTTACGCCAATTGAACTCCGATTTTATTACAAGTCTGCTAAAATAAATAAACTAGCTTCTACTCATGGCTTTTCTCATTTGGTATTTGGGAAAACGATAGAGCACGTATCAGTTGGTATACAAATTAAACTCACTGCCAATGTTTATTTATTGTGAAGGCGAGGGTATAAATAGTGCTCCCACATTGTGTATTTTAATATTGTCCTGGGTAGGCCGACGAAGTCAAAATTAGGGTATCAATATTCATTACGATCTATCTAGCCATACTTTACAAATAAAAAAGTGTGGACAATCCACACTGCATCCTCTAGCCCCAAGTAAGAAGAGCTTGTATTATGGTTAACTAATATCTAGTACAAAGTACTATTGGTACTTTTTAGTACTATTCTAACGGGTATTTATCGCGTTTATTTACCTATTTTTCTCGACGTATAAACAGGTAAACGTGCCGTGTGCTGCCGGCATAGAATTTCACCACCCCAACTCTTCCCGTGGGTGTCGTAAGAGGCGACTAAGGGAAACACACCGGGGGGCGGGCAGCAGCCCCCTCTGCAGAACAACTCTACCGAACTGCGATCCCCAACCAGCATGCCTAGCGTGGGGATTATGGGTAATAACCCCCAAATGATGAATAATGCCACCTATGGCGCTCATTAGGGGAGGCCTATGTCCAGCAGTAGACTATATAGGCTGATGTTGTAAACAGGTAAAATAGTACTAAATAATTATGTGTTCAGATCGCGTAAGTTTAAAAATACTTTTGGTACTTTCACGTTTACATTTTAGTATGGATGGATAGCTAAGATTTTTCAAAGGCGGGGTCAATCCGATCATAAACCTAATGGTCTCTTAGGATTCCGATTGATTCCCGCAATAACTGATAGCTATTTGTTTCGTGTTCTGGTCTCAAGAGTTTTGAACGAAATCGAATTTAATATCTTTGTATCATTGAAAGTTGATTGAGTTTTGCAATCAAAACTCCTACCAGGTACCTGCCAGGAAAGAGGTGAGCCTTATGTATGGTTTATGAATGTTAGTTTAACTTCCTTTCGTTTAATGAATAACCAATAACAAAACTAGATTTAGCCGTGGCTTTGCACGCCATGTTTCTATGAAAATGTTTCAAGGTTCTAATCGTATAGAGGTATAATATGGGAACTGTTTTTTTGTATAAGAAGTATGTTTTATTGCACAAGTTTTATTGCAAGACCAGAAAACAGCAAATAGGTGTGTAAACTAAATTTCAGCTGGATGAACTCAGTAGTAGTTGCGTTTAGAAGTAAAAAATATCCATCCATATAGGGAAACATTAACATTTATAAATGTGCAAAGTTTGATATTCAATTATTGTTCCTCTTAGGAGAGTAGTTCCTCCGCAGAGTACAGTAAATACACAGTTTTACAGTAATCTAAAGCACGAAACATAGAAGACTTAAGTAAGCTATATAGATAAGAGAATTCACCGACCTCAAAGTCAATGCATTAGGAGCTGTGATGAGCTTCAACGGCCTCAGTCTAGCTCTTCTGGTCTCAGCGACGATGCTCGGAGGGGTCTGCGTAGCCACGTCCTTGCCTCGCTTTGTGCCAGAGCTCGTGTTGGACCCACACCCGTTCATATAGCTCAGTTGAGGGTGGGACACACTCATGCCAATTTTATTCCGCTGTTGCCTGTTGAAAAGTTTGTATTATGAAATTGTGTGGCGTACATTTTTAATCAGCACCCTAACAAAACAGGTTTTGTTAGGGTGCGGCCGAGAACAAATGATTTATGAGGGTTTCTGGGAAAATAAAAAGGTATACTAGCTTTTTTTAATTTGGGTACATCATATTATATGTTTTGCTTGTTCTGGATCAGCCACCTATGTATCGAAAACAGTTTTAGATAAAACCTAGTTGACTCTATAACAATTTTACCTAAGTGACATTGTCGAGGCGGTGCTTATTAGACCATGGAGTGACCATGACCCTGTGTTTAGCTGGCACCAGACCAAGGTATCAATGGAGAGACCAAATACGCATCGAAAGATTAAACCATAGCCAAAATACATTGCATTATTCGTTATACCCTTCCAGAGTTTCTATTATAATGTAATAGAAACCCAAGTACTACGAAGTTAGTGTCTGAAACTCACCTAGCAGCACTAGTGACCCTCCAAGTAAGCTGTCTGCTCATAGACCTGTTCGGAGACAGGTCTGGGGAGCTCCTGGCGCCGGCACGCCGCGCCCCCTGTATCGGTCCGTTGTCGAAACCGCCGCATTGTCTGGAAGCGAAGATAGGGTTAATTGGGGAACTGCTCACGTTTTACTCTCGACGTTGACGAGTCATAATGAGTCAGTTAATATCGTTTATTTCAGATAACTTAGTCCCTAACAAAAATAATTACATAGCATTGAATACAGTACCTATGCTCTGGCATAGGTACTGTATTAAGGAGGTACCTACCTTATGACACAACGAGGTTAAATTTGGCTAAGCTGTTAAACGGAAATTGACATCTGATCAAGGCTACTAATTCAAAGGGAAATACTGCATTAACGATGACGGCATGCTATCAAGATCTCTTAATTTGTATAGCATCATGGAACATCTAAAAAACGGAATTTTCTAAAAGGAAACTGCCCAAGAGTCCTGTAAGGTCTAAAGGAAATAAAGCACTTTGATTTTGATTTTGATTTTTTGATTTTGCTGACATTGAACGGAGCGGGTTGCATTGTAGCAACATTACAGTGTATCAATATTGTATACTAGCGGTCCGCTCCGGCTTCGCACGGATATTTAACAAATTTTTTTTTTCATGCTGAACCCTATTTTTTTATTATTCTGTGCCTTATGTTCATCACGGAAAATTCCAATGGTGAAAGAATTTTTCAAATCGGTCTAGTAGTCTCGGTGCCTATTCAATTCAAACAAACAATCAAATCTTTCCTTTTTATATATACAGACAACAGACAGACCACAGTGCACCCGGTAGACGATAGACTTGACAACTAGTCGGGGCGGCTTTCTGCAATAGAATCACCGCATAATCATGCTATAATTGACATTTGAAAGCCATTTCAATGTCCTTGAAAGCCGTTTTAATGGCCATTCACCATGCAATTGCGAATAACGAAGGCCATTAAAGTTGCCGTTTGGTGCCGGCATAGAATTTCACCACCCCAACTATTCCCGTGGGTGTCGTAAGAGGCGACTAAGGGAAACACAGTGGGGGGCGGGCAGCAGCGCCTTCTGCAGAACAACTACACCGAACTGCGATCTCCAACCCGCATGCCCAGCGTGGGGATTATGGGCAATAACCCCCAAATAATGATGCCATCTATGGCGCTCATTAGGGGAGGCCTATGTCCAGCAGTGGACTATTATAGGCTGGTGATGATGATGATGATGATTATGATGATGTGATGATTAAAAGTGCTTTTAAATCTCAGTAGATGGAATAGGATGGCTAATTTTAGAGTAATAATAACACAGCTGGTGTGGAGACTCCACAGTTTTATAAATGCAATTAGTTCTTGCTCTGTCACTATAAATTGCGTATTCAATCATCATCATCATCATCCCATGTTAGTGGCTGGATTAATGGATATGGCCGGCCCACTGCTGTGTGCTGTGTATTATTTATTTATTATTTTTATTATTATTTTTAGTATTTATTATTATTTTTTTTTATTTTATTATAAAGAGAGATGACTATCATTTTTTGACTTCAAAATAAACCAACCTATCTTCGCAAAGTATACAGGTTACGATATTCAATCCAATACCAATCCCATAGGATTTGCCTCACAAAGGTCCTTTATCTAAACGAGTTTCAAAAATGTATGGCATCCTCTATGCGGATAATCTGAGCCAGTGGCCCGATCTTTTAGGGATTTCTGTAATCATGCTTGGATATCGTAGAATATGTTCTCTTGAGATAATATTTTGGCCGAGGTATGAGAAATTGATTCTATAAATAATGGATCAAGAAATATTTTTAGAGCTCCTTTGTGTCGAAGATTATTCTATATACTCGGAGGAAGCCACTTTTTAGGATTCATAGATTAGAAAGTGGACCGAAGATTAGCTTGACTTTTGGTGTCGGACTTGTAGAGGTACACACAAAAATCCTGCATGATTTGAAAATATTTTTTTATTTATTTTATTTAAATACTAATCAAACTACTTACATAGATTTATAATTTAGATTTAGTACAATTAAATTTATTTAATAACGTACCTAGTACGTTATGTATTTAAAAGTAACGTACCTACTTAGTGTAAAATAGACACAGAACAAATTAACAATAACATAAACTTTTATTGTTTTAAATAACTTTGGACTTAACCCAAACGTACTTATTCTTGGCTTTACATTTAAACCGAACTTATTGTAAACAGTGATCAAAACAAATCTCAGATAAACTCAACGATATAACAACAATAAATGTCGACACCCTATTATTGAAGCAATAAAGACTAAATTGCAAGGATTTTCTAATGTTCGCGAGATACATCCACTAAGAATGTAAAAGTGAAATTCTGTCAAACCCAAACGTATTCTTGGCTTTACATTTAAACCGAACTTATTGTAAACAGTGATCAAAACAAATCTCAGATAAACTCAACGATATACCAACAATAAATGTCGACACCCTATTGTTGGAGCAATAAAGACTAAATTGCAAGGATTTTCTAATGTTCGCGAGATACATCCACTAAGAATGTAAAAGTGAAATTCTGTCTGTATGTTTCGTGGTTTTTTTGAGGAGCTACAGAAATGCAGGAGTTCGTATGCTGATTAATTAATTAATTGATTGATTGATCAAACTAATCAATGATATTATCTCGTAACAATTAAGTAGTTATTTCTCTTTGACAAAAGATTTATTGATTATAAGTAAAGAGCGTACAAACGACCGGCAGAAAACGAAACGGTGGTGGTTGCTACGACATTAATTCTGTAATGATGACTAGCGGTCCGCCCTGGCTTCTCACGGGTATTTAACAAAAAATATAAATTTTACACACGTTTGTTTACATTTTGGAAGTTTTCTTACGAATATCTAATTTATTGGAAAATATTCTATAGCCTATGTGCAACAAAGGTGAAAGAATTTTTCACATCATCGGTCCAGTAGTTTTGTAGCCTATTCAATTCAAACAATCAAAGCTCTCGTTATAATATTAGTACACAATAAAATGAAAAATAGTAACCGTGATATCAATATCAGACACGGCAAAATTATTGTATATCTATTCTCCAACATTCATTCAAATGACAAGCAAAGACACGGGCAAAACCTATAGTCAATAAACACAATGTAATAATTGTTTGTTCTCCGATATCAGATCTGCTTTGTTTGCCAGACCATTTTATGACTTGAAGCCTGGCAATAAACTTCAAGATTGATTGGGCTGTTATTTTAAGATGTTTATAGGAGCTCTGTGCATAACTTCAGATATTTATTTTATATGATTTTATTGATATTGGACTGTAAGTGAATATAAAATATCCATTACAGACGTATATCAATAAATCGAAAGTCAATGAAAATGTTCGATGTAATCGGTTTTTGTACCCACAATAGCTACAGCAGATGGTATCTATCTATATCTATACTAATATTATAAAGAGGAAAGATTTGATTGTTTGTTTGTTTGTTTGTTTGTTTGTTTGAATTGAATAGGCTCCGAAACTACTGGACCGAGTTAAAAAATTCTTTCACCATTAGAATCCTTAATTTTCCGTGATGAACATAGGCTATAGAATATTTTCAAAAAGTTAGGGTTCTGCATGAAAAATTCAATAATTGAACCGTGGGCTGTATATTCAACCTCTTTTTCTATTATGGCGCGTCAGAATAGAAAAGGAGGTTGTATAGCGCACGGTGCTTGCTTTTTCTCTACGGCCAGTGTCAGTTTTGGAATGTCGAGTCAATGTCAAAAATATGCTGTTAGAAAAAGTAAGGGATCCGTATGAAAACTGTGAAACACATCGTGTCAGTGTGTATAATTTCTGAAATTTTTGTTCAATACCCGTGCGAAGCCGGGGCGGGCCGCTAGTACTATATATAAGAGGAAAGATTTGATTGTTTGTTTGAATTGAATAGGCTCCGAAACTACTGGACTGATTTGAAAAATTCTTTCACCATTAGAATTCTAAATTTTCCGTGATGAACATAGGCTATAGATTATTTTAAAAAAGTTAGGGTTCCGCATGAAAAATTCAATTATTTAACCGTGCGCTGTATATTCAACCTCTTTTTCTATTATGGCGCGTCAGAATAGAAAAGGAGGTTGAATATATACGCACGGTGCTTGCTTTTTCTCTACGGCCAGTTTCAGTTACGAAGTGTCGAGTCAATGTAAAAATCCTAATGCTGTTACCCGCGGTTGGGTTGGGCGGTGCGGGTACCCGCGGTTTCACCTGCGTAACTCCCAATCCCGTGGAATTTTCGGGTAAAATTGTGTGGTAGCCCATATGTTATATCAGTTCATATACTATCTGTATACCAAGTTTCATCAAAATCCGTTCAGTTGTTTTTGCGTGAAAGAGTAACAAACATCCATCCATACTTACAAACTTTCGCGTTTATAATATTAGTAGGATACACTTATCAAAAATCATCTTTATTGACCAGCAGGCGGTTCTTGGACATATTTTAATTTCAAAATCTTCAATTCTTGGATTTATTTTAATTATTAAAAATAATAGGGCGTTTTATATCTCAATGTCAAACAAAAAGATAGATCAAAAAATTCAAAGACCATGCTTATTTATACATGATAACCCATTTTGCAAATCTAAGCCAGTTCTGAGGTAAATAGCGTGTTTTTTATTTATATTTTAGAATATTTATCGGGTATTTATCGCGCACCTATATCTTTTGTTTTATTTTCCCCTACGTTTCCATCTCTTTGCGATCGTGGTCACGGGGCGACTGGATGCTCTGCGAGTTAGAATAGAATAGAATAGAATAGAATAGAAATTTATTAGCACACACAAAAAAAACAAGAGAAAGTACTTACAATAAGAAAAAATCTACACTGAAAAACTCTACTTATAAGCTAAAACTAAACATAGATAATTACTAAGAACACAACATAAACAATCAAAAAAACACTACGTGTAGAGACAGATTTTGAAAATTGGTCTTTCTCTAGTGCGCGGCTAAATAGGTCCAGTCTCAGCTTAATGTCGTCACCATCCGAGGACGCTAACGACGCTGGTTTTCAGACTGAACCTCTGGGTGACGTCACACAACAAATCAATAATAAAAGTAGAATTAAAAACATGGTCGTTGATATAGAGAGAAAAGAAGTGTAGCATGCATGAAGAAAGTAAAGTAAGTATAATTATCAATTTAACGTTTAGTTACAGGAGCTACGAGTATATCTATGTAGGATTTCCTAGGAACTTTTTTGAGTTGAAATAAGCATTTTTTTAAACTTAGATTTGAACGTAAATAAAGATTGGGTTTTGCGCAGTGGGGGTGGCAAATCATTCCAACAGCGAGACGCTGCAAAGCGGAATGAACCTCGGAAAGCCGCAGTTCTGTGTTTTTGAGTAAGTAAAATTAAACTAGAGTGGGCTCTACGTGGATATCTAGAGTTAGTCTCAGACGCCCATTCTAGTTTTTTGTAGAGGTAAGGGGGTGATTTAAATTTAATAATCCCAAATAAAAGAGTCGCCAAGTGCAAGTCACGGCGTGCTTTCATCTTCAGCAAGTCTGACGAATTCAGGTACGGTGTGACATGTGATCGAGGAGGTATATGGAAACAGAATCTTGCGCACGCGTTCTGAACTCGCTGGACCAACTTCTCAGTGCGACTGAGTAGACAGTTACTGCCAAGAATTGACGGCAGTATCCCCGACTACCCTCAATTCGTCTTGTTTTTTATTTCTTAGAAAAGCCGGATTCCATAGAGCAGTAGAGAGTAAAATGGAAAAGGTTTCAAATCACTTAAATGGAAAACCGTAAAAAAGTTTTTGTAAATCCGGTTCTAAGAAAAACCATCCTATTTACATTTTTTAATCCATTAACTGTCTCCGGAGATATTGAAATCATCCGAAGGGATATTTTATCTGATTTGATTTTATCTACAAATGTGTCACAGAATAATAAAATCAATGTATTTAATTAATTAAAATGATGAGTATCTGTGCAGCGCATTAGTATTGCCATATTTACAGCGAGGCAATACAGCCTAGCGTCTTGGGAACACATCTGGTATTGACATGATCAGTTGAGCTCAATTCTTTCAAATATAAATACTAATTCTAATTAGGTTATACAATTGTTATTTTCTTTGTAAAGGTTTTCCCCCATATAATGGTTTTCTGAATTTTCACAACTTTTCGAAAACTGATTATCGAATAAGTTGTTGTGCGCGCCGTAGCATGTGCACTTCATATAGAAATGACAGACAGCTCGTGTTTTTTTTTCAGTAGGAATGTTTTCCAATAACAATATTATCATTTGTCCGCAGCCGGGAATCAAACCAGCAACCTGCTAAGTCACAGGAGGATCTTTGCACACATCGGTCGTCAAAACATACTTCTTACAAGTAAAGTTTGTTATAAGGTAACACTTGAAAAAGAAATAAAAATCAGAACGACTTACCCATTATTATCCTACAAGACCATTCTAAATTTACATTTACATTTTACATTTCTTTGTAAACCTGACAATTACTGTTTATTTTATCAGCAAAAAGCACATTACTGTTACAAAAGTGTACATTTTCTTTTAAACGAAAGTAAGCATTTCGAGTGAAAAAGTTTCTTTGTTCACTAATCTCAGTTGGTTCCCTTTTGTTCGAATATTCTCGATCTTGCGTTACCAAGGTTTTATGCGCATTTACGAATAGGGCTCATACTTTATATCTAGATGCTGTAAAATCTCTGTAAAAGGTTTTTACTCTAAGTATTCACGATTTTTACACCCAATTACTATAAATAGGCTTTTGAGAATATGAGTTTTATTTGAAACCGATGGTAATCTTTTTTTGCAGCTCAAAGTCAATGCTCTAGTGAACAATGAAAACGACTCTTTGGTAAAATCGAATCTCATAGAGTTGAATTTGTTACAACTTTCTTTGCCCTGGGTAGGTATAACAATATTGATAAAATCTGCTGTTTCAACATAACTTTTTTTCAGAACTTTAAAACCTATTTTCTAAATTCTATATCTCAGATGATTTTCCAAAAACACAAAAAATCGTCCGCTGGAATTAACTTTAATAAGACTTCTACCAGCGGCTTTGCACGCGTTTTTTCTGGAAACTTTCAAGTCTAGAAATAATGCGTGGGAACTGATTTAAAGATCAAAAAGTAACTAGTGTGTTATTTAAGGTCTGGACCTATATCTACGTGAAATTTCGGCAAGACCAGTCCAGTAGTTTTCGCAAGAATAAGTATAATACCATTCGTCCAAACTTCCGCATTTATTATATTAGAGTGACTGTAAGGAAATCGTATCTAAGCATATTTTATTAAAAATATACAGCCTTTTCGATACGGAGTCAAATTCCGAATCTCGAACTTTTGTAGACCCAAAATCGGTTAAATAGATAGGTAACCAATTTTCATGAACCATGAAACTCTTGTGTTCTAGTTTTATATTATTATTTCGACTACCGTTGCAAAAGTTAAAAACACCAAAACAACTTCGACCTCTTCAGGGCGGAATTTCTTAAAATGCCTTCTTGGCGGAATTGTGTAGTAAAAGATACCAACCCTCCAAATTACAGCTTTCTATATTCAACGGTTTGGAAAATCGCTTGTTTCTTTATTATAAATAAGTTCATAATTACAACATTTGCAGGGTCATTTGAACTATTTGGGGTTTAATATTTTATGTCAAACTGACAACCCTAAGGATCCTACTTATCTAAATTGATATACAAATGTATTGTGTTCAATGCTTAGTAAAAAATATTGTCCATGAACTACAAACTAAAGACAGAAGTTATTTAGTTCCGTAAACTTTCTTAAAAATCTTTGGAAACACTCATATTTTTTTAATCTTCTCAGGAAATAACGTCTTAAAATTACTGCAAAATAATGTAAATGAACAAAAATGGCAAGTAGACTCCTGAAAATCTTGAGGAAAACCGAAATATTAGGACTTAATATTTTACAGGAAAACCTAACCGAAAATCTTAAGCTATAAATTTTCCTCAGGAACCGGAAAATCTTTCAAAACGTGTGAGTCACCTACAATAACATTTTCATTGCATAATTTTAAAAGAAGTCGGATAATTCCTAGTGACTCGTTCATGCTATGTCATGAATATTTTATTCGCTTGTCTTTTGTTTGGAATAGTGGTATGAAAATGATTTTAAAACTTATAAAGGACCTATCTAAAGCTCGTTCTATGAACAAATGCCTAGTCATCGATGCTTGAATTGTGCTTTTGCCAATCGCAACCCAAGCATAAATTGATGACTCAGCAAGTTCCTTATACCATAATTTTGATTTTCTTCTAACTGATACCCATCATATCTGTATTAATCTATCTTCTTTATAATATACTAGCGGTACGTCCCGGCTTCGCAACAGGTATTTAATACAAATTGAATTTTTTCATGTGGATTCCTAATTTTTTTTAAATGTTTCTAGAGCCTATGTTCATCAAGAAAAATTTAGGATTCTAATGTTAAAAGAGTTTTTCAAATCGGTCCAGTAGTTTCGGAGTCTATTCGATTCAAACAAACAAACAATAAAATCTTTCGCGTTATTAGTAATTAGTACCTATAGAAGGTACTCTGGAATACATTCGATTCTTGACGATTGTTCAAACTTAGGTTAATTTTAAACTTACTAAAAGAATAAAGTCCAAATATTTTATTGCAATGTTGCAAGGCCCCAACTATAGCAATAACTTACTGAACTGTCATTCGATTTGTTATACTCTATCCCACCCTTGTATTTACTTTACAAAACTTAAAATAAGAACTTATGATAGCATGTGGATTCAATTCCTAAGAAGTCTAAGACCTAGACGATGCCCCGTAACCACGATCGTTGAAACGCGATGGAAACGGGGGAAATAATGCAAAATAGAGTAGAGTATGCGATATATAATTGATTGTTATTTATAGTGTATAGACAAATATATTGTATAATGTATGTCAGTCATCTAGTACCCATAACACAAGCTCTGCTTAGCTTGGGGCTAGGTGATGCTGTGTGGATTGTCCGGCATTATTTTTTATTTCAATTTTAAGACATAGAGACATGACACTTCACGCGTACTTACTAAATGCAAATGCGAAAATTTGAATGGATTAGCTGTATGTAGTTATGTTTATTAGTTACTAGCAGTCCGCCCCATCTTCGCACGGGTATTAAACAGAATTTCAAAAGTTTTTACTCACGTTCGGTTACATACTAATGTTTACATACGGATTCCGAACTTTTAAAAATATTCTTATAGCCTTTGCTTCATTCAAATGCTGAAAAAATGTATATAATCGGTAGTTTCGGAGTCTACTCAACTAAACAAAAAAACAAACGATCAAATCTTTCCTCTTTATAATATTATAAATTAGTATAGATTACTCAATAGATCTAACTAAAATTTTGTTTAAATATTGGTCTGGCCCTAAAATTACATTTAAGGGTATTTATTGTAGGCGTGCCCATACGCTTGTTAT